>VZTA01029689.1:0-19120 GCA_013398855.1 Mohoua ochrocephala
GCTGTGAGAGACTGGGGCTGCAGGAGGATTAACAAGTTACCACTCTTGGGAGCAGAACAGTTTCTGCTGTGACCCAGAGCTGTCTGTCCCTGGCAGCGAGCTGCCCAGGGTACCCCACAGCCAGGGAAGGCTTTCTCTGGCAGGACACCTGCACTGGCAGTGTTGCTCATTAATTTTTCTGCAGGCACTAATTAGGGGCCTCAAGTCCTCCTCACTTGCTGTGCCTTTCACGTGTGTCGGTTCCATTTCTTCCATCTGCTCGTTTTTGTTTCTCTCTTTCCTGTGCTGACTCCTCTGCCCAGGACAGGCAGCTCCTTGGCTGTGCCCTGTGAGCTCTGCAGCAGCCGCTGCTCCTCCCGTGCCTGTGAGGCCAAGGCTTGCCCCACGCCAGGGCAGGCAGGAGCAGAGTGGAGCTGGCACTCAGGCAGCCGAGAGGGAGCAGGGATCGCACACCGTGTGAGCCAGACACAGCTCTGCCCAGCTCCAGCACTCCCAGCTCACCAGGGCTGGAACTGAGACCAGCAGCTGGTCCTGGCTATTTGAGTATCCAGTGTCCCAAGCAAACTCCATCCCCAGCTGACCATGAAGCTGCCCACTCACAACCAGGACAGTTCCTGCTCTCTCCACGCGGGCTGGACCCTCCCCACTCGCAGAGGAGCTGCACTGGTGCTGCCTTCCCCACACCCATCAGGCACAGCACACACTGAGGATGGGCCACGAGCCCTTCCCAGGGCTGCAGGAGCTGCCAGGACCCCCCACCCTGGGATCCACTGGGAGCCCCGAATGACATTGCTGGGTTCCCTGGTGCTCTTTAACAGAGGCTCTGATGCTCAGGAGTGAGGGCCACAGCCACGTCCCACACACGTGTACTGCTGCTTTTTTAATCCTGAATTATCTGCCACTAACTTCAGCAGATTCTTTGGAGCTGTTCCCGTGCTGACAAGGGGAAAATCCCAACACTTCCATTGACTAACCTAACCTAACCTAACCTAACCTAACCTAACCCTAACCTAACCTAACCCTAACCCTAACCCTAACCCTAACCCTACTCCTATACATATATATGTAGGAGCAGATAGAAAGACTCCAAGACTCCTCCCAGCAGGCTCTGGCTTGGTTTGGAGGAGAAGGGACCCAAGAATGGGTTCATTTGGTCTGTTCTGTGGTTGTGGCTCTCCTTTCCTGCTTCAGACTTTTTTCCTTCTTTTGCTTTTTCTATTCTTCTTTTGATTTTGCTTCCTGTTTTGTCTTGTTTATTCCTCTGTAGAGAAGGAGAGTGAGGAACTCCTTTGAAAAGTCTGGTTAAATGAGCTACTGTGGAAGTCCAAACACTCTTTATAGACAAGAAAGCTGGTGGAGAAGCAAGTGCCAGAATATTAAGCTGCTCACTGAATTGTGGCTGCAGAGAGCAGCCTTGGAGTCCTCTGAGGAGGGGCAGAGAAGGGGACAGGGACACTCATTTGCCCAGAATTCAATCCCACTCTGAAGCCACAAGCCCAAGCCTTCCAAGAAGGCTTCAAACAGTCGATGTCTGGGTTGCATACAAGTGTGACAGATGCATGCCTTGGGTTCAGCTCAGCTGTGGCAGCATTTGCATTTTGGCTTTCATCAGCTTCTCGTGGGCTGCACGTTTCCGTGTCCAACTCTACTCTGGTCAGGTCTGCATCTGAGTCTGGTCCTGCTCCCTCTGGCAGAATGCACATTTTTTGGCTGCTATAATTATTTTTTTTCAATCTTTTGATTTTTTCTGGCTGTTCTAGAAGCAGCTGGGCACAAATTACTTTCCCTCCAGTATCATTATTTTCATACCACGGGCCTCCAGCTAGTTAGAGATGTGCTGAGGGGGGTGGGAGGTGGGTAGAAATGACATTTCCCTCCAGTACAGAAAACAAATTAACCAAACCAGAACAAGAAGTTTTCAAGAAAGATCCCATCTTTTTTGTGTAACCCCAAACAGCAGCTGCTTTTCTGGCACTGCAGCTTCGCCTGAATGCGCAGGGGAGATGTCACGTGGCCGTGGAAAGCAGAGGGAAGGCCATGGAGAACGCAGCTGCCTCTTCATAGAGGCAATCTGGAGTTCCATGTCCTACTTCCCTCACTGGGGGAGTGCCTCGTGGGAGTGGGCATTGCAGATTCCCCCGACTGTAGCTGACCTTGCTCATGCAGCCCTCACTGAGCTGCAAGTCTCAATGAACTCATCTCTTCTGCTTTCCCTCCACTGCCAGCACCGTGCCTCCCCCGGAACGGCACAGCAACAGCTCCAGACGCTGGAACGGGCGGTGCTGAGGCTCCCACCTCTCCCTGAGCTGTGCCTCGGGAGGTTCAGGCTGCTGTGCTGCGCCCACGCTGCAGCAGGGCGTGGTGAAAGCCCTCAGGGAGGGGGGGCTGCCCTGCACAGCCCCTCAGGATGGATCCTGGAATGAAGGATTTGCTTACAGGGTGAGCTAACGAGTTAATGTAGAGCCAGCGCGAGTTTAAACTAATCAGTGACCCAGAAACTGCTTTTGTAGAGACTGCCACATTAAATTCAGAAGCCTAAAAGATGCTAAAGCACAGTAAAAGGGAATGCACTTGCCAAACACTGCTGTGAGCATGGGGAAAGAAGGAAGTCACAGTGACTGTGTGACGTGAGGATGGTGAGAACAACTGCAGACAGGTTATGAGGAGTGGCAGTGACACTTGTGTGCCATTGACTGCTATGATCCAAGCAGGGATCTGGTTTTGTTCAATAATGTTTGCAAAGGCTCTGGGGACCCTAGAGAGTGCAAAAAAAAGCATCAGGATGCTGAGGGTTGTTCTTGACATACTGCCTTGCTCAGTTCCTCCTCCTCCCAGACTGCAGATGGGCATTTTCACGCTCTTGCAACCTGCACTCAGCAAAAGTGTCCGGGCACTGATGGAGCTTTTCTTGTCCTGGTAAATCAGCAGCTCCAATTCCCCAAAATGCCTTCACCGTGCAGCTGCAGTCTAAGACCTGGGTGTGAGAGCAGACACAAAATATTGAGTGGAAAGCTATTGCTGTAGTGAGGGCAGATGCAGCCCATGTTAGCTCAGCCTGCTGGATCAGGCACAGACAACCTGCAGATGCTGCACAGTGTTTAAGGAGTCGGGACAGAGGGAGAGGTTATTCAAGGCAGGTGTTTCAGCTCCAAAATGAACACATGCAGATGAGTCCTCTGGGTTTTTCACTGAAGGGTATGGCACAAGTGTGTTTCAAGAGCTAGAGAGAGACATTAGGATACAAAGAGAAGTTGGGCAGTGAGAGATTTGGAGGGGATGCGTGGTTTGACTATTAAAAATGAACACAGTCGAGCACCACGAATTTTCCAACGATGTTTATTTTTCCTGTAGCCCACAGACACAGCCGGATCTGGCAACAGAGCAGATTCTTTTTTTCCATAAAGTGTCCATGTGACATTGAGCCCAGGCTAATACTGTCATCAAAGGCGTTCAGAGAGGGCAGCAGCAGAAGCAATGGGAGATGCTGGGAGGAGGCCAGACAGCAAGGCACGAGGGCAGGGAGCACCTCCTCTCCCACTGCCACAGCAGAGACAGGGTGCAGACAGGCATAAAATCGTTTTTCTCATCTATACCAGACAAACACAGCACCATGCAACACAATCTGCAGCTGGAAGTGGGTGGAGAGCAGGATATGGATCGTTATTGCAGTTATTGTCGGGAGCCGTGTGCGCAGGACACGCGGCCGCCGGCAGCAGGGAGAGCCCGGGGAGCGCCCGGGTGCCAGCAGCTCACACGAAGCTCCCCAGGGGCATTTGCTTGCTGAAGGGAACCACGATTCTCAGGATGCATCTACTGGGACACACCTCTCCCCTGGAGCCAGATCCACTCGGCTGCATTTCCAATGCAGTTCAAGTATCTAAAATACTGCGGAAAGAGACATCTGTCTGTTTTCTTTGCAGGAGGTGGACTACTGCGGTGTCTCATCAGGTTAAGGTTCCTTCCCAGGGTGCCTTCCCTCCCAGCTCTGGCCCAGACCTGCACCTTCCATAGCACCTGCTGTCCAGCCTGGCTGAGGGCAGCACCACTTCAAATATCATTTCTCTTCTAAAGGAAGACTGGAAGAATTCCTTCTCCTGATCCCCCCTCCTCCCTCCAGCCCAGGCCCCACACAGCCCCCGCCCCACTGTGTGTGCTGTACAGCTGCACACGGGCAGGGCCTGGGCTGTGGGTACAGGAGGGTGGCACACACACGGCATGGCTCCCTTTTACTTTGTTTCACCCAGTCACAGACCTTCCAGCACCCGAATACTCCTCTGCCAAGTGGTTCCTTCATCCCAAGCAATCTGCACAGCAGCAGCCAGCCCAGAAGTCTCCACAGTGCAGGGCGACTCGTGCACCTCTGCTTGCAGCTGGGACCTTTGCTCAGCCCTAGAGACTGAGAAAAAGGCTTTGGAAAGGCAGGCTAGCTCCTGCAGCCAGCACCATGCCCTTGTCTCAGCCAGTTACTGTACAAATGGACAACACACACACATTATTTACAGCCCATTTTTCACATGATGGAGCAGCTCTTGGCTCGGTCTTTCCTGATCTCTGTGTCACTCAGTAAGTCTGTCCTGCCAGGCATCTGTGACGCCCGCTTCAGTCCCCGTTTGGAGTTGCTGCGCTTCAAGTTCTTGTGCACCCTGTTGACCGAGGCCAGCGTGGTCACATGAAACACGTCCCGCACGCTGTTCTCCGAGACCTTGGAGGAGCACTCAGCGTAGGCCACCGCCCCGATCTGCCGCGCCAGCGCGCTGCCCTGCAGCCACACAGAGCAGCAGGAAGAGGGAACAAGGTTAAAACACCGGCGCTCTCCAAGGAGCATCCTCTCACCCAGCCAGCAGCCCTGCCTGTGCTGGCAGCCCTGCCGGTGGCACCATGGGGACACGGTGGTTCCTCAGCACCTGGAAACACAGAGCACGGCTCTGTGAGAGCTCCAGAGGCGAGGGCAGCCTCCTGAGGAGACAGTGCTGCCGACCACTGGGCCCTGGGTTACTGGTGCTCTCGTTCACACAGTGCCACCTCTGCAACTGGGGCACCTGGGCAGCCCCCCTCGCCTGGGCAGTCGCCCACTCTGCACAACACGGAGCCAGGCACAGCAGCAGCTCAGAGCACAGCTGCCCCTGCACCAGAGGCTGGGTCTGTTGCCAGCCTGGAGACACTGCTGGGTCCCCTGGAAGCCACTGGCAGCAGCCCCTCAGCCGTGGCTTCCTTCCCCCCTGCAGTTTTGCCCCAACACAGAACCCAAGCAGGAGAGTCACTGGGAGCAGAAACAGCTGCACTGAACTAGGAGATGCAGAAGGACAAAACTCCCCTTTAGCCAGCCCAACTTGTCAAATCAGGCATTTCCACCTGCTTTGAGGAATGACTTTTTGGCTGCTAACTGGGTGGCTGCTCAGCAGAGCATCAGGAATAAGTCAGGGTCTGCCAGAGCTGGGGACAAGAGTGCTGTAAACACGAGCAGCTCCGAGCCCCTGAGCCACGATCAAACCAGCTGCAGCCCAGGACCTGGGCACAGTGGGTCACAGAGCACACACCTCTCCTCCCTGAACCCTGCAGGGTCAGGGCCCAAACGCACCTGCTCATGTGTCACAGGGATGAGGCGCTGCTTGGAGAGCTCCCGGAGAGTGTTGAGGTCTGTCCTCATGTCCAGCTTGCAGCCGACCAGCACGATCTTCGCATTGGGGCAGAACTCCTGCGTTTCCCCTTGCCACTGCAGAGGAAAGGAGAGGCTCTGGTGTGTATGGCTTTTCCAAACAGGGTGTCACAACTGTTCAAACACTGATTAGCACATCGGGGCTCTTTAATGACTGCCACAGGCAAGGATGGGAATGGCCAGAGTACCCCTTGGACAACTTTATGCTCGCTTGTTCCAGATCACACCCTGCAAACCTGCCCCATCCAAGCGGTGCTCCCCTGTGCGAGGCCAAGGGAGGCCAGTCCTGGCTGTGGAAAAACAACAACCACACGGTCTGGTGCTCAGATCTGGGACCCCAAGGGTCAACAGGGCCAGTGGGGAGCTCTTTGCACACTCACACACTATTTATTACTGGGAGCCACGTGTTAAAGACATGATGATACTCAGAGCATAGCTATATCCAGGGAAATTAAGAATTGAAGCAGTGGAAAGAGAAGGCCAGGGCAAACATCCATGTCCTTCAGATAAATGGCTCCTTTCAGAGCTCCCAAAATGAATGCCTGATGTCAGCTGTGTCTGCAGCAGTAAATAAATCCATCACCTGTGACCTCCCCCGGGGGAGACCTGCACAGCTCCATCAGCATGTCAATGCCCCAGTTACTTATCTAGTGGTGCTGAAGTAGGAAGCAGATAATAAATAAAGATAAATAAATAGAGATTACCCCCGGCTGAAGTCGTCACTTGGAATTAGCAATTTCCTGCTATGCACACTGGTGGTTAAGCATATACCCTGGGCAATTGGAAGCAGAAAGAAAACCAAGCCACAACACAACCAAGCCACCAAGCCCAGTGTCCACAGCCTCGTGGGGAAGGAAAGTGCCAAGAACAACCCAAATGTCATTCAACACATATCAGACCAAAGCAACGGCAAAATATGAAAAACCTTATTTTCTACCAGGAGATTGTCTTAGGTATCTTCAGGTATGTGCTTGCCAAGGTCATTGGTTCCCCAGGACTCGGGCACCCTCAGCCCCTGGGCAGCACGCTGGAGATCACGGTGCTGCAGCCACACAGCACCAAAGGCCAACACACCCTCACAGTGAACAGATCCAGTTCTTCTGGAGCCGGAATTCAAGCACCCAAATTTACGTGAAGGATTTGAGCTACAAGGTCTGGTCACACCTGGCAGAGGTCACAGCTTCTGTAGTGACACAGGGCTCCCTGGTCTATGGAGAGAGCTGTGACCCTGTTCCTGCAGGACTGACACCTCCGGGAGCCCAAGACCTATCAACACTTGTCAGAACCAAGGCTCCACTCCATGAAAACTTGCTCTGCATGGAAGGCAGAGCTGCTTGCTTGCACTCCCTCAGATGGCTCTGCCCCTTCAACTGTACACGCTGTACAGCAGCCCAGGCATCAGAAGAGTGGCATTAATAAAGATTTCCTCTGCTGAATTTTTGCCTGAGGCTTGAACAGGAAATGTTATTTTCCTTATTTGCCTGATATCACAAGCTAAAACCCATTTCAACTTCATGGTGTCTTAGGAATTTTCCTCACTGCCATAAGGCTGTGAGCCTGCACCAAAGGAAACAAGGCATCTACTCAGAGGCACTTAAGAAACCCCCTGGGATTTAGGGTTTATTTTAAGTTACCATATCAAAAAACCATTGCCTAACAGCACTCAAAACATCTGTGAGGCTGTACAGGGAAAGCCACGCACTGAGCAGGGTGGACTCACATGAAGAGTGTGCAGAGAGACAAGTAACTCCCAACCCCACCTAATTATGGAGGGGTTTGTATTTCATTAAGGTGTAAGTGATTCACTTGCATTATTATTCTGCTGACTCCCAAGCTGAGCAGTGAATTCTTTCAGTCCACATGAAACACCCTCCCTCCACCCAGCCTGCTCGGTACCCGGGACCTGCTCTGGAAGCCAACACTGAGCCATTGACCGATTTATCTGAAGGGTCTTTGTCCCCTCACCAGGACACTCCTGACACAAAGACCCACTTCTCAGCCCTCCCAGCAGCTGAGTAAGAGGCACTTGCTTCAGCACAGCATTTGCCAAAGTGTGGAGAGGCCAAGAGGCCAGCCAGTACAATGTGACATGTTCAGGCCATGGCCATTCCAGCCCTAGCAGCCTGGGGCTCTCTGAGGAGAACAGCCACGGGAACCTCTGCTCTGTGGTGCTTTTCATGCCTCGGTGTCTCAGAGAGTGTCACAAACGAGATGCCAGCCAAGATTTCCCCCAGGACAAGATGCAGCTGCCAGATGCTTTCCTGCACAGCAGAACCACAGCTCCCTGAATTTCATGGAAGGAAGTCGGGTACAGCCAGGACCAAGGGATGCAATCGACCAGGAAGCCACTTACCCTCACTCCTCTGAGCAGCATTCCGAGGTGCTGGACTTCACTCGACCTCAGAGGAAAGCCTTGTGTGGGACCTTCTCCCACAAGTGACCCACTGGAGACCAGCCAGGGGTGCTCACAGCAGATGCCCAGCCCCATGAGGCTCTCTGGGACCTGCCAGCTGGAATATCAGCTTTGCTGAAAGGCACTAAGGTGCAGGTAGAAAAGTCCCAGCTGCTCCCATAGAGCACGGCAGGGGCAGGCTCAGGGCCCTGCCTGCTCTCCACGCCAGTGGCATTGTGCCATCCCATCCTATTAATCCATGGGCTTGAAATTCAGTGCCACAGCTCATTATTTTTGTTGACAAGCTATAGAGAACTGATTGCTGTCTTTTTTACTATGCAGATGCTGAACTGAGGGGAGAGCCAAAAAACTGAGCACTCTGCTTGCTTGGAAACAGACACCAGGGGCCACTTCTCAGCTGCTGCAGGCAATCCATAGCCATTGGTGGTTCTGCTAACAGAGATCCATAACACCTTCCAAGGTCTTAATGGAAAGCAGAACAAATGCCCTACATTTCTCTCTGTACCCACACTTGTATGTGTGGATACAGACAGACCCCCCACACATGCAGCAGGCTACCATGAGTTTCACTAGCTTCACTAGGCTCCTTTCAAATGGAAATATCTTGCATTCTGCACAGACCAAGCAGAGCACCTGACCGTCCTCCTCTGAGCACACAAACTCCAGCCAAGGCCTGGCCACAGGGCCAGAGCTTTGAGCCCTGATGAGAGCCTCAGGGCACAGGGACCCCACGGTGGGCCATAAGGTGCTGCAGAGGGCACAGGGGACTCACCTTCTTGAGCACGCTGTCCAGGGTCTCGGGGCGGCTGATGTCAAAGCAGATGAGCACCGCGTCCGAGTCCGGGTAGGCCAAGGGACGGACGTTGTCGTAATACGCCGAGCCTGCAGAGAGGAGTGGGAGGAGGGCGGTGAGCAGGTCCCATCCCACTGACTGCTTCTGGGCCAAAGGGGCAGGCTGAGACCTCAGCCCTCTCCGCCAGGCAGAGGGCTGTAATTCCAGTAAGAACTGGAGACACTGCCACATGATGCAGACCACTCTGTTGAAGACAAATGACGTTAACCCGAGCTTTTGACCAGTGACCAGACACCATAAGGTTCAGCAGGGTTTGATTTGCAGAGGATGTGGTTCCTTTGCAGAGGGATGGAAGTCAGAGGTTTTGTCCTTGTTCTCTTATATTTACCCCTTGACAGAGTGAAGAGGCAAGTTTTGCATCCCTCTCCCTCCCTAGCGAGCATCTGGCAAGTCCTGGTGGAGCTGTGCTGCTGGGGATGCTGCTCACGCAGGCAGGAGCTCGGGAGGGCTGCAGTGCCACAGCACAGCCTGGATTCCATCACTTGTCATGCCAGTGCTGCACCACTAACGCTGGAAAGGTGTGGCTGAGAGGAGACAGGCAATGCTACTGCTAGTTTTTATCCTCTCTTGCTATCTCTATACAGGAGAGCTTGCTCACATAGACTGTGAGAATTTGTGACAGGTAAAAATGAATTGCCTTTTCTTCCGGATTTGTGCTGGAGAAAGTCAGACAGATTCTTTTTGGTATATAAAAGAAGTGACAGGATTTGGGGAAGAAGCCATAAATGGAAGGGGATGATTCTGCATTCCAGAGGAATTCTGTGAGCAGGCAAAGAGCCCAGCCTGAATCCTGCACAGCTCCTACTACACACGTGTGCACGCACACACCTTCAATGCAAATTTCAGGCATTAAAGGCATTGTGCCATAGGATTTTTATTTGCAGTGCATTCTGTTGGTGAGTGCAGACACCTCAGCAAACAGCCATGGAACAATCAGCTCACTGCTACTCAAAAACACTGTTTTGGTTTTATATTGCAAAGACAAATGACTTAAACTTCCTGGAGGGATGAGAAGCAGATGTCTATTTGTGAAAAGAGGAAACAGAGACACCAGAGTCCTTGTTGAATCTGCCTCCCCCAAAAGCAGGATTGCCCACCCTAGGCCGAGGAAGCCGGACACGCTTCCTGCTGCAGCCCCTTGGGATGTCTGGCCCCAGCACTTTCCCACCCCAGGAGAAGGGTGCAGCCCAGGTGTCAGGTGGCTCCTTGATGAAGTTCAGCACCTGATGAATTATGGATGATGGTGGCTTATGTTTCCGGAAGGATGGAAATCTGCCTGGGCTAAGCACGAGAGGAGAATGGGCTGATTCTCTGCAGGAGCTCCAGTCCTGTGTCCTGCGTGCACAGGGGCTCCCAGCCGAGGTGCAGCCCAGAGCGGGGCACGGTCCCCCAGCACAGCGCTGCACACCCGGGCTCTGCAAACACCCCGGGCCCCTCTGCAAGGCTAAACCTGGGGAGCAGAGCCTGACGCTCCTGCCTCTGCCCAGAGCCCACACGGGGCAGGCTGAGGGCTGTGTGGAGCCTTCCCAAACCCTGCCCAGTGCCAGAGACTGGCCATCCAGCTCAGAGCATGGTACCAACAACAGCAGAGCTCCGGGGCTCCGACCAGCCCAGCCCCCACCACTCCTGCTGAGCCAGGGGAAGGTGCCCTGGATTTGATGTGCAGCTGGATTCCCAGCAAAACTGGCTACAGGTGTCTCCAGCTCTTCCAGCCAGCCCACAGGAGCAAAGGCAGCTGCAGCCCCTGCTCCCGCTGGGGAGAGAGGGGTCTCTGTCCCTGCAAAGTCCCTGCGAAGGGCAGCAATTGGGATCAGCACAGAAGAAACAGCCCCTGATCTCTGCAGAGCCCAGCCCTCTTCCTAGAGGGAAAGTCATGCTCCCTAGTGGAAAGGAGCCAGTCCCTGTGGCATCTTGGACAGCTCTGGGGACAGGGATGTCAGACAGGCAGGCACGGAGAGCCAGGGTGGCACAGTGTCCCAGGCACAGAGGTTTCTGACCCCACCTCAGGCTCACACTGCTGCAGTTGACACCTGGCAGAGTCACACCGTGCACTGCTCCCTCTCCTGCCCCCGTGGCATAGAGAGATGACCCAGCCCTGCTCAGCACGGGGCTGCTTTCACAGGCAGCAGCGAGCACAGCAGCGCTGAGCTCCCCTTTGAAGGGGGTTTTCAGTCTCGTGTTTGGCCTGGGCTGACAGGCCAGGCTGGGATGGGAGATGCTGATCCGCATGCCTGAATTAGCCTGGTCCTTTATCCGAGCCGTGCCCTCTCCCTCACACACACAGGGGTGTCTGCCTCCAGATAGGGGCCCTGGTGCTGGAGGAAACGTTCCCACGCACATCCTCTCCCTGCAGCTTCTCAGTTTTACATAAACACTTCGGATAAATCTACCCCCTCCCAGCCAAGGAATGCTCCTTTTGTAGGGGTAGTTTTGGCTCATTCAGCACAGACATTGCCACAGCAAACTGTATCATAGCAACCTGCTGCTCCTCAGCAGCCAGCCAGCCCCTCAGCACAGAGCCGACAGCACTGCTGCAGCCCCCCATTATCCCACAAGACCCCCACCGTCTCATCCCAGTGCCAGGAATCATGCTGTTATCACCTGGGACCACAGGAGGAAAAACTCCCACGCTGGCGGGAGGAGCCGAGGGAAGGGAAGCACAAGGTGGAGAACCTTATCTTTTTAATGAGATCAAAATTTGCTTCACATTCATTAACTTCCTGCTCCAACTCCAAAGAGCAGGAGTCACCCCTGGCACCGCAGCTTCTGCCCACCTCAGGACACTGACAGAAACCAGTGGGGACCCACAGCCAGTGCTGCCCTGTGGGGCAGGAGAGCTGCATTGCTCCCAGCCAAGGTAATCCCCAGTTTGCTCTGGAGACATCTCTACTGAATCAGGAAATTCTGTTTGGGTGATTAGTCTTCTAGGTTTTGCATCTATTACTTTTTCATTGCATATGACAATTTTAAAAAAAAACCAAAACACCCCCCCAAAAAACCCCCAAACAACCCACAAAAGCCTCAGTGCCTTCAACTCTGGCTCTTCAGTTTTATTGATTATGAGCACTTGACATCTTTCAGATGTTCCAGCAAGACACCCCAGAGACCCCCAGTCTGTCACTTCCAAACACACACATGCACCCAGGCGCCCAAGGCTGGTGTGTCTGCAGATTCAGCCTTCCTTGGCTGCGTGAGTCATTCTCCCACTTGGCATCCAGGTTTGCAAGAAACAGGACCTGTGTGCATCTGTTCATGATTAAAGAGAGAATTGGAGCAAGCCAACAACCAGCTTAAAAATAAGATCCACACTGGGGTGGATACAAGCATGAGCAGCTCCTCTTTCCCCTCGGCTGGTAGATCCTGGGATGCCTGGCACCGCAGCTCAGAGATGCCACTCCTGGGCAGGGGACGGAAATTTGCTGTTTAATCTATACCAACGTCGTGCTAATCTTCATTTGTTCCTCATTAGCTGTTCTAGAGATAATGAGCTTCCTCGCATAGGCACCCTCCATCCAACAACAGGGCATCACAAACCAGGAAAGCCTGGTGTAACTCTGGTGTACTCTGCAGGGTACTTGCAGAGCCACGATCTGCTCTGCAAGGGGCTCCCACAGCCCTGCTCTGGCTTAAAACAGAGATGAGCACGGCCAAGACCTAAATTTCTCAGCAGCACACTTGTCTTGGGGGGCTCACTGTAAACTCTCCCCAAAGAGTTTACAATGCTGAGGCACATGCTGCTTTCTGCAGGGGCTGCCAAGAAACAGCCTTCGTGGAATGAAACAGAAATGCATCCCAGCTTTCTGGAGGCTGCACTGACAAACCGAAGAGTTTTGGGTCACCTCCCCATACCGTGGTGCCAGATGAGCACCAGCCTTTAGAGATGACAGAGGATGTCCACTCTGCCGGACAGATCCCACCCACGGTCCAGCCAAGCTCTGGGTAAGAGGGCAAAGCTGCCAAAGCAGGACCCAGTCAACGACACCAGGACTTCTACAACCTTCTGTCCTGGCTGGACTTTGACATTTGTCTGGCTTGTGCAACATCACTGCAAACCCCTGGAGTACAGGAAAGGAGGAAACTGCTCCGTGACATAGAATAAATACTCTTCTGGGAAGTGCACGACTGAAAAAACAGCTCATCAGCTTGGACAATTAACCTCTGCTCCTAATTCTTAAAATGCAGGTATAAAAATTAGTGAATTACTAAAGAGCCCAGCTGGCATACCTTCAGGATGAAGGGAATGGTATTTGCGTAGGCTGAGGTGGCATTTCTGGGCCCCTCTCCAGATCTTATTACTGGAAGCCTGCCCCTCAGGAGGAGGCTGTTCTGCTGGATTTACCGGTGGAGGAATCCCCAGCTCAGGCAGGCACTGAGTGCTGCTGCCTCCTCCCAGTCCTGTGTCCTGCCTCATGTATGCAGCTACCTGTGCTCCAGAGAAGCTTGCTCAGATGCCAACCTCCCTCCAGCAACTGTGAGGAGCCCCTGAAAGCTCCTTGTAGAAGTCCCTGCCGGCTCCTGGGGAGCATCACGGAGCGTCTGGTGTGGGAGGGCTGGGTCTGAGGATGCAGCCAAGGAGCTCACCCAGCCTTTTCACAGTCACGCCTGCAGCAGCCGTCCAAGGAGACAAATGGGGGTCAGAAGTCCCTTCCTGGCACTCTTGCCACATCACAAGGACAGCTGGCATTGCCACAACCTGCCTGTCATGCTCTCTACAGGGTACAACAAGGACCAAGAGTGGCAACAGCTTCCCACAGCACAGCCAGCACACATTCCGCCCTTGGGGAACGCGTCCCAGGGCTGAGAGAACACAATTATCTTGATGCAATGCTGCACATTTCAGGTTTGCTGTTCACAAGCATTAGATCCCTCCCCAACCACTTGGCTGCCAGATAAGGTTTCTTCCCACAGGGAAGGCTGGGCCTGTACACTTGCAAAGTTTAATGGAGTGGAGATTTTATCTTCAGAATCTGGGGCAAAAGGAGCAGGGAGAACAGAGTACAGGAGAGAGCAGATCACCTCCAGGCTGTGGGAAAGGGGTCTGCACCCGAGCTGGGAACAAACCCACTCCACAGAACACCCTTCCTTCTCCACGAGGTTACAGCAGCCAGCAGGGTCAGCTGCTTGTCACTAAAGACAATGTTCCCCAGCACCCCCACAACTCCCAGGACATCCCATGGCCCCACAGAGGCCGAGCCTCTCAGATCTGTAGGGGACAAAGGACGGATGATGCCACAGGGCATGCTGCCCTTGATGCAGAAGAAGCAACCTCCATCCCTGAGCCACACAGCATTGCAGCACGCCCCCCACGCTGTGCACAGCCCAGAGAGATGATCCTCCTGGGCACTGTCCTGCCCTGTCATGTCCTGTCATGTCTTCTCAAGGTCCATCCTCCACCCACTTCAGTATCAGCATTTCTGCTGCAACCCTTCAAAGTTCTGTCTGACTGGTTACTGGCCTGCGTGAGAACGTGACCCAGCTGCACGTATTTTTAGGATTAACTATGTATGTGTGCTGAGGCACAACACAAGCATGCTGGTTTGGGGCTCTCAATCTCAACAGGAAGCAAGGGAGGAGCTCGTTTGGTATGGAAAGGGCAGCTCCACATTTTCTCTCCGCCTCAGAGCGCAAGTGTCTCTTTCTGAGACAGAACTTGCTCTTACACTTTGGAAGAGGCAGCCATGGCAATCCTGGAGCTGCACACTGGGAATCCAGGCACAGACAGCCGCAGCATCCATGGAGATGCCATTGCTAAACTCAGCCCCTTTCAGCTCTCTAATCTCATCAGCATTCCTCAGTAGTTCCCTTAAAAGAAGGATCTGTTATCACAGCCTGTGGGTTCCCACACAGGCCATTCCAAGGCAGACTGTTTGCTGAGTACAGGCAAAGAGGAAGGCGGAGGGGGATTTGCAATTCACAGTGTTATTCTTGTCTTGAAAGCACATCTGCTGAAGAGACAGCGGCTGTGGAGGGCTGGCAGCCACACAGCTCCTGTGCTGTGAGCTGAGCAGGGCACTGCTGAACCTGTGAGCACTGACCTTTGCAGCACCGCAGGCTGTAGCACACACTGCGCCTCTCGACCACGCTGCATCCTGATGGTCCACAAAGGAAAGTCCCCTCCAGCAGCTTTCCAAGGCAACAATGACCTTGTGCAAGGCACAATGCCAGGCTGGGTCTCCCACTGAGCACTGGCAAAGATGTCCCCACCAGAAGCAGGCAGCTCTATTCTGCAGCTGGATCTGCATCAGCAAAAGATGCATCAAGCAGCTTGATGGCCTCAGGTCACTCACTGCTCTGCCTGCCTGCACTTTGAGGCTACAGGCAGAGCCCCCCAGCATTGGGGGGTGAACCAAAAGCAAAGAAGTGAGTCCAGGCTGCAAGGCACAGTGTAGGCTCCTCGCCATTACTATTGAAAACAGAACAGAAAGTCCACCTAGGTGCAGGGTACAGCCTCAGACCTGCCAGCATCGGTGCTGCAGCAGCCTGCACTGGGCAGCAGTGTGGCTCGAGCTCCTCTCTCCCCTTGCTTGCACCCAGTGCCAGGGAAGCTCTGCAGAACAGGCAGGGCGTTGGGCCAGCCCAGTGTGGGCAGCAGGTTCACTGGCAATGCCAGAGTCACGGTGGGAAACGCTCCAAGCACAGGTCCCTGGGAAGCAGGTCAGCCCCGGTCCCTGGGAAGCAGGTCAGCCTGCTCACTGAAGGCTCTGGCTGCCGGAGACCTGCTGAGCACCGCAGCGGCTCCACTTCAAGTGTGAGACCTCCTGGAGCTGGGCAGACCCACGGACACTCCCCGATCCCACAGGGAAAGCAGTATTGCATTGCTGAGGGAAACCTCCCTGCCCGTGCACGCCTAGGGGTAGCAGTGCTCCCTCCCAGACCTGACGCACTCAAACGAAACTCGCCCACTCCCTGCAGAGCATCACTGATGATCACAAGCCATCCACCCTCCTCCACCTGCCGCAAGGAACAAAGCTCTTCCTGATGGGTCCGGGGCACAGGCACTCCGGCTCTGGGAGGCACCCAGCCCTTTGGGAACAGCACTCCCAAGCCATCAGACATCCAACTGAGCAGGAGTTTCCCCCACCACGAGATACCAGCGCTGTGCAGAGGAGTTGTTTCTGGGCTGAGCACGTTCAGCCAAAGGAATTTGCCAGAACAGGAACAAGAAGAGCAGCAAAGCACTGTGCCCTCCGTAAGGCTCATGAGCTGAGGTACCAGGGCATGGCCACCCCCTGGAGCTGGAGCCATGTCTACCCCATCCAGCCAACAGGCTCTGCACCCCTTCCCTCACAGACGAGGATGTCAAACTGCTTTTTAATGGAGGCTTTAGCAAACAGCAGGTAGCACAGGCTTCCCAGGGGACAGGAGGGATGGGACAGTCCTGACATGCTGTGAAATGGCACCTGAAGCAATTTTACTCCCATGGGCTGTCTCGAGCTGGGACACAAATGGAAACAAACATGAAATGCAACCTGCAGATGCTGGATGAGGGGATTTTCTCCCTGGTACATTCCTAGATCTAAGGCACATTTGAGACAGTGCAGAGTCCCAGCATCTGCCCTGTTGGAGCACCACAGGTTTCATCCCTGTGAAGGATTCTCAGCACTGGAAACTCTCCAGAGTCACCCTCCAGCCCCAGAAAACCTTATCAATGGACAAAGACTTTAAAGACATTTAAAGAAAATCAGAGCTCCCAATACAATTTGGGAGCCATCCAGTTCTCCATCATTTCTGTCCACTCTGTGTCAATATTCCTCTAATGAGAGTTCCTGCCTACCAGCTGCCAATGTCACAGCCTGTGTCTGCCTCTTAGCAGGAGGGGTCAATTCAGCCCAAAAGGCTGCATTTTCCAACACACTACCATCAGCCAGCACGACAGGACACAGGGAGCAGACAACCCCTGGGCTGTACAGGGCTTACCAACGGGATGGCTGAGTGGCCAGGTATGCTGCAGCCACACTCAGTCATCACAAAGGGAGTTTTCCAGGCCAGACTGCACTTTCCCCACTGCTGAGTGATGCTCAGCTCGCTCTGTGCAGCTTCCAGTCTCCAACTGCTTCCTCAACTAAGTATGGGGCGAAGGGAATTAATAAAAAAAGTTAAAAACAATATCCAGCTCCTCTCTCCAGGTCTCTGCTGATTTCTGGGGGAATTTCAGTTCCAATTACTTGTCTAAGGGATGGAGAGCATTTAAAAGAGGAAGTGTTCCCCTCCTCATGTCAGGATTGCCCTTTCTCAACGCCTCCCTTTTCACTCTCGCTGGGATGGAATTCATCATGAACAGTAAAGCCCTAAATGAAAAGCAGCTTAAAAGAGAGGGTAGGTAGCACAGAGAGAAGGGGAAGCGCCCACCGGTGCCTGTCATTCTCCATGGGAGGGAGGACAATGAGCTACTCCTGATCCCTTCAGCTCAGCTGGCTCAACTCACCATTGTGCAAAACTTCCTTTGCCAAAGCTCCCATTTACAAAGGCCTCTGAAGGGGAGTGCAAACTCAACAGCAGCTTGCAGTCTACAGCTAAAAATTTCAGTTTGATTACCAGGGAAAATTGCTATATAGTGCTTTGAAGGATTGTTTATTAAGAACTAGCTCCTGTGTGTTTCAAATCAAAGGGAATTTATCTGGAAAACTACCTGATGAACTCTATCTACAGCAAAGCTGCTAAAAGGGTCTGACACTTTTCACAGGAGAAGAGAGAAGGAATCAAAGCCCATTTCCTTTTGACTGTAGAGATAAATATTGGAAAAACATCTTTTGTCACAAGGGGAAAAACGAATGTGTGACAGCATCAGATGCAGGTATTGGATACATACTTTAAGGACTTTTTATCATGTCCTTTTCTTTAAACATTTGTAAGACCAAAGCAAATCATTCTGGAGAATTCCTGAAAAGCAGACAATGCTTCAAACGTGCTTCCACACCCTCCAAAGATGAAGTTTTTTATATCAAATATAGATACTCAAGAGCAAAGCCATGCAGTGCCTAGCAAAGATAACCCACGCTGCCCCCTTCCAGGGTTGCAGAAGGCCAAGGTTTGGAAACCCCTCCAGCTGTGGGGGTACACTCCTGTGCATCCTGGTGACACATGAGGTCGACCACCCCTTAGTCCTGGCACACCCTGAGCAGCTTCAAGGCCCCGGGTCAGCCGGGATGGTTTCACTGCGGCCACGTCTGAGAGACCTCAGCCACACGCCAGCCCAGCACCAACCACCATAGAACAGCTTCCCTGTCATAACCAGCACTCTGTGCTCCAAGCACAGCTCCTGGCCAAACGTCGAGAGCCAACACTTCATCCCCAGCGCCAGCCCCAGCAGCTGCCCCAGGAGCCAGTGTCCTTGTGGCTCACAGCACAGCACGCAGCTTGTGAGAAAAGTTAATCTAATTCCCTTTTTGTCTCAGGGAATAAAAATCAGCAAAAACAAGGTCTCCTGGGTCAGGAAGCTCCATATTTTACATGTTTGAGCTAGTCCAAGACTCAGTAAAGCCACTACTCTAGGTAGAGCTATGCTGATCCTATAGCTGTCGTTTGATGAATACTGAATTACAGCAAGGAATCTGAATGAGCAACAGGAAAGAAAGTCCTAGGCTATGTTTTAATTTACTACTGCTCTTGTACACCAAGAGGACTTCATTTGTCATCAGGACTCCAGAACTTATGAGAATATGGGGAAAGAGCCTCAGCAAGCACATGATGTACATTCATAGAGCACAGCATTCAGCTGCACTGCCTGTACAAAGGAATCCAAAGGTAAATTAGAAAGCCCATGTGAACTTTGTGGGATGCCAATATTTCTATGAGCTCTGCATCAAGCACTTCACTTGCAACTCGTGCCTCCACTGACAGCACAAAGTTTGGGACGGGTCTTAGTGGGCTGGGACAGCTGTGCCTGAGGCTCCATGCAGAACCACAACTGAGGACGCAAAGAGGCAAAAAAACCAAACCAAGCCAAAAAGACGCCAGAGAACCCCAGAGGCTCTGTGGCAGCGGGCAATGACAGGCCAGGGCATCCCTCCCGAGGTGAGGGCTCCCTCCTCCAGCAGCACTCTCCCTCCTCCCCGTTCCCCTCCGGCCTCCCTCGCAGCCGGGGCCGGTTCCCTCGCTGTTCGCTGTCTCCCTGCACACCGGTGCGGCACCGAAAGGCCGCGCAGAGCCGCGGCGGCTGCGGGACAAGGGAGCGCCCGCCCGGCGCGGCGGCACCGGC
>VZTA01029689.1:27695-41691 GCA_013398855.1 Mohoua ochrocephala
CGGCCCCGCTGCTCCGGGGCGGCGGGAGCGCTGCCGCCCGACGGGCCGGGCTGAGGGGCCGGAGCCGCGGGGAGGAGCTGGGGACGGCCGTGTGCCTTAGATTCAGGAGGTTTTCCTAAGGTTGGACATGCATTTTCCATGATTGATGCTACTAAACGTTTCCCAAAGGCTCCTGCCTCTTGGCAGGATGATCCTTACAAGGAGCAGCAGTAACAGTCTTTTAGACTTCTGCTCCCAGCTTGAGCAAGGAGGGCAGGACATGATCCTCGTCCCTCTTGTCTTGTTGGGGATCCAGCATGGAGCCAATGGTCGGTTTGGGCAACCACAGTTTGGGCTTGGGTGCCACCACAAAGCCAGAGCCCGGAGTGCCTGTGGTCTCTCTGAGGTTCCTGGCGTGTGCCCAGGTCTGTGGTGAGAGGTGCTGTGCTACAGCCTCCCGATGAGGAGGGAGCGGGCTGTGGTCTCCTGCCTGAGTCCAGGGGTGCTGCAGCCCCTGCAGACCACTGCACAGAGAACAATGTGCATGCACTAGCTCTGACATACCAAGGGCAAGGGTGTGATGGCTTCCGCTAGCCTTGGGGGCTTGTTTCAGACCACCTTGTCCTCTGATTTTAGGTTGGAGATAAGGTAATGGTGCTGGCTAGGTCGGGGCTCTGGCAAGAAATTGTGAATGTGCCTGCCAGTCAGACTTTCCCGATGCCTGAGGGGATGAGCTTCGAGGAAGCAGCTGCTCTTCTTGTTAACTACATCACTGCCTACATGATTCTGTTTGACTTTGGAAACCTGAGACCCAACCAGAGTGTCCTCATCCACATGGCTGCAGGTAAATAGTTCTTGCTGAGACTCTTGGTTTCACCATGCAGCTTCTGATAAGTGACATGGGTGAGGAAACGACCAGAATGGAGCTGGACTGACAAAATGTCACCGAGCAGAGATGCAGGCTTCATGCTGACCCCATTTCCCAGTGGCTGGGGTCAGTCTCTCCCAGGGTGTCCCAGGTATCAGCCTCACCAGGCAGAGCCTCTATTCCCCAGGCTGCTGTGCTGCGTGATTGGTATAGGCAGGGATCATTCACCTATTCAGAGGTTTTTCTGACTGCTGGGGCTGTTTGCTTCTAAATCTTTCTCACTGCTGATTTGCAGGTGGTGTGGGAACCGCTGCCATCCAGCTGTGCAAGACAGTAGAAAACGTCACCATTTTTGGCACAGCATCTGCCTCCAAGCACGATTCGCTCAAGGAGAGCGGAGTCGCTCACCCCATTGACTACCGAACGATGGATTATGCAGAGGAGGTCCGGAAAATCTCTCCCAAAGGTATGATGAGGTGGAGGACTTCTGCAACTGTCCTCCAACTGTTCTCCTTCTTGCATTTCTTTCAATTGCAAAGAAGCTTCTATTTACTTCCAATTCCCTCTCTAGGTGTTGACATTGTCCTGGACCCGCTGGGAGGATCTGATACGTCCAAAGGGTTTAACCTGTTGAAGCCGATGGGCAAAGTCATCACTTACGGTGAGCGTGAGCAAGGAGCCCAAACCCAGGCACTGTGTGGTGGTAGAGTGGGATCCCCACAGGAATGCTCCGTGCCTGGTGCACGGCTGTCAGGGACCATCACTACTCCTCACTGCACCGTGTGTTGTAGTTCTGTTATTTCGCTAAGGTCTTCAGCATGCTTTGCCTTGGTGAGACACCGAGGGGAGTGAGATTTGTGTCTCGTCCCCAGAGCTGTGTTCACAAGCTCCAAGGTTCTTCCCTCCCATGGTGAAATTTCTCTTAGAGTAAAAGCTGGTGCCTGCAGGGGAAGCTGGAATGTCCTCAGGGAGGAATACTGGCATAGCCGCTTTGTCTAGGCTGAGTTAATGCACAGCCTTGCTTTTCTTTTAGAGGATGTGTGGGAGATGAGGTTTGAGGCTACTGAATACTTATCTCTCCATTCCCCAGCCCTGGAACACTGTGATTTTGTCCCATAGACAAAGCCCTCACACAACCCCCAGTGGGATTCCAGACACTTGCACCAGTGTGCTGCTTCGGTTGTCCCGGCCGTTGCAGCGTGTGATTCCCCTGAAGAAGCAGAGCTGTAGGAGAAGGGGAAAGCTGTCCTGCCAGCCTGGCTGGATGTCACTTGTAACCCTTTCTTACCTCTGCCAGTGCCCCAGTCTAGCTGCACTGCTGCTGCCTTAGGAGGGCCAAAGAGAGTCGTCGTTCTACGTTTTTGCCATATGAGTGCTGATAATCCAAATTCTGCATATCTCGAGGCTGAGGCAGGTGCCTGTTTCCATTGAAGGTCAACTGGGCAGGTTCTGCTGTGATCCAGTTCTCAGCTCTGTCCCTCACTGTGCCGAGTGGCTGTTCCCCTGTGCGTGGCCTGAGCTGTTCCATGGGATGCCCATTGCCTCTTGTGCTGTGTTCCAGCTTATCTGTGGCTTGCCTCCTTTTCAGGTGTAGCAAACCTGATCACTGGGCAGAAGAAGAACCTCATGGCTATGGCTAAAACCTGGTGGAACCAGTTCAGCATCACTGCTTTGCAGCTGCTGCACCAGAACAAGGCTGTATGTGGCTACAGTCTTTCATATATGGATGAAGAAGCTGAGCTTATCAGAAGCGTTGTGATCAAGCTGGTTAACCTGTACAGTCAAGGCAAAATCAAGCCCAAAATAGACTCTGTATGGCCCTTTGATCAGGTGAGTCTGAGCTAACATACAGGCTGGCAGTGGTACAGAGTGAGCACCTTGTTCATGGGGGCTGAACTGTTGAAAATGTCTAATAACCATCTGTTCTCAGACGTTCAGTGCCTTATTCCTTTTAAAATATTAAGGCTGAGTAAAGTGGCTGGGCTATTCTGCTCCAGTGCACAGGGCTGGGCAATGCCAGACCGTGTCCCTGTGGACCAGGGCAGGTGCTCAGCTGTGTTCCGTGGGCAGCAGCAGCCAGGAAGGGGCTGGGTTATGCATCAGGCTGGAGTGTGCCCTGAGTAGTCTTTACCCTGTAATTAAGCAGACAGATGGGAAGGTTGTTGCTGCCCTTCCAAGAGTGCAAAAGAGCCCAGGCAGCGAAGCAGAATGAGGATGTTGGAAGGGAGCAGCGGGTTTTTCAGCAGCTCTGCTCTGCTCAGGGTTATTGCATCGATGTGTCCATGCAGAGTCAGGCTCTTCCCTTGGAAATCCTGTGCTGGGGCAGGACTTGCTGCAGGGGAGCAGAGAACTTAGTGATGATCAGTCAGTGTTCATACCTGAGAACTAGTCTGGTGCAAAAGCTTAAGGAAAGCTTTGATTCCAGACCTGGCCCAGATGCTTAAAAATAATGATAATAATGATACAATTCTGTGCATGTATTGTTTTGTGCAGCTAGTAGAGGCTTTCTCCTCCTGGCAGGTGGCCGGGTTCCTGCAGCTCCCCTCCCTTTGGAGAGGAAGCTGTGGCGGCACACACTGCACTTCCACGTTTGTGTGAGCAGAGCATCCTTGTGTGTGTTAAGGTTGGTCTGTATGAATTCCTGAGGATAGTTTCCTGTGGGCCTTCTGGGGTAGTTGCCCAGGTCTGTCCAAAACACACCCGTGCAGAGGCACCTGAGTGCTTGGGACTTGCTTGAACTGCCAGGAAAGCTGTCTCTGAGCTGTGCCTCAGACTGGTCTGGGGGGACTGAGGGGCCCAGGAAGGCATGGACACACTCTGCCGTGGGTGGGGGTCTTACCGGACTCCTTTTGCTTCCAGGTGGCAGAGGCTATGAGGCAGATGCAAGAAAAGAAGAATGTTGGAAAAGTCATCCTGGTTCCTGAAGCGCCCAAGGAAGAATCTAAAAAAGCAGAGAACTAAGGAGAAGAGATGTATGCAGATTACAAATTCGTGGTTTGACTCCCTGATCTCTTTGGGACCTGGAAATGGACAGATCAGTATCTTCCATCTTTCACCAGTACAAGAACATCACGGTTATCATTCGGATGAGGTTTGCATGCTCTTGTTGTGACTGACCCTTTGCCAGATATGCCTCCTGCTCTCTCTTTTGAAGCCTATTTATTTCATACTGTTTTCTAACCACTTGTTTCTCTGCTGAATTTCCAGACTAACCTTATTTTTCCCTGGCAGTGAGGCTGAAGCTTCCAAGCAGTTGGTGACTAACAACTGCACAGCCTGTCACTGCAAAGTCATGGCGCAATGTGCTGCAACAACTGCCAAGTATCTCTGCAGAAACCGAGCCCTGCTGAAGCGTTTGTGCTGTCAGCTTTGGGAAGCCTGTTCAGCAGAGCATTGGCCAAATGTAGGATGTTTCCTCCACAGCCAAAGGAAAACCACAGCTGGCCTAGTTTAATTGGAGCAGGGGTTTCTCTTCTGTTCACACTAACCCGGCTCTATTCCCTCTGCTTTTTGTAGGCCACTAACACGGTCAGATGGTAACAGCTCATGTTGTCTTTGCCTTGGCCATCCTGGCAATTTGGAGTCTATGGCATATCATACTTCATTTGCAGTCACTTCTCTGTGCAGTCAGTAAATACCCTGACAGGCTGGGCTGCGCTATGTCTGGCTACAGAAGAAAAGTTTCCTGATCCTGTCCATTTTCTATTTCCAAATTGTATAGAGAGATCTGAGCAGTGTCTGATTCTTAGAGAACTCAAAGGACTCAAACGTGTCTCAAACGACTGGAACAATTGATGTTGGCTCTGTGCTTTATTATGTTGGGCTCCGAGTTGGTGTTGTTAGGGCTTCACCCTCGTGTTTTTATTTCCAAGGGCTGCAGTATTGAATTGGACCTCATCGAGATGGAAACAAAATAATCCCCTGTTAATGCTTTGTGCAATGCCCTGTGCGCTGAGGAGGTGTTGCAGTTTGGGAAGTGAGTTTCAAGAGCCAGTCCTGTGGGCTGGCTGCCCAGGAGCCTGGGCTGTCTCTCCCTGGGGCACACTGGTTGGTAAAGCTGTTGCCAGGGTAGCAGTTAGATAATAATCAGCTCAGCCGTGTGTCAAGCCTCTTAACCTGCACGTTCTGACCAGTTTTCCATCGTGTCCTAGCTCACTTGCTGCAGTAGGGCTTGACTCTTCTTCTCCTGAATCTGTAAATTGGGGCTCCAGTGCTGAGGGTTTAGGAGCTGCCTGGGGTGCTCCTCCTATACCAGAACTTTGTTTCTCTTCTACTTTTCTTTCCTTCTGTGCATTTGGAAACAGAGCTGTGTAGAGACCCAAGCCCAGCCCTGTGAGCACCTTGAGCCCTGGGTGATGCTGTCCTTCCCACTGGACCCTGCTCGCAGCCCTGGGCAGCTCTGGTGCAGTTGGTGCTTACTTGTCATGGATTGTAGGTGTGGGCTCTTGGGCTTCATTTTGGATTTCAAATGGTAAACCCAAGGGCACCAAGAAGAACTGCCCATCATGGAAGAACTTGGGCTCCAGAAGCAAAACCTTGAGACAAGAATCCTGCTTCACTAGCCCGCAGGGAGGGCCCAGGGCCCAAGGAGGGCAGGTACCCGCTGGGCACAGGGCCAGACACGCAGCCCCATCACCACCCAAGAGAGCCCACGCCACGCAGGGCTGGGGTTCCTGTGTGGCTTCTCCCTCAGCCTGCTCCAGTGGGGCTCCTGTCTGTCGGTGCAGCTTGTGGTTCAGGTGCTTGGGCTCAGTCCAGAGGTCTTTAGAAATGCAGAGGCACAGCTTCCAGGGGTCTTGCCCTGGCTGACTTTAAATATTGCAACAACCCCGTTCCCTACAACCTCAGAGGAATGCTGGAGCCCTCTCACAGATAGTTGTCAGTTCATCTCTTGAACTTCATAAACATGGGCTGATGGAACTCACAAGCACAACTTTTTACCTTTCTGAATCCAAAATCTTGCTGCTTCTTTCCACCGGCCCTGTTGTGCTAATTTAGATTAAATCCAACAGTGTCTAATGCTGCTTTACCAGGTGTGAAAACAGAAGGACTGTCTAAATTGCTGAAACAGAAAGTCTGGACCTGTTCCTCTGAGAAACTGGACTTCACCTTGATGACAGGGCAGCATGTTCAAAAGGCACACAACCCCGCACATCTTCTGGTTCTGCACAATTGTAAAAGGGAAAACTGTTATGGTGTGTTTCACAGTAACATCCTCTCCCTGCTTTATCCTGAGCCAAGCTCGTGCTCGGTGCCTTACGTGGATGGCCTTGGGTCAGGTGGCGTGGCTCTCCCAGCCCGGGAGCCTGGCAGCTTCCCTTCAGACCCCTCTGACCTGCTGCCTCCTGTGCGCCACGGGAAACAGCATCTCGGTGCCTTCTGCTGCAGGACTAGGAAGTCACTGGGGCCTTTTCCATTCTGGCCTTTCAAAGTGATTGCCAAAACCCTGTTTTGACTCTTACTAGCTCTGTTTTGTGAACACTGGTGGTGTTGTTGGACTTTCCGTGAATTAGCTGTTCTCTCCCCGGGTGTTCCAGCCTTTCCAGGGCTGACCCGGTGGTTCTGTACTCCCCAGTCCCTAAGACCTGGTGTAAAGCCCTTGTCTCCCCCAGGGCAGCTGTTTGGCTCCTGAGTGAGGCTTTATCAGCTGCTCCAGCCTTGGCTCTCTGGAAACAATCCCAGCTCCTGGCTCTCTTTGGGTAGCTGCTCACATGTCTTCTAGCTGGAAATTCCTGAAGCCCTTATCAAGGCAGGAATGCCAAGCAGTTACTGCCTGTTCGAGTTCAGCACTGGCTATTTTGTGTCTCTTGGTAGCAACAGTGTTTTCTACAGGAAGACCAAGATTAAGTGTAACCTTGCAATCCTCCGCCCCTGCACAATGCTCTGCTTTAGGTGGGTGTGGTTGGTTGGGTTTTGGTTTTTTACTTTTCTTTTTTATGGGCCAGTCAATATAGAACCTATGTCAAACAACTCCAAGTGTCTTAATCAAGTTAACCAGCCGGTTTGTATACTGAGGACCAAAGCAAAAAAACCAAAACGAAACCCTAGGATAAAAATCATTCCATTCAATGTTGCTTGTTTAGGGCAAAGTTGTGCTACTGAGGAACTGGGAGATTCCTGTAATCATGTGTGCCATTCCAGAAGTGCAATTTTAATGTTTATTTTACTGATTGTCTGACTCAAAGGTTGTGCCATGAGGAGTCCAAGTGGAAGTGTAAGGATTTGATGAGCGGAGGAGGCGTCCATGGCCCTGCTGCTGCGGGGGGCTCAGTGCGAGTGCCTCTCCTGTCGGTGCTGTAGTGGCCTCCCAGCCTGGTGCTGCTGGTCTTGGACAAAGTGCAACTCCTTTGCTATGGCCAGGCAGCAGTTGCCACATTTTTGACTCTTTGGTTTCTCTGAAGCTCACTTGTGTTGCAAGCTGACTGCGGGAGGGGAAGGGAGCAGAGGTGGTGGCCCCTGCCAAGTGCTCTGGGAAGGAGTTCAGCTCTATGTTTTGTTTTAGACACCTGTATTAAACTAGAATTGATTGGCCAGGGAGAAGTAAGCAGCACTGTGTGCATCAGGCTTCAGCTGGTGCAGGATCCTGGCCCGCTGACAGCTGCTATCATAGGTGTTAAACCACTCTGGGTGCCTGAAGTCTCTGGTGTGCTGAGCCCTCGTGACGGCAAAGTGTTATTGGCAAGTAGTACATGAGCATGATGTGAAACGTGTTAGACTCTGAGTGAGCCTCTTACAGCATATGGTCTGGTCTGTACCGTGTGAGTTGTGTTGATTTGCAGATATGTGATTTGAGTGATGCTCATCCGACAGACAGATAGCAAATCTTTTGTTTCAAAAATATATCTCGCTTTGTGCGTGTAACCAAGTTGGACAGAAAACAACTGTGCCACTGCTGTTTACATGACTACACTGTGTACTGCTCCTCTGTCAAATGTTACCATATGCCTTATGTGTTTCAAATGTTAATTAAATGCATAACAAAACCTTCCACAGTACGCTGCTCAGGTTTCTGTTGTCATGAACCCTCTGCCCACAGCTCAGGGCAGGTTGAATTGACAAAGTGTAACACTCGCAGCATGAGGAGATGCCTCTGCTCTCAGGGACAACTGTTAATTGTTGGCTTGAGTGTTGTTCCTGACACTCTTCCTGGAGAGCAGCCATGGTGATTTTTGTTTGCAAAGCCCTTAGATGGGCTTTGTGCTTTGTGTCTGGGCATCTCAGTAGCCAGGTGGGACTGAAGTAGGTGCCTGGGCTGAAGGCAAGACAAGGCATGAACAGCCACTACCAAGCATGAGAATAAATCCCGTTTATTTGTCAGCATAGAGCCTGTCCCTGGGAGGCAGCTGCTGTGGGTGCTGAAAGCTGTTCATTTTCTCCTCAAGAGAGCACCAGGTCACCTGCTGGCCTCAGAGCAGGTGCTGGGGAGGGGCTGGAGCATGGGGCTGTCTGCTGAGGCCTGAACTGTCACTGTGAAGAGCTGACACTAATGACAGTTCAGCTGTGGCAGCAGCCAGAAGAGACTTCCAGAAGCTGGGGCTGGACTGGGTGCAGACCCCTGCCCAGGTTTGTGTCATGCTACTGAAAGGCACACAGGGCTCAGCCTACAATCAGCTGAAATAAGCTCTGTAACTGGCTGGCAGGACACACAGCCAAGGGGAGCTGGAGTTTCTGGGAAGCACTGATCCATGCTGAGGCCTGCATGGGGCAGGGTTGGAGGTGCTGCTGTTTGCTAATGTGCAGATTTCTGGCTACATCTGGGGAACGCAGGAGCTCCTTCGACAAACACCTGCTTCTTCCTGAGCTGTCTCGGTCAAGCTGCAGTTTTCTCAGCAGGAAAAGAAGGCAAAGGGGAGCCACGGGCTGTGGCTGTGGGAGAATCACACAAGGCCCAGTTTGTTCAGAACTGTGCCCACCTCCCGGAGATACTGGGCATCGGGGAAGCCGTTCCTGTGGGGCAGAGAGGGAAGCACTGTAAATCCTGCTGATGTGCTAAGAACACAGTGGGAAGCAGCCCTTTATTTTTGCCCCAACCTTTCAGCAGGGGTTGAGAGTGGAAGTCCTGCTCCTGGGGCTGTCCTGCTGCCTGCAGGCCCATGCCATGGGGAAGGCTGTAAGTGAACAGGGCCCAGGATTCTTGTCCATGGGGAACTTATAGGTTTCTACACCATTTATGGTTGTGAGATGGGCAAGGGCTTTTGCTCCAGCTGGAGGGGGCCAGGGCTGGTCTGCCACGCCATAGCTGCCCTGCAAGCTGAAGCAAAGGGAGGCAGCAACTCTGCCACTGCGGGAGGGTGGAAGAGCCATCCCCACGAGGATTTGTTGAGCTGGAGCCCATGGTTCTCCTCCTCCAATTGCTAAAAAACCCACAACCATACCCAGAAGCTTAGGATGAGCTGGGCCATACCTGGCTTTGCCTCCATCCCAGGAGGTTTTGTGGGGGATAAGGCCCCATGTTACTCTTTCCTCTCCATTGCAGGACTTGATCTGGAACGTCAGCCCACGTTCAAATGCTTTCTTCAGCAGCTTTGCTGTCTTCAGCCCTTCCTTGTTGTCAGGCAGGAAGGCACAAAAATTCCCCCCTTTGTAAGGCTGTCCTGGGTGAGGGTCCCCAACCTTAGAACAGGAATAAGACATTTTAAACAATCACTGGAGTGCTGTGCCTCTGAGGGGGTTCCTAAGGTTTTGTCTAGCTCAAAACCTACACTGATGACCATGGGTCCCATGGGCTGATAGTCACTGTCAACTACAACCAGAGGTCACACACGTTCTTGAGAAGCAGCAAACTGCTCCAAAACCTGGTGTGGAGCTTTTTGCCTTTCATAGGTCAACACCTCTGCTGCTTTGCATGTGGGGCAGGGAGCTGTGGCTGCTCTTTCCCCCCAACCACCCTGACAGACCCCACCCCGTGTGGGCTGCAGTGGGATGGGGAATCCCTGCGCTGGGTACCTACCCCCTGCACGCCATCAGGGATGCTGTAAGCAAGCTTCAGTGTTGGGTCTCGATAGTATCCAGGCAGGCTCTGAGACAGGGAGGAGATCTTCAACGTCCCCAAGATCTTGCAGCTTGGGGCAGCTGAGGAGGATCTGCAGCAAGCTGGCTGCGTGCTGTCTGCTGCAAAACATGTCCTGCACAAGGCGTGACCGCAGGGGCCCTGGCAGGTCACACCTGAGCCCTGGCAAGCATCACACTGGCCCAGAGGGATTGTGCTGCTTTCCTGTCCAAGGCTGGGGTCTCTTCTCTGCTGCGACGAGAGGTCAGGCTCCTCCTGCTCATTGCTCCTGCCCTTTGGGAGCTGGGCCATTCCCTGATCCCCGGGTTCTGCTGCAGGTTCCTGTTGGGCCACAGCTGGTGACGGCTCAGCAGCTGTGGCCCTGGACAGCCAGGTGGGCAGGGAGTGAGGAGCTCCATCAGCTGCAGGGACTGGGCAGTGCTGCTGTCCCATTGCTTCATTGTGGCCTCCTCTGCTCTTGTCTCTTGCAAACTGGAATCTGTCTGGCAAGACTTGTTTTAGCCGGGTGGTGTCAGGCTCCCCCAGAGACAGTTTTGTCTTCCGCTGTTCCTGGGACTCCCTCAGGCCAGAAGGACTTGGCTTATCCCCTGCACCAAGGCTCACAAGGCTGCTTCCTCCTCTCCCAGCTCCAGAATCAATAGGGGCCCTGGCCTCCTCCTGCCCCCAAGCCTGCTGGAACCTCCAAGGACTGGGGGACCTCTTTTCCTCAGCCTCTGGCACCCAGGAAGCCCTGAGCACATCTGCAGAGTCTACTTTATTGCTGATGTTTAGGTGCTGCAGGGAATTCAGGCTGCCAGGAAGGGCTGCATCCAGCACTGGCTCCTGGCTTCTGCTTGGCTGGATGACACTTGGTTTCCCTGTACTTTCTGCTCCAGGAGACATGGAGGAGGACTTCATGGCACAGAGCCTCCTGGAAGAAAACATCTGGAAGGCCTCAGTCACTCCTGGCACCACCTCCTTGGGGCAGGCAAGATAGAGATTGTACTTGTCTTTGCTGAGCCCAACCTGGAAGGATTTTCCTCGCAAGAGGCTGCACAGTTCACTCAGGGCACTGTCATCTGGACCATTGACAGCGAGCTCCGAGTAGCTCAGACTCTGACACACCAAGTCAGGGCACTTCTGCACAAGATCTTCCACCTTCCATTTAGCCTGGAGCAGCCTTCTCCTGTCTGCTGCCTGGAGTGTCAGCACTGTGCAGTCCCCAGCGTGGTGCTCCGAGATGTGCACCCCTCCAGCCCTGCACAGCTCATCGATAGTGGCACGGCAGACATCTTTCAGGTAAAACCACTGCAGAGAGTCCAGGCTCATTTCCTCACTCACCCTGCTGCTGCTGTCTCCAGAGCTGTTGCTTTCCTTTGACCTCGGTAGGGAGAAGCTGTTGGACCGTCGCAGCAGAGGCCTGGATGCAGAGGGTTTGGGGTCTAAAGCAGAAGAGGTCCATGTCACATCACAAGTGCTGGAGATGCCAGCGAGGGAGTGGTGCCCAATGGGACCTGAGCCTTTAGAGTCCTCAGGATGCTGAAAAGTGCTGTTTTCTTTGCCCACAAACGGCAACAGCACCTTTTGTCCTGTAAGTCTGGCACCTCCTTCCACATGGTCCCTTTCTGTGGGGTCATTCTGCTGAGGCTCTGCTGTTGACCCCAGAACCTTATCTGACATAGGGGTGGGAGGCCGATACTGCTGGGTCAGTGCTCTTGGGTCACTCAGACCAGGAGCATCTCTGTCTGATGAATGTTTACCCAAAAGCTGCATCTGTCCCACAGGTGGAGAGTCCTGATTCAGCAAGAGGCTCTGGCCAGCCTGAGACCTGTCAGCTTTCAGGGCACTGAAGTTGGCAGCTAGCTTGAACTCTCCTTTCAGCTCTGGCCTGCCCGGGCTAAGCCTTGTGGCTGGAGTATCCACAGGCACTTTGGCCAGGTGTAGCGCAGCCCCTGTGGTGCCAGAGGTTGCGGGGTGTGAGGGCTGGGAGCTGCTCAGCGCGTCAACCGTGTGTGCAGCACCTCTCCTGGTGGCAGAATCCTGAAGGTACTGCTTGGCCTGGGACACATCAACGAGGTTTCCAACAAGATAAAGCTGCTTCACGTCCTCATGGCAGAGCAACTGGGGATACAGCTGCTGCAGCTCACGTGTCAGAGCCCTGAGCGCCTGGCTGTCCATTCCCAGCCCTTCCTTAGCGATCTTCTCCTTGCGCAGGCTCACCTCCAGCTGCTGGTAGAGCTGCTGCAGGGCCAGGTGGGCCTGTCTCAAGGCCTCCATGTCCCCAGACAGGCCTCCAGATGGCTGCAGATACAACATGGCAACGCCATCGCCGTTGACATCCACCACATCCACGTGATATTGGTGCAGCACACCTTGGTACTCGGCAGCACAGAACCTCTGCATGTACAAGTAAATGTCCGAGTCCATCGCTAGGGAAAAGTCCTCCAGCTTCCCCAAAAGTTCCACAGCTTCCCCACCCGCTGGGCTCTGAGGCGATGGGACTTCAGCTGCCATTTCACGCAGCTGGTCCCAGTCTGGCAGCTTTGCTGTCCCTTGTGCTGAGCCGGGGGAGTCGGGCACTTGCTGGTGGTCACACATTCCCATCTCTTTGGCCCCTCGGCTGGAAGCTGGCAGGAGGAGCTCGCCGAAGGCTTGGCTCCTGAGGTTCAGGCTGCCCAGCAGGTCTCTGCTGAAGGTCTGCAGCTCAGTGAAAGGTCCCTGGACTATGCAGTGCATGTTCTTTGAGTCGAAGCTGAACTGTACATTGCTGTAGCCTTTCTGCAAGTCCCTCAGGAGGGTTTTGCCCGTGGGAAGCTTGCCGTAGTCAATTGTCATGCACACACAGAGGAAGATCTGCAAGTAGATAGCAAGGGAGTGAGAGGGCAAGGACCAAAACCAACCCCTTTCAAAGGCACAGGAGAAGGCAATTGCACCTGGCCCCTGCATTACTGTGACAGAAGAGATGACACAGTCTTCCACCTCTCTCCCTCAGCATCCTGCTTCCGAGAGAGATGGACCCTGACACAGACAGGACCAAAAGACCCAGACTAAGCAACTCCTGGACCCTGTGCACTTGTCAAAAGCATTCTGCAAACAAGGAATCAGAGGGGCAAATTGCACAGAGATAGGGCCACATTTCTACACCCTGGGAGCTCTCCAAAAAGCCCAAACCCAAGAAATCCACTCTTGTTTCTGCATCTGAAATGCAGTTGCCCTTTTGCCCTCGCACAGCTTCAGCTCCAGATTTTCAAGAAGTTTTGGCACCACAGGCTTGCAAAAAGGTCTGCAAGGCCAGGCTAATTCCCATGCCCTTGTTTTTGGGGCTCAGACATGAAAACGTGAGACACGGCTACTGCCACGGTCTCTTCAGACTGGAGGAAGAGGCAAGAACTCTCCAGTGCTTCCTAGACCAGCATGTCTGAACCCTAAGCTTTCCTGAGAAGGAGAGAGGAACAATACACTGTGTGTCCAGCTGATGACATGGCAGAGGCATTAACAGGATCCCCCATGTGGCACCAGATGGACTGGGGAAAAGTGCCTGACTAGCCTTCATTTGACAGGCACAAATGCCAGATGACTGAGTGCACAGCCTGCCTGGCTGTCCCTGTGCTATTAGCACAGAAAAAAATTCTTCATTTGAATATGAATGAAAATGGATTTAAGTGTAATTAAGATGAAAGGAGTGAGCGAGGTCTCCCTTCCCGAGCTGTCTGCCAGGCACAGTCTGTGCGGGAGCAGCTGGGGCTGCCATGGTCCCTCAGTACCTCATCGGGGCTCAGCTCTGCAGCGTGCGGGGTCACCTCCAGTGGGTACAGTGTCCTTCCAATTGCCAGCACGTGGTTTTTCACCTTCAGGATCCTCTGGGCCACTGGTGGGGAAAAGCCACCCGGACCCTCGTCAGTCCAGCCAAGGGGCAGCAGTGGGGGGAGTGGGGTCGGGAGCAGTGGGACAGGGGACGGTGGGGCTGGGGACAGCAGGACAGGGGACGGTAGGGCAGAGAGTGATGGGACAGGGAACAGCAGGGCAGGGGACAGCGGGACAGGGGATGGTGGGGCTGGGGACAGCAGGACAGGGGACGGTAGGGCAGAGAGTGATGGGACAGGGAACAGCAGGGCAGGGGACAGCGGGACAGGGGATGGTGGGGCTGGGGACAGCAGGAC
>VZTA01029689.1:55916-87912 GCA_013398855.1 Mohoua ochrocephala
GCCTCATCGGGGACGTGCCGGTGCTCCGCGTGACCCGGCGGGGCCCCGAGGCCGTGCATTTCGTGCCGGCCGCGCTGGAACCGGGCGCTGAAGTGCTTCTGTCGCTGGACTGGGAGCGCCGCTTCGATCACATGCAGCAGCATTCAGGTCCGTGCCGGTACCGAGGGGCGCCCGGTAACACCCCGCGGTGGGTGCCGGCTGTGCGGCCTTGGGCGGGGGGTGCGGTCCGTGCTCAACGTGTCCCCACCCTGGTCAGGGTAGGGAGAAACCCGACAGCTCTGTGTGCACGGTCTGTTCCCGGGACTACTGGGTGCAGCAGGTGCCCCTCTGTGAGCTCTCCTTGGCTTGCAAACAAACCCACCGAAAACAGGTTCGGAAGGGAAAGTTCAACCTGTTTTGCAGCCCCCGGCGTGTGCTGCAGTGCTGCCGGGACCCGAGGCCCACGAGGCCAGAGCTGTCTCCTCGCTGCTCCTGAGCACTGGCAGGAGCCCCACAGCGTCCAGCACTCGCCCGTTGTGGAGAATGTCAACAGCAAAGACACAGCCTGACTGGAAATACCAGTGGCACTCAGAGCTAGTGCTTGCACATCTCTTCCAGGACAGCATCTCATCAGTGCCGTTGCAGAACAGATGTTTGGATTCAAGACGACTTCATGGTGAGCAGAATAAAGGTTCCTTTTGACCCCAGTGTTTTCTTGTTTGGCACATGCCACCATGCTAACTTGCACAGAGCCTGAACATTGAAACACCAAAAGCAATTTGGACATTTCACTTGAGCTCAGATGTCGCGGGAGAGGTGACTGACCTGGAGAGAAGCTGTACAAAGTGTTTGCTCTGTCTTGTCCTCCTCAAGTGTTTGGTTTTTATCTGGTGTTTTGAACATAACAGGGAGAAGAGGGGAAATCTGTTTCGTTTCAGTCACCACATCCCCAGCAGCGGGATGCTGGTGCTGCACAGAGGGACCTCCCAGCTGGTCTCAGCTACAGCAGCAGATGTTCTTCCCTGGTGCAGGGAGCTGGGCCGTCAGCGAAGTGTCATTGAGCTGGACACACCCTCGGTGACAGCAGAGCAGGTCGCGGCCCTGGAGAAGAGCGTGAACGAGAAAATCCGGGACAGGGTCCCTGTAACAGTGAGGGAACTGGCTGCAGATGACCCTGAAGTTGAAACAGTGAGTGGTGGGAGAGAACTGATGGTATTCATGGGATCTGAATAACTGAGCACAGATGTCACCTTGTTTGTCACTGTTCTCTGCCAGGTGAGGAGCCGGGGGCTGCCCGATGACCACGTAGGGCCAGTGCGCGTTGTGGACATCAAAGGCATCGACTCCAACCTGTGCTGTGGGACTCACGTCTCCAACCTGAGTGACCTCCAGGTGGGTGGCTGCAGCTGGGCTGCCTCGGGGAGCCACACTCCACACGAAGCACAGCCAAAGCCCCTGGGATCCACAGGCTGCTTGAGATTGTCCTGATGGGGAAGGGAGTGGCAGCAGCCCCAGGCTGAGGGAGCCCCAGGAGGGTCACACACAGGCCGGGAGCCTCAGGCTCTTGTTTGCTTGTAGCAGAACTCAGCCCTGTGTGCATCAGTGATGTTCTTGCACTGCCAGGGGTGTTGGCCATGTTCCCTCTGCTTAAAGTTCTGATATTTTTGAGTGTTTGTCATGGATGAGAAATCTTCTGTGCAGGGAAATAGCGATAGAATTCTGGACCTGCCTTTAAGTATCTGTGCCCTCTCAGTCATTGGTTGGAGTCTGTTTCCCAGCAGAGACATCCAGATGCCCTGTAGGGTACATCCCATGGCTAGAGAGTGGCATAAATTCCACTGTACCACCATACCTTTTTTTTTGTATGTTGACTTCATGGTTGATTTTAATCAATTTATTTTCACTGGCAGAGAGTCAATATTCACCACAAGGCACGATCTGGCAGGAACTGACCACTTGTGTGTATAACCAAAATGCTGTTCTGACCAGACTCATTTTCTTTTTAAGGTTATTAAACTCCTTGGCGTGGAAAAAGGGAAAAAGAACAAAACCAACTTGGTTTTCCTGGCGGGAAACAGAGTGCTGAAGTCCATTGAACAAAGTCACAGTACTGAGAAGGCTCTGACCTCCCTGCTCAAGTAAAACCCTTTCCACTTCTGTTATTTCATCTTCACTCTTTGCTCCTTTAGGAAATCCTTCCTTTGTCCTTCAGAGCAGTGATCCAAAGTCTCCCGTTTCTTTCAGAAATGGACCGGGTGAGCACGTAGAGGCTGTGAGGAGACTGCAGAGCTCTGTGAAACTGCTCCAGAAGGTACAAGAATGGCTGGGGAAAGTGGGTTGTCACTATTTCCTGTAGACCTAAGCTTTAGTTGCAGTAACTGGGAATCCAGTCATAGGCTTCAGTTTTTGTGGATATTATGAAAAATGCTCAAACCTCTGGGAACACAACTGTGTTCACACTGACTTCTCCAGCTGCAATACAGTTCATTTGCTTTTCTTTCAGAATAACCTGAACCTGCTTAGAGACATTGCTGTTTTGATAGCCCGGGACTTCAAGAGCAAACCTGCTCCAAGGCAGCTGTTTGTATTGCACAGGTATGGGGGAGCTCAGGGAAGAGGGGCCAACAGTGTCCCACACGTTTTATGTGTGGGTCTCTCACACCTGTTCAGCTTGTTTTCTCAAGGAAGAATGTAAACAAACTAAATAGAATATTAAACTGCCTCGGTCTGCTGGAAAGTTGTGTAGTTAAAGGAATCCGTTTGTAATTCAGTCACTGAATTCTTCTGGTTTTGTAGCTGAGAAATTACTGTGTCCATCTAATACCCTCTCCACTTGATATTTTCAATAAAACCAGGGAGCTCTATTTCTTAAAGATAACACTTAAATAATTCCTAACATGTCCACAGGAGTGCCCAGTGAGGACTCACATATATAGACAAATAAGAGCAAGAGGCCAAAACCCCTGATCAGGCATTTGGTTTCTGATTGAGATTTTGTACTCTAGAGGGAGTTTTTGCTTCCTTCTGAAGTGTTTTTTTTATCACTCCATACAGGAAAGAGGGTGACTCTGAGTTTATGAACATCATCGCTAATGAGATTGGGACAGAGGTGAGTCGCTGATGAAGGCTAAACTGACACCACTGGTTTTTCACCCCAGTTATACACGGACAGGGGCTGGCCAGGCTGCTGTTCCTGCCACAGTCATGAGCTGCAGATCTGGTTCCTTTGACAGGTACCTGAGGTTACCTGTCCCCAGCAGCCTCAGTCTGTAGGGCAACCCTCAACAGTGAGAATTCAGAGCACTGGGGAAGAGCCTTAGCCCCCAAGAGCTGTACAGAGCCTCATTGGCTGAAATAGGTTAGGATAGGATTAGGTAGGTGCAGAATAGAAAGAAGAGAAGGTTTGAGTCACAATCACCTAGTTAGTTCAACTGCCAGCTGTATAGTTTAAACTTGGGATACCCTGGTACTGCTCTGCCCCAACAGCACATGACTGAGCACAAAAGGTTCAGTTGCCACTTCCTTTTTACTTTTTTCAAGCAATCTCAGTCCAGTAATGCACACAGACTTTTGAATTGTCAGTTTGCTGGTGGTGTCCTGTGGCCACTGTCTGTCCTCTTCTTGGACAAGGAGGGCGCTGATTTATCTGGAGCAAGGCCCATCTCTGTCCACAGGAAACCCTGCTATTCCTGACTGTGGGAGATGAAAAAGAAGCAGGACTCTTCCTTCTAGCTGGACCCGTTGAAGCAGTTGAAAATTTAGGTCCCAGGTAACGTGTTTTGTGATTTGTTTAACATGAGTAAGAATTGTGATGTTGCAGACTGGGAGCAGCTGCACAGTGTGATCCAGGCACGGGTCCGTGTTGGCTGCCTGGAGCAGGTTGGGCTTTACTGGGGTGTCGTTGCTGCAGGGTGGCCGAGCTGCTGGGTGGGAAAGGAGCCGGGAAGCGCGGCCGCTTCCAGGGCAAGGCAGCCAAGATGAGCCGTCGAGGAGAAGTGCAAGCTCTGCTCCAGGAATTCATTAGCCATCAAAACCCTGAAGCATAAGAAACAATTCTCAAAGTAGGTTTGTCTTCCCTTTGTTTGCATAGGCTCCATTAACTTCTCTACCAGAGAATAAAGACCTGAACCCAACGGCTGGCGTGCACATGCTCTGCGTGGGCTGGTGTGGTGCTCACGGAAATGGGGAGGGGATCCGCCATGGACCCTTTGCTGCAGGGGCTCATTTCTCAAGACAAATGGTACAGGGATTAAAATAGTCCTCAGTTAACCACTTTGTAGGGTTCCTAAACCCAGAAGGGGCCTCCCGCTGGCAGTACATTGGGGCGTTTCGCCTTGCACCAGTTGCTGAGGAGAAGTTGCTTGGCACAAACGCTCAAGCAAGAGGCAGCTGATCCCCCAGACACCTTGGGCTGGGCAGGGAGCAGCTGGAAGGGAGAGCAGGTGCCCCACAGACAGGAGATCATTCCCCACCATGTACCAGGTCCTTTCCCTTGGTGGGGCACAGTTGTCACTGGCCATCAGCAGTGTCTCAGGCTGTGTCTCAGGCTGATGCAGCTGTAAACTCCCCTGGCATCAGGCTGTTCCCGGTGTTCTCTCAGCTCACCTTTCCTGCCCAGGCAGGCCCTGGAGCTGCTGCAGTCTCCTCTGGAGGAACTAAAGGGCGCTGTGGAGCCACAACGGGGCACAACAGGTAATTTGAGAATTTACCCTTCCCCTTCTTGCTAGAAATGGCATGACGGGTTTACTCCAGATCTTGGTAATAAACAGAGAAATAGAATCAAAGAAACCTCCATCCTAAGGAAGTTTATCTGTCATGAACAAGGGGATGGAGCAGCCCCAGCAGATGGGGGTCCTGCCCATGGCTGCTGTGACTGCTGCATGGCCACAGCCTGTGGCTGAGCTGTTGGGAGGGCATCAGGACACAGGGAACACCACTGAGGCCTGGAACTGGCTGTGGGGTCAGTGCTGCAGGGGCTGGTGCTCTGGGGACGATCCTGCACATGCACACAGAGTCTGGCAGGAAGAAAGTACCCGCACCTCCCTGTCTATTTTCGATTGTCTCAGACTGAGCAAGGATGTTTGCTGAGGAAGTTCATAGCTGGGCTGTACAGCTTGGAAGGCAGCAGGCTGAGCCCACAGGACTTCCTGCTGCAGAGTGAGCCCGGGGCCGAGGCAGGGGCTGAGACTGAGGTGGGAGGGGCGCAACCCCAACCCCACAGCACAGCCAAATGCCAGCTCTGTCCCCAACACCCTGGGGGCTCAGCACAGCCCCAGTTGAGCCAGTTGGTCCCAAAGCTGAGCAAGGTGACACAAGTTTGTCCCTGTTCCTGACACGAGGTGTGCCCAGAAACCTTGGATAAACAGCACAAAAAGCAGCTCATTGCCCCCACTGTGCTGTCAGTCTTCAACTGCACCTCAGGGCAAAAGGTGAAGAGCCAGGGCACGAGGGGCAGTGCCCTTCCCAGTGGCTTGAATGTGTCTTGCAGGTGTTGTTGGTCTTCAGCACCCAGAAGAAATGTCCTTCCTCTACCATCTGTAGGCAGTGCCACAACCCTGCACCCAGGAGCTGCTCCCCCATCCCACGGTGCTGGCCAGCGGGACACAAACTCACCAGCTAAACAACCTTCAGCTTTAATAAAATACCTCCTGTGCACAACCCCAGCCCCACGCCACGTGTGCACAGATACACGTTCTGTGTGCACACACAGGGCTGTACGTGCACCCTCACGGCGGCACGCAGAGGTGAACCCCGAACGTCCCCGGGCTGGGGGGGTCCCCACGCTGGCACTTCATCTCCAAGTCCGTGTCTGCCCATTCCTGTCGCAGAGCTGCCTCTTCAGCAGACCCCAGACACGCGGAGGTGAGAACCCTGCCCCACGTCCCCAGCCCTGCAGCGCGGAGGTGGCATTGTCCCCACGAGCTGCAAGGGAGTGCAGGACCTCCCACTGCTGCTGCTGCTGGGTCCTTGGCAGGTGACCCCCCCCACCTGTGGGTGCGGGAGGGACAGCAGGGGAGTCCCTGGGCATGCAGGGCTCTCTGTGCCACCAGCCAGCCACAGACTGGCACGACTGACACTGTGGGTCTGTGTTGTGGGAGCCAGCCAGCAGCACCACCGGCCCAGCCTCCATGGCCTGCTCCCAGTGCAGGGTCAGCCTGTGCAGATGCAGCGGGCAGCAAACAGCGGCTGAGGTGCACCCAGGGCCTGGTAGCTGCCCCTGAGCCCAGGGCCGGGGTGTCTGCCTGCCTTAGGCAGCCTTTTTGTCCTGCGTGGCCAGGAGCTGGGAGAGGCAGTAGGGGATGAGGCCGACAGTGGCCAGCGGCACGGCTGCGCTCTTGCAGAAGGAGAGGGCGTAGAAGAGCAGCTCCCTGTGGGAGGGCGGCTTGAAGGCATCGAAGATGTGGAGGATGAGGAGGGAGACAGCGATGCAGCCCAGGCGGAAGGGCAGCTGCTGGCCCTGCTTGAACCGGCAGCTCTCCTGGTACATGTGGGAGTTGAGGGCCAGCCCCAGCCCGAAGAGGATGCCCAGGTTCCGGAGGAGGCTGGCAAAGGGAGTGGTGTCAATGTGGACCCACTCGGGGTGGCTGCACCACTTCTGTGCCTTCTCCAGCGTCCAGAGCAGGTCCACACCGAAGGTCCAGAGCAGCAGGTAGAAACCCAGGGTGAAGCTGAAGAGGAACAAGGTGATGCCCAGGTACCGACTGAAGCTGGCATTGTAGATGAAGCGGATATGATGGAAGGTCTTGGCCACGGCCATCCCTGCCAGTAACAAAGTGGGAGCATCGGTCAGTGCTGCAGGGGCTGCAGTCCAGCACAGTGGTGCTGCAGGGACAGGGATGGGGGGTCCGGTGCACTCACCTGAGAAAACCCCTGCAATCACCTGGTGGGGGAAGTGAGCAGCAATGAAGACTCGGGACACGCAGACGCAGCCCTGAACTGCCCAGAACCCCATCCAAAGCACTGTCCACAGCACCCTGTGAGGGACAAGTGGCCATGTTGGTGCCAGGGCCAGCTTGCCCGGCCCGTGGCACTGCCATCACGTACTCCAAACAATGCCTGGCTGCCTGCTGAGCCTGTCCTCATGCAGACCCTACCTGGGGTGCCTCAACCCAGCTGTCAGTCCACAGCCTTGTGCCTTGATGGGCTTGGCTGTGCCTCTCAGTGCTGGAGCTGCCTCTGCCTAGCACGGGTGGTTTTGGCACACAGCTTACCAGTATTTGAGTGTCCTTGACTGCTTCTTTCCCTCAGCAGCAGAGAGGAGGGCCGTCACCATGACATAGTACACACCTGCTGCACCCATGGCATGGCCAGATGGGCTCCCTGGGCAAGAAGAGAGACCCAGGTCAGGCTCTGCTCGGGCCAGAGCTGAGCCCAGGCAGGGGTTTGCGCTGAACCACCACAGCTGCACCAAGGGTCCATGTCTGCTCTGTGCAGGGTCTGCCCTGCCTCCTTCCACTGCCGGCACAGCTGGAGTCCCCAGGAGCACAGCAGCAATGGCCCTCTCTCCAGAGCTGTCCAGGGGCATGTGCCACCTGTAGGCTGCCAGCCACAGCCCTGGCCAGGCCAGCACCGCCCTCCTTGTGTGTGCAGGTCAAACTGCTGGGGCTGGGGGACCCTACCAGTGCTTGGGGAACCCTACCGGGGCCAGTCTCGCAGGTGAGCGGGAACTGCTGGATCTCTGGTGCAGAGTTGTTGCCGTAATAGTCCGTGTCAAGGACCCACCAGTAGGGTCTCTCCCCAAAGAGGATCCTGAAAAGAAAAGAGAAGGGATCTGGGGAGGTCCTGGGCACAGCTGCAGCTTTAGATCTGTTCTGGGAGATGGAAGAAGCAGAGGACCCACAAGCGGTCCAGGGCATCCTGACAGACACAGCAACCAGCAGATTGCTTGGTTCTGACAGCTGACACTGCCTGTCCGTGTCCCCATCCCCAGCCCCGAGGGGGAAGAGCAAGAACGTCCTGGGAGCAAGTCAATGTGACCTCCTGTGGTGAGGGGCTCTGCGAAGATCCCTCCACTCAGCATCACAGCCCTGGATGATGGGAAGCTCTGTTTGCAGGAGGCTCCATCTCTCTGCTTGGCTCTGGGAAGAGGGGAGCTGTTGCTGCATGGCTTGGGAAGGAGTGACCATTGTCACTGCCCAGCTGGGGCTGACCTCTGGTCTTTGTTCTACTCCAGCACTGGGGCTGAGAGCACCCAGCTGGCCCTCATCAGTCCAGGTGTGCCGACACACTCGGTGGGAGCGTCGGCTCAGGGCCACTCACCACTTGAAGACGAGGTTGAGCCAGTCTCCGATTACAGCCACCCAGATGAGCCTGATGCCCACCGCCTCACTGAAGTGGAACCAGATGGGGAAGAGGACAAAAAAAGCATTCCTGAGATCGGCGGCGTAGGAGATGAAGAGGAACCAGTCCTGGGAGCCCTGGAAGCGCTGCTGCAGCCAGTGCGTGGTCCGGATGCCCGCATCGTGCAGGAGGTTCATGTTGGCCTCCATCCTCCCCTGCTGCCGCTGCCCTCGGCGTGGCTCCAGCTGTCCCGCGCTCCCCTGTGCCACTGGGGTTTTATACTCTGCAGGGTCTTGTTTGTGGCAGGCAGGTCGCTGTCCCAGCACTGATCTTTGGACCTAAAACCACTCTTTCCAAAGGTACAGCACCAGGGGGTTGTAACAAACATGTTTGGAACAGCTTACGTAAAAGGGGAGAACAGGCTCCGAGGGCACATGGAGTGCAGGGTGCTCCAGCCTCAGCCCTGCACCATCCCCTCGCTCGGGGGGACCCTGCAGCCCTGGCTCCTCTGGCAACACAACAGTTCAGCTGCTCCGGCTGAACCGCAGCCTTTGCCCCGTTATCCCACACTCTGTGAGACAGTCCTGCAGAGCTGCCACGTCCAGGGCTGAGAATTGCTCTTGTCTCTCTGCCATTCCCCCGTGAACCACCACCGCAGCATGGCAAGGATGCCCGGGAGCATGGAGTGAGTGCATGGAGCAGAGGGCAGACTGCCCACCCCCCTCCTCATTTGCCAGGCTAATTTAACCAGGACTTTGTGTAATGGGAAACTTTCACAGCCTTTCCTGGAGGTCCCTGCAGCCCCGGACAGCCAGGCCTGGGACACTCCTGGCTGCCAGCCGTGTTCTTCTGATCTCTACTGTGGGGCTAAAGGACCTTTGCAAATAGGGACAGCATTTCTCCTCCCAGCACCACTCCACTGGGTTAATCCCTCCTGCTCCATCAGACCCCGGCTGTGGGGACAGAGCCAAAGACACCACTTATCCTGCAGTGCCTGTGGCTGTTCCCTCAACCCCAGCCACACTCTGCTGTCCCTGGCAGCAGTGCTGGCACTGCAACTTTGTCATCCACAACCGCCAGTGCATGGACACATCCCTGGGGCAGCAGCACAGGGTGCCCAGACAGCACCCAGCTGAACAGGCAGCGAGGCGTTAATGATCAACAGCCAGTGAAATGCATCACTTATCTCCCTCCTGAGAAAATTCAGGTCAAGATCCTTGAACCGCTGCCCTGTGCTGTTTGCCTCTGTGAGAGCTGTGTCCAGTACTGAGTCCTGCTCACAAACAGCAGGAGCTCCAGGCCCCCTCCTGCCCCTCTGCCCATGCAGAGCCAGGGAGCCGTGGGGTCTGACAGGCAAAACGCCGGCAAACCTTGCTCTGTGGGATATGGGCATGGATGGCTCGTGAGAGAAGCAGGCAAAGGCCACAGACTCAGCCCTGCTGCAGGCATATCCTATCCAGCCTGGCCTTGCTGCACCCAAGGCAGATGGTCTCAGACCCTGGACTGAGCTCCTGACCTACAAAACATCCCAACAAAACAGAAGTTTGCACAGAAATGGAATTACTCTTGCAAAACAAATTCCCCAACAGCTCATTCCAGGGTTGTCAACTGAGAGTGGCTTTGGAGAGCGTGAAGGAATGCAACAGACTTGGCTTCCGTTCCAAAAATGTTTTGAAACCATCAGCAATAAATCCTTCACAGGAGATTTCATAGCGGAAAATGGGGCAAAAGGTGTTGGGGGATGGGGACTAGCACTCCAGTCCCCTTGGAAAAAGTCACTGGAGGAAAACTGGGGCCATAGTGGAGAGTGGGCAAGAAGCAGGATGGAAGCAGCCACCTGCTCCCTCCCAGCACAGAGTGGCTCAGCCCAGTGCCCCCCTGTGCAGTGCCAGGTGCACATGCCACAGGTCAGGACTGTGCCAGAGCTGCCAGGGTCCACACGGCCCCAGCACCTCTCCATGCCCTGTCCTGTGGATAAATCCCTGGCCTCAAAGTCACTGTGGGGACCTGGGGCAGGGCAGGGCAGACGGAGCTGCCTGGGTACTGCAGGGTTCTGCATCCTGGCCAGTCTGACAATTGCTCGGGGTCCAGCTCATCCCCTGCCAGCAGCACCGCTGGGGATGTGCACTGTGAACTGGCTGCTGGCTCTCCTGGGGAAGGAGTGGGGCCAGCCTGGGGGAACCCGATTTCTGCCCCGGCTCTGTGCACACCGAGCCCAGGAGCTGTGTGAGTGCAGTGGCAGCAGCTGGCTCTGGGACACGGTGTCCCCACAATTCCCAAGGCTCCAGGTGCAGCTATGGCAAGTGCAGCTCTCCCGGGGCTGCTGGCTCTCCTGGGGAAGGAGTGGGGCCAGGCTGGGGGAACCCGAGGCTGGGGGTGCAGCTATGGCAAGTGCAGCACCGGTGGCTGCTGTGACGGAGCGTGCCACACGCAGTGCCAGTGTTCGGGCCAGAATGTTCCCAGATGGCCGCAAGGTGCAGCTGGGCTGGGGCAGCGGGCTGGTCACTGGTCACTGCGTCAGCGCCCGAGCAGAGTCCAGGCGGCACCGCACACACGTGGGCACGCGGCGCTGGGCAGGGAGCCGGCCGGCCACGACCTTCCTCTCACCCGAGGCCTGGGAGGAGCCTCTGGGCACAGCCCCTGCCACGCCAGGGCACCCAGGGACCACTGCAGCCTCCCACTGAGCCGTGGCGTGAGCTGCCCCCTCCTCCCAACACCTCTCCCCTGTGCTGCAGCAAGCTGAGCTGGCTCCCAGGGTGACACGCCACAGCCATCAGGGCTTCTCAAGCCCCTCACACCATGGTTCTGGTCAGACCCATCCACTACAGCAAGGGGGTGGATACCCACCATGCACCCCCAGGGACACCGTGGTGAGTGCTTAGCATCTGCAGCCGTGTGCCAGGGCTGGCACTGGCCTCACTGAGCTTCTTGGTGTCCCCATCCCAGCCTGGCCCCGTGGGGATGGGCTCTGGGGGCTGTGGGATCCTGCAGCCCAGAGCTGCACGTGCAGCTGGGGGTGTCGAAGCAAGGGTCCCCACAGAGGGGGGCTGAGCACGCTGGGCAGCAGCCAAGCTCAGAACTGATTAACACAGCTCAGAACAACTGTTAAACATTAACTCCCTTGTTTGCTCCATATTCCCTGGCAGGAGCCTCCTGCCGGCACCGGGGTCCAGGACCATGGCCAGGACACACTCGCACAGCCGTGCCAGGCATTGTGCCGGGCACTGGGGCGGCCCCACATCCCTCGGACCCCCTCAGGGCTGAGCCATCCCTTACAGGGCATCAGCTCCCACAGCAGCAGCCACGCCGGGGTCTGGCCCCGGCCCCCAGAGCCACAGCAGCACCCGTGAGCTACGCGAGTTTGTTCAGGAAAAGCACTCGAGTGCCTGTTTATTGGGAAGGGCGGACACAGGACAGCCCAGCCCGGGGAGTGCCCATCCGGAGGCCCAGCCGTGGGCTCCTCCAGCAGCCTCCCAGCGAGCCCAGGGCACCGTCTCCAGCTGCAGCAGCGGCCAGAGCTTGGCAGTGCCTGGGCCCGGTGGCCTTGATGCTGCATGGCTGCATGTTTCAGGCGTCCTGTGGCAGGTCCACAGCAGCACCACACCACTCACTCCTGCCACTGTGGGCAAAACCTCGGCTGGAGCACAGCTCCCAGGGCAGCTGCAGCTTTGTGCTATGGGCAACCTCGGCCAGCACCGTCAGCCTGTGTGCGTCAACGTTGGCCAGGTGGTGGGAACCCCATCCCAGAGGAGGGGAGCAGCTGCAGGCACCCCGTAGTACACAGGGTGACATCTTGGATGAAATTAAAAAAATCACTCCTAGGGGCTGTTTTTCAGAGGCTTTGGGTCCTCCTTTGGCAGTGCTGAAACGAGAACCGAGCTTCTCCGAAAACCTGACCCTGAGCACGCGGCACCCTGGGCAGGCAGAGGGCAGGTCCTGGTCTGGGACAGAGCCCCTCTGAGCACCCACCCAACAGCCAGCAGCAGCCCCTGGCCCGTCAGAGCCCGCCAAGAGGCGGTGCCAGGCTGAGGTTGAGGAAGCCCCCAAAGTGGAAGGGGGGCAGGCGGGGGGCACAGGCAGCGGCAGAGGACAGGCAGGCAAGGGAGTTGGCCCCGCACGCCCCAGCGTCCTGGTCACTGCTGAAGTAGACACTGTCAGGTGAATCCACCGAGGGGTCCTCGTTGAAGTAGTTGTAGGGCCTCAGGAAAAAGCCGACACCGTTCCCCACGGTCACCGTGTTGGGGACGTCTTCAGCGTGAGGGACGTGCAGGAACCCCACAGTGATCCAGGCAACCAAGTCCTGAGCAGAAGAGGAACGAGGCTTCTGTCAGGCTGAGCAGGACCCTGCCAGCCCAACAGCTGCTCAGTCTGGCTCTGGGACAGATGAAGCCTCTGTGCAGGGCAGGAGCCGGGATGGCCCCCACAAGGCTCAGCTCCTCTCCACCCCAGGGACCCCAGCTCACCTGGTTGGTGATGGTCTCGTTGTTGATGAAGTCAGCAAAGGCCACAGTGGGCGTCCAGGGGTCGTTCTGGTTGTAGATGCTGGTGCTGGTGGGCTCCTCCTCCTTCCGCCGGGTGATGGCCAGCTGGTACCTGCCAGCACAGGGGTCAGAGGGGCTTATCCATGCCAGCACAGGGCAGGGCAGCCGCGGCATTGCCAGCTGGGGTGCACTGGCAAACTGGGGCTGGATGCATCCCTGGTCTGCCCTGGGGTGGGGAGGGAAAGGGCCGGCAGGGCAGTAATGGGCAGCAGCCCCAGCATCTTCAGGCTTGCAGGGGATCCCTTGCTGCCCGTGGCTTTTCCAGCACGGCTGTGAAACGTGAATGGATCCAGGCGCAAACGCTGCCACTCAGTGCCCAGTGCACTCCCTCAAGCCACAGCCCTTCTCCCCCACACAGACCTCCCCAGCGTGAGCTCTGCCAGTTCACCCTGGCACTGAGACTGCTCTGTGCTTATCCCAAGCATTCTCCAAAAGACATTCTGTCCTCATGGGACGACATCACAACCTGGCGATGCCAGTGCTTCCCTTAGGAATTTGTCCTACAGCCTACTTCCCCTCAAAGGGAAAAACACATGGGGCTGCTCTAAATTAATCTGACGTGGGGTCAGATTCCTGCCTGTGAACTACCATGAGCAGATGTTATTGAGCAACATTTCAAGGAAATTTCAGAGCCAAAAGCTATGCATGTTCGCTGTTTAACCCTTCCCTGCAGCCTGGTGCAGGCCTGCCCAGAGGTGACAGTCCCCCTCCACCAGGAGCAGAAGCAGCTGAGGCCACACGCTCCCCAGCCCTGGCACCCACCTGCCCCAGCTGATGGACCGTTCCATGGAGCTGTTGGTGGGCAGGTGCTTCCCGGAGAAGTTGATGATCTGGATCCGGTAGCTGCGTGGGTGCTCCCACTTGTTGGGATTGGGGCTGACAAAGGAGACGTAGCGGGGCATGGGGGCATTGAGTGGGAATGCTGCCTCATCCTCCTTCTCCAGCCTTTTCCTGTGGAGGTATGGCCGCTCAATGGTGTTCTGTGTGCTCCAGGGATCTTTGACAAACTCGTACTCCATGTCCTGGGTCTCCAGGGAATTCAGCTGCCCTGTAAAGCAGAAGAGAAAACCCTCTTGAGCTCTGCACCCCAGGCAGAGCCTCAGGCCACGGTAAACCACAGCCATGCATGAAGGTGGCCAGACCTACCGTCAACATCCAGGTCCACCTTGTAGTGGATGTGGTGGAGGTGCATCGTGCCCAGCGTGTGGGGCCCGACCCTGTTGCCATAGTCCGTGCCTTGGCCATGGAAGAAGGAGGAGCTGATGTAGCCGGTGGCATGCACCCGGACCTCCACGGCCCCGCTGCCGTGGAACATGAAGTCCCAGATGTAGTCGTAGTTAATGAGCGTGGAGATGGTACGGATGACCAGCGTGTTCTTCCGCAGCCCGCCGTAGTACAGGGACTGCGAGTCGGAGAAGTGGCGCCTCAGAGGGACGGCGGAGTCGTGCTCAAAAATGCAGAGTGAGTTTTGGTTGGTTTTGGGAGTATCCGTCTCTGCCAGGTAGTGCCGGTCCACGTAGGTCGCTGTGTAGGGGCAGTCGAGGCCCCGCACCAGCTCATAGGCAAACCTGCCCATGCCAAAGCTCCCGTCCATGTAGCGGGTGGACATGCCCCCGGGGCAGTTGGAGCCGTACAGGGCTAAGGCTTCCTGGAGACTCAGCTCATACACAATCCTCTCCCCACGGTACCTGATGTCAAAGAGGCGCGGGCCGGTGTTGGGGTTCATGCCAAAGGCGATGCTCCAGCCCTGGAAGGTGACGCGATTGCCCCTGACGCTGTAGCGGGGACCCTGGGGCTCAAACTGCAGTGGAGCCGGGGACTCGGGCGGGCGCCGGGGCCTCATGGAGCCCAGCACTGCATCGGCCTTGGGCTGCTTGAGTCTGACGACCTCCAGCACCCCGGCCACAAACTCCCGTTCCAGATCCCCTGTGCTGGCAAAGTACCGGCCATTGTAGAAGACTTTGCGCAGCTGCCAACGGGAGACCTGGAGGTCCCCATGGTCCACCAGCACCTCCAGCCCCACCGGAGACAGGTAGTAGCCGGTGCCGGCCACGTTGTGGAAAAGGACAAACCAGGTCATGCGGTCACCGGACTTGAAGCCCCGTGGGGCTGTGGTGAGGATGACCAGGTTGGTCCCATCAGACTCACAGCACACGGCGAGGAAGCGTGGAGCCTTTTTCAGCTCCCTCTGAACGAGGGCGTTGATATCCACGTACTCCTTGCCAGTCACGGGTCTGCGGTGGTACAGCACCTTCCCCCCGTACTTCTGCGCCGTCACGTCTCGGTGGTACGCTGGCAGCGGCAGCGGCCCCACCACGAACTCGGTGATGTTGGGCTCTGCCTGGCTCCCAAAGTACAGCACGGCCAGCGCCTCTCGGGCAGGACGAGCCCCCCCGGCGTCCAGGAACCGCAGCACCTCTGCCTTGCCGGGGACCTGCAGATCCACGGAGGCGATGCAGTTGTCCGAGGGTTTGGCACGCGAGGCGTCCACCAGCGGCACCCCGAGGTTCCCCTGCAGGTACCGCACCACTTGGGACATCTCCTCGGGGGTCAGGTCAGCAAAGACCAGGCTCTGGCCATCCTCCATGTCCTCCTGCTCCGCGGGCAGGTGCTGGCAGCTGCTGGGGGTGCTTCCTCTGGTCAGCAACACGCAGACCAAAGCGAATATTGTGGCTAACGCCAGACCAAGGAGGATGAGCACGGTTTTCAGGCTCATGCCTGCTGGGGCACTGAGCGCTCCTGCAGTCTGGCAGGACACGTTTCCAGCTGCGGAATCCTCCCAGCGGCTCACTAGAACAAGGGGCTGGGTTGGGTTGGGTTTATTTTCCTCCCCTGCTCTCTCAGCAGGGAACAGCCCGGAGGAACTCGCGGGGAGGGCGTGAGGGGACGTTCTCACACATTGCCAGGATTTGCTGGGAACCATAAAAGGCAACTTCGCTCTGCTTCCCTAGAGGGTCATAATTTTAAGTAAACTCAATGTTTGTACATCTGTGCTTCCTCTCCGGTCCCAGATCCTGCACTGCAGAGCTTGGAGAGGATGGATCCAGTCACTTCGGGGGAATAAGCACACCTCCCTGCTCCTCCTCCTCTTAACCCCACAGATGCTGGGCAGGCAGCAGTGGCTGTAGAGATGAGCCTTCCCTGTGCAGGGCTGTGCTAAACACAGCACCACTGCCCCATCCTGACACAGCCCTGCCCTCACCAGCTGCACTGACTGCTGCTGCCAATGGCACCATGGTCCTGCAGCTGGGAGGGAGGGGACAGCTCTTTGTCACCCTGCAAAGGTGCCCACTGATCCTGAGCTGCATCCTAGCACAGATGGGGCTGTGAGGAGGAGAACAAGGGTGTCAGAGCCCAACCAGCATCCTGGCAAACAGGCAGTGGCACTGGCCGTGCTGCGTCACCAGCAGCCACGAGACCCCTTTCTGCAAGGTCCTGTCTGGATCCCACCCCTGTGCCCAGCACTGAGGGCCTGAGAGCCACAACCCACACAGTCCTGGCCGTGACCCAGCCTCCCCCCAACAGCCACAGGGCTTGGTGCCAGTGCCCACCTCAGTCCCTGCCCCTGAGCCCTGGGGCGTGCCCCAGCCTGTCCCTCCTGCCCTCCAGCTGGACATCCTGCTGNCACTGCAGAGCTTGGAGGGGATGGATCCAGTCATTTCAGGGGAATAAGCACACCTCCCTGCTCCTCCTCCTCTTAACCCCACAGATGCTGGGCAGGCAGCAGTGGCTGTAGAGATGAGCCTTCCCTGTGCAGAGCTGTGCTAAACACAGCACCACTGCCCCATCCTGACACAGCCCTGCCCTCACCAGCTGCACTGACTGCTGCTGCCAATGGCACCCTGGTCCTGCAGCTGGGAGGGAGGGGACAGCTCTTTGTCACCCAGCAAAGGTGCCCACTGATCCTGAGCTGCATCCTAGCACAGATGGGGCTGTGAGGAGGAGAACAAGGGCGCCAGAGCCCAACCAGCATCCTGGCCGTGCTGCATCACCAGCACCCCTTTCTGCAAGGTCCTATCTGGATCCCACCCTTGTGCCCAGCACTGAGGGCCTGAGAGCCACAACCCACACAGTCCTGGCCATGACCCAGCCTCCCCCCAACAGCCACAGGGCTTGGTGCCAGTGCCCACCTCAGTCCCTGCCCCTGAGCCCTGGGGTGTGCCCCAGCCTGTCCCTCCTGCCCTCCAGCTGGACATCCTGCTGAACATCCTGCCCTGATGAACACCCAGAGCCACACTGCTGGGCTGGTTTGGGGGCACGAGAAATGTGGCAGAGACCAGCATCACCCCCCAGGAGACGCTGCTGTAAGTTGTAAGAACGAGACACTTGAGAGCATTGGACCAGCACCATTTTCATTATTTTAACCTGAGATATGCACTACACAGCACTTGCTTCTACAGCAGAGGAACAGGATTTTCTCCTCACTTTCCTCTGGCGACAGACTCAGATTCAGGAATTAACAGATTCCATCTGGTATCACGCTGGGAAAATCATTCTTCCCTTTTCACGAGCACTATTTCAAAAGCAACGATAAAATGTGAAGTCACCGGACAACTGGAAACTGAGACAACTTCACTAAAAAGCTGAAAATCGGAGACAGAACTGTCAGCCTGGTGTCTCTGACCACATCTCCTCACACCATCCTGTAGCATTAAAGCCTGCTCATATTTCGAAAACCATCGTAGGTGAATGGGGGGAAGTTTGGCAAACAAGAGGCCGTTTTGGGCAAGCAGGCAAGAGGGTTGATTTCACACGCTGTGAAGTCCTGTTCACTGGTGAAGAACACACCATCGTGGGAGTATATAGAGGGGTCCAGGTCATAGTAGTTGTAGGGTCTCAGGAGAAAACCGACCGCGTTTCCCACGGTCACAGTGTTGGGAATATCCTCAGAGTGTGGAATGTGAAGGAAGCCAGCGGTTATCCAGGCAACCAGGTCCTAGGCAGGGAAGAGCCACAAACCCAGGGTTACTCCAGAAGCTGCAGCAGCAGTGACTGAGATACACATGGGGCCATGGGGAGTGACAGGAGAGAAGGAGGAGGAGCCCCACGGGCACCAGCCGGCTGCGTTCCCATGCACCAAGCTCCCCTCTCTTGGGGAAGAACTCCTCCCTTCCCCAAAGACCTGCCACAGCCACGGCTGCAGATATCCACCCACTGGAAGTGCCCTTGCCTTGACCTCCACGGCCTCGCAGAGATTTTCATGGTGTTTTGTCAGCATTTTTCCACAGGGAGAAACAAGCTTCTGCTCTAATCCATGTTCTCATCGCTCTGTGTTCTCTGCCCAAAGCACCAAGCAGACACACAGAGAAGAAGGGGATGCTCAGACCCACTTCCCTCTTTCCCCTGGGCTGCTGCTCTCACAGCTGGGCCCATGGTCCCACGGGTGATGCTGGAGTCACTCCGCTCCTGGGGCAGCCGTGGGGCTCCCGTTGAGCCTGGGGCTGGGTGTTACATTCCACCCCAGGGACCCCGGCTTACCTCGTTGGTGATGGTCTCGTTGTTGATGAAGTCAGCAAAGGCCACAGTGGGCGTCCAGGGGTCGTTCTGGTTGTAGATGCTGGTGCTGGTGGGCTCCTCCTCCTTCCGCCGGGTGATGGCCAGCTGGTACCTGAGGATGAGAAAAGAGATGGGAGCAGCCCCCTGAGGCAGGGCAGAGCTCAGTGAACTCCTGGAAGAGCCTGCAGAGCACAGGCCTGCTCCGATGGAGCACCCCCAGAAGAACATTTCCCTGCGCCTCCCATCAAGGGACATCCAGCAACGCCTTCCCAGCCGGCAGGGCTGAGGGGGTCTCTGAGAACCTGCCATCCCAGCCAGAACAGCCTGACCTTGCCCAGCTGATGGCCCTCTCCATGGAGCTGGCTTCGGGGATGTGGTCCCCTGCAAAACTGGTGATCTGGATCCTGTAACCGCGCTGGTGGCCCCACTTGTTTTTGCTGTTGGCCGCGAAGTAGATGTATCTGGGCATCTTTGACTGGAGTCGGAAGGCAGCCTGGTCTTCCGTGTCCAGGACCTTCTTGGTGAGTCGTGGCCGCTCTATCTGCTGCTCTGGGCTCCAGGGAGCCCGTGTCATCTCAAATGCCATGTCATGGGCCACGAGGGAGTTTTTCACCCCTGCGAAGCCAAAACAAAGTCACTGAGGAGAGTCCCCACAGTCCCCTGTTCCCCAAGGACATCACTGCAGCCAGTGCCCGCTCTCCCTGTTCTCTCTCCCTGCACCCTGGGATCTGCACTGACCCTGCCCAAGAGCAGTTGCTGCTCTGCAGCTCCACATGCCATGCCATGACAGCAGCACATGTGTTAATCTATGGCTGGACACTTGCCTGAGCCGGGCAACACCACTCTGCAGCAGACTCTATGAGAGACAAGAGGGGACAAGGGATGAGCCTCACCCCAGGGCAGAAGAACAGGTTTGCTTCCCATACAAGCACAGTCCAATTAACTAGAGCCTTGTTAGTGCTCATCAGCTCATCCTGCACAGTGGAGGCACCCGGAGCAGCCCTGGTGCTGAACACATTTGCACATCACAGACAAGCATTGTGCTGCTCAGGTCCTGCCACAAAGAGATGTGGGCCCGGGGATGGGAGCGACAGGAGCAAATCCATCCGGGGACAAGGTGGCAAAGGGCTGCCGAGAGCATTCGGTGGCCAGTGCCCGTGCAGGTCTGGCAGAGGGGCTGCTGCTCAGCACCTCCTGCCCGTCCCACCATGACACGCCTTTGTGTTCTGCTCCTTTCACACGTGAGATGCCAGCTTGCCAAAAAGCCATTTCAGAGCTGAACCTGTGGCCATCTGTGAAGGTTTGAGCCCCACAGAAAAAGATCCATGCACAGCCAACACCACTGAGCTCGTTTTCTTTCTTTTCCTTGCATGAACAAAACTTCTAACGCCACACCTCCCCTGCCAGTATTAACACTGACAGTCTGATTTCATCTGCCTGCTCCCTCTTCCTGCAGTTTTGCCACGCCCCACTGCTAGCACACCACCCTGCCCCACGAGTGGAAAGGAAAATATGTATAACTGCCAAAAAAGTCAAGTTTTTTGAGTCTAAAAGTACTTGGAGAGTACTTTTTAAAAAGGAGAGACAAGATCCAGACCTACCTCCCACGTCCAAGTCCACCTTATAGTTGACAAAATGGGTGTGTATGGTACCCAGCGTGTGCTCCCAAAGCCTGTTGCCGTATCTCAGGCCATCCCCGTGAAGAAAGGATGAGCTCGGGTACCCCGTGGCCTGCACCTTGCCCTCCATGGCTCCGTTCTGGTAGAAGATGAAGTCCCACACGTAGTCATAGTTGCCCACGGTGGCGATGGAGCGAACGACCAGGGCGGAGTTGACCAGCCCCCCGTAGTAGAGCGACTGCAAGTTGGAGTAGTGGCGCCTCAGAGGGGAGCCCAGGTTGTGCTCAAAGATGCAGAGCGAAGCCTTCCTCTTCCTGGGCCTCAGGCTGTCAGACAGAGAGTGCGTGTCCACGTAGGTGGCCAGGTAGGGGCAGTCGACCCCTCGCACCAGGGGGGAGGTGTAGCGCCCCAGGCCAAAGCTCCCGTCCATGTAGCGCGTGGACATCCCCGCCGGGCAGTTGGAGCCGTACACCGACAGCGCCTCTTGCACGCTGATTTCGTAGGCAACCCTCTCCCCCTTGTGTCGGACGTCAAACAGCCGCAGGCCCGTGCTCACGCTCATCCCAAAGGCAAAGCTCCAGGCCTGGAACAGGACGTGGTTGTTCCTGACGCTGTAGCGGGGACCCTGCGGCTCGTACTGCACCGGGAACGGCGCGGCCGCGGGCGCTCGAGGCTTCATGGACGAGAAGTCCCCGTCCCACGCCGCCTTCCTCACCTTCTCCACGCTCACACGGCCCTGCACGTAGGCGCTCTCCAGCTGAACCATGTCCCTGTAGTACTGCCCGTTGTAGAAGACCCTGCTCACCGCCCACTGCGACATGTCCCGGCTGCTGTGGTCCACCAGCACCTCCAGCCCCACCGGGTGCACAAAGAATCCACTCACGTTCTGAAACAGGACAAACCAGGTGAGCCGATCGCCAGACTGGAATCCACGGGGAGCAGCTGTCACGAATGCGAGGTTGGCTCCATCGTACTCCATTACTTGTTGCATGAAAGCTGGAGCTGAGGGGAACACTTGGCTCTTTAAAAACCCCCCAATCTGCTTGTATTCAACAGCCAGCGTCGGTCTGCGGTGGTACGGCACCTTCCCCCCGTACTTCTGCGCCGTCACGTCTCGGTGGTACGCTGGCAGCGGCAGCGGCCCCACCACGAACTCGGTGATGTTGGGCTCTGCCTGGCTCCCAAAGTACAGCACGGCCAGCGCCTCTCGGGCAGGACGAGCCCCCCCGGCGTCCAGGAACCACAGCACCTCTGCCTTGCCGGGGACCTGCAGATCCACGGAGGCGATGCAGTTGTCCGAGGGTTTGGCACGCGAGGCGTCCACCAGCGGCACCCCGAGGTTCCCCTGCAGGTACCGCACCACTTGGGACATCTCCTCGGGGCTCAGGTCAGCAAAGACCAGGCTCTGGCCATCCTCCATGTCCTCCTGCTCCGCGGGCAGGTGCTGGCAGCTGCTGGGGGTGCTTCCTCTGGTCAGCAACACGCAGACCAAAGCGAATATTGTGGCTAACGCCAGACCAAGGAGGATGAGCACGGTTTTCAGGTTCATGCCTGCGGCTGGTCCAGCAGCATTCAGAGGCTTTCAGAGCAGGCTTTCCAGCTCCTGCCTCTGTCAGTGTATGCTGCACTGGATGGATTAACACAGAAAGTACAAAAGACTGGGAGAGGCTAGGGGAGGAGATCTGAAACCCTTGGTGACCAGAAAGGGCAGATCTCCTCTCAGCTGCAGCCTCTTCTGTCCTCCTTCACGGCAGTGCCCTGAAAGAACTTGTGGAGATGTAGGGTCAGTGACTCAGACAAGTTCCACATAATTCCGTTACTTTTTCAGTCCAGCCTGGCTTCCTGAGGCTGCCTGTAAAAACGGAGATCCTGCAGTCAGCCTGAGGTGGCTGTGACCACTGCGAGGCTCCGACAAGCTGGGAATTGTTGCCACACTGTACAATTTCACCTCTTTACAACTCACCGATTTTCCTTGTTTATCAGGCTGCTTCCTTGTAAACATTCTCCCTGGCAGCACCATTGCAAGCTCGGAGTCACTTTTTATTTAATTTTTTTTCAGTCTTCCACATGGAAGCCTTTGCTGAAAACACATCCTTCTGTGTAGCAGTAGAAAAACTTTGGCAGGCATGGAGATGTAGTTCAGGATGAGAATCAGGCCCCAACGCGCTGTGAACAACCAGCTCTTAGTTTGCACCTCAGAACAGCTCTGAGCCAATTAATCCTCAGCATTGCACTGCCACGGGACCATCCAGCCTTTGTCTCTCTCCCTCCAATTCACAGGTAAACTGAGGTGCAGCTCCCCAGAGGTTCCCTCAAGGACAGAGTGACCCTGAACCTGTGCCCGGCAGCAGCCGAGGGCAGTGCCCGCTATCAGCACTGCCAAGCCATAGTGCCCGGGCTGGGCAGCCACAGCTGCCCTCTGCCACCCCAAGGACAGTCCCTGCTGGCCTCCCAGCTGTTCAAAGGCATCGGCAGAACAAGGCAGCCAGGAGGACTCGGTGCTCCGTCCTGCCACGCAGCAGATGCTCGGGGTAGACAACACGCACCACCTTGGCTCCAGTCCCGGAGCTGGTGCTGAGTAGGACAAGGCATCCAAGAGAACCAGGGCTGGAGATTCGACCCAATATTTCCACTCCTGCTGCCAGCCTCACCTCACCTCACCCTCGTCTTCTCTTCCTCCCGTCAGTTTCCTGATGGGAGACAGCGCCCACCAGCCTCTGGTTCTTTCTCTGCGGCAGATCCTGCCTGGGGCTCAGCCCCTCTGTGGTCCTCTGGCCGTGCTCAGACACCGGGCTGGGAGGCAGAAGGCCACGTTGTCATGGGTCACACTCCATTATCCTCACCACCACTGGCAGCCTCAGTCTTCTTCAGGGCAGGCTGCAGCTGTGAGGCCAGGGACACGCTTGGCCTCTCTGTGCCAGCACACCGGGCTCTGCCTCACCAGCCACCGTGCCAGGAGAGCCTCAGAGCCACAGCAGTTGCTTCACGTAGTCCCAGTGCCAGCAAAGGGGCTCACTGCAGCATGGACACAGCAATGGGCAAGGACAGGACAGAAAAGAACAGAGCTGTGGCTGCGTGGGACACAGCAGCCTCAGGCTGCAGAAGTACCTGCTCTCATCAGCTCACAGAGGCAGAATTGAATGCCTCTGAGTAACCCCAAATCAGGCACAGCAGCGCTGATTTCCAAGTCAGTCTTTCAATCCATGAAGTCGGTGAGGCTTTGAGGATTACCTGGGGTTAGGCTTGAAAGAAAAATTCCCTTTTGGTATAGGCCTGGAACATGGTGCCCATTTCACTTGGAGCACAGAGCAGAGGCACTGCTGGCCTGGGTCAGGTGTGGAGCACAGAGCAGAGACACTGCTGTCCTGCTCCAGGTGTGGAGCACAGAGCAGAGACACTGCTGTCCTGCTCCAGGTGTGGAGCACAGAGCAGAGACACTGCTGTCCTGCTCCAGGTGTGGAGCACAGAGCAGAGACACTGCTGTCCTGCTCCAGGTGTGGAGCACAGAGCAGAGACACTGCTGTCCTGCTCCAGGTGTGGAGCACAGAGCAGAGACACTGCTGTCCTGCTCCAGGTGTGGAGCACAGAGCAGAGACACTGCTGTCCTGCTCCAGGTGTGGAGCACAGAGCAGAGACACTGCTGTCCTGCTCCAGGTGTGGAGCACAGAGCAGAGACACTGCTGTCCTGCTCCAGGTGTGGAGCACAGAGCAGAGACACTGCTGTCCTGCTCCAGGTGTGGAGCACAGAGCAGAGACACTGCTGTCCTGCTCCAGGTGTGGAGCACAGAGCAGAGACACTGCTGTCCTGCTCCAGGTGTGGAGCACAGAGCAGAGACACTGCTGTCCTGCTCCAGGTGTGGAGCACAGCCAGGACACACCTGCTGCCTCCTAGGAATGGAACAAGTGTTCTGCTGCCACACACGCCGGCACAGCCAAGGGGAGACTGCGGCGGAACCTCCACGGCTGCAGGACAAAGCTCGCATGGACCTTTCCTTTAAGGAGTGCCCAAAGAACAGATCATCCAGGTCTGACTTCGCCTCTTGGGTTTGCATCCCGAGTCCCTCAAAGCCACGGCACAGGCTGCAATTACAGAAGGGCCTTTTCAAAGCAGCACAGCAGTAGTTTAAGAAAACTCCACAGGCCTTCCTGCCCCACAAATCACAACTCAACCCTGCAGCTGGGCTGGGAGAGATCTGAAAATAGAGTGTGGGAACACTCCTGGTTCTCTGCATGTTGGGGGCTTGGAAAGAAAGAGAAACCCTAATCTGTACTGACATCCCCATGACAAACCAACCACAGCACACACCCCAGGGCTGCTGGATAAGGATGGCAGCTTTCTGCACTGCCTCTGCCCCACTGCAGAGCCTGGGCCGTGGAGGCCATGTCTGACACCAGATTTTTTAGTACTGTCTGTTTCTGCTGGACTTTTCCACCTCTGGTTTAGAGCTCTGTTTCAGAATAAACAAAACAGCCCTAAATCCACCTTCATCTTGCAGTAGGAATTCCAGGAAGCAGAGTAATTAACTAAGTCTGCAGAGCCAGAACCTGTGTCAATAAACTGCCTGATGAAAAGCAACGAAGGATCTTCGGGGGCCACGCACACCATGGAACTGCTCGTGCACCCTCTCCAAAAGCAGCCTGCGACAGCTCAAAGCTAACCTAGAATTAAAGAAATTGCACGTCTCCGTAAGAGCAGCGTGACTTGTTTATGACGTGCTCAGCGCACGTACGGCTTCCCACAGCCCAGTTCCCCAGCGTGATCAGCCCATCGCTGACCCACATCCCACATGGAGAATTCACATCCTACCCGTGTTTTATTTTGGCTACGCGGTTGCTTTTAGGCGCTGCCCGTCTCATGTTTGCTAACCTGCCCGCATTCCCCAAACAAAGGGAGATGGGAGGGCTGTTTTTCACGCACACAGAAAGGTAGAGGTGGCAAAAAATAGCATCTGAAATTTACTGAAACCCAAACCAGACACAGACAGGTTTTGGCTTGGGGAAACTCTGAGACAGCAACCGCGACAGCTGGGGAAAGGGCACGGTACAGAAAACCCCTGCCAACACTTCCGACACCGGCGAGGCTCGAGCAAGCCCCGAACTAGAGCTCAGACTTCAGAAAGCTCCCAATGCTTCACCTCATGGGGTCAGCTTATGCAAAGCACAGCAGTGGAACCTGCCTGACCCTTCGTGCATGCCAGCTGCGCTGCCGGCAGCGCCTGTGGCTGCACACGACTGCTGAGCCATTATTCTCCTCCCCTGCACTGAAGCTGGGATGTCTCGAGGGCTGCTGAACCGGAGCCCTGACCGCACGCTGCGACTGCTCCCGGACCCGCTGGGATCACAGACAGCAAACCCTCCCCAGCTCCCGTGGATGAACCCCACTCCTCGCCAAGACAATTGTCCTGGATGCTCCATCCTCCCATGGGGCTGCTGGCACTGGCTTCCCCAGGAGCTCAGGATTTTTGACTGTGGTGAGGAGGAGCCCCTCGTGCTGCACCACATCCAGTCCTGCCAGCAAGTCCTTCCTTTGGGCTCCGCTCCAGCCGCCTTGGCCCTGAGACCTGTTTGCAGCTCAGTGCCCCCTCCCTGCACGGGTCAGGCACCTGCAGGGCTTTCCCACACTGCAGGAACTTTCCTGCACAAGTGGCTGCTCCTGTTCCTGGGCAGCCGGAGGTGCCACAGCTGGGAGCCCCGGTCTGCAGCGGCTGCTCCCAGGGCCAGTCACAGACCCTGGCCAGCAGCACCACGGCCAGGACAGGCACAACCCCCAGACCAGGGGCTGGCTCAAGAGGGGCTGCAGCCCTGCAGCCGGGGGCAGGACACTCAGGAAAGCCTCGAGTGCCCCTCGAGAGGCCTCTGTGCCCCAGCATGGAGGGAAGGCAGAACAGGATGATCCCCAGAAGAGCAGAGGGCACTATGGTTGGGGACAGCAGGGCAGCTGCCTCTCCCTGGGCACCACACACACAGGCAGGAGCAACAGACCGTGTGCCCCACAGAGACACTGGGTGCTGCAGCCAGGACAGCCCAGAGACACCTGCCCAGAACAACCTGCCTGGCAGAGAAACCCTGGAGCAACTGCAGGCTCAGAGAAACACCCTGCAACGTCCCCACGTCTATTTGAACTGGGATGGCCCAAGCCCCACTCTGGGCTGAGATGGGACAGATTCCATCAAACCCAAGCCCACGGGCAAAATCATGCCCAGTGTGAGGCACGCTGAAGGAACAGAAACAACCTCCACAGCAGGCTAGTTTATAACACAGTCAAAAAGAGGAATGGGGAGAAGGAAGGGAAGGAGCAACTGAACGTGAGAAAGGCAGAACCAGAACTGGACGCTAAAACTGCGTGGCCTAAGAGCCCAGCATCACACACAGGGGGCTGCCTTGAAAGAATTCCAAGTACCTCATTTTAATTTCTTGACATGGTAAAAGTTTACATACGTTCATCTGGCAAAGAAAGCCGAACAAATCCGAAAGGAATCGATACAAAGAAACACAAGGGGAAGTGCTGCTCCCAGACAGCAGCTCAACGCAGTTGGTTTGTTACTGAATATTTATTAGCGGGAAGACTAAGAGTTGACTTACTACAAACAACAACAGAAGAGTCTATAGCAAGGGCCAGCAGCCCGCCGCACTCTGGGCAAATCCCTGGGAAACCAGCAAGAGACAACATGGCTCTTAGATGGGGAAGCAGAAAAAAACACCCCAAAAACAAAAACTAAAAACAAAGTAAAAAAAATATAAGGGAAGAAAGTTCATTCCATTTGTCACTGTTGTTACAATGAGATTAACACAACTCTTAAGGCTACTGCACAATAAGAATATACAGGTGTAACAGCGAGACCTGCGAAACAGCGAGTTCCTGAAACAAATGATTTAACGTTCCCTGATGAGGGGACTTAAGTAGAAATACTATAAATAAGAAAATTTTGAAGCCTGCAGCGTTATGGGCCCACTTGCCACACACAAAAACTGACGCAATACAACCAGTCATTTCCAAAGGGGTTTGTAATGGACCACGAAATGTTCTGGCAGCTTAAGAGGAGTCACGAGGCACGGGAGTGTGCCCTTTGCAGGGGAAAGACTGCAAGGTCTGCAAGGTACCAGGTGGGTATCGGCCACCCTCACCGTCAAGCACCAGCTGTGGCAGCCAGCCTGCTCTGCCCAGGCACCGGGGAGCACTGCCAGGGACAGGGGGGCTCAGTCTGATCACATGCAGAGATATTTTAGGACTTTAGCATCAGATCTCCAGCCCCTCCCTTCCCTCAGCCCAGGCAAAAGCAGCTCATGCTGAAGGGGCAACTGGGACGTATGTGAAAGAACGTTGGTTTTAGCCAAGAAAGTGGCTCTAGTCAAATGGCAGAAGCCACCTGAGCTCATGACAGCCAGGACAGCACCAGCTCCAGTTCCAAGCATTCGCTCTGCACCGATCCAGACAGGACTGGTGAGGCAGAGACCTGTGGGGCAGGCTCTGCTGAGCCAGGAGAGAACCAGAAAGGGAGTGCAGATGGCTCAGTGGCACCAGAGCACAGCTGCCAAGGGGCAGGGTCCCTGGTCAGTGCAGAGCTGGTGGCAGAGGGGCCTGGCCACGGCCAGCAGCGGGGACAGAGCTTCCCTGCTGTGGCACTGCGGGGCCCACGCTCGTGCTGGGCTGTCTGCCCTGTTCCCAGAGACCCCAGTGCAGCCACCAGACAAGAGATGGGACAGGACAAGGGCTTGGTCTATAGTGTTGTTCCCACTCAGGTAGGAAGCAAGGCATGAAGGAATGTCCCTGCCTGGCTGCAGCAGCCTCTGGGGCGTCCAATGCAGCATGGCCTCTACTACCAGTGACTAGAGGAAGAGGGAGAGCTCCTGAGACCTGAACAAAACCAATCACAAAACTAGGCAAGAATTTCTTTAGAGTTTAACTAAGAATGCAATACTATTTCCAGCCAGTTTCCCATCTCGATAGTCACGTAACAAACCAAGGCAATGACGGTCTTTAGTTGACTGAACAGTTCTCAAGTTCAAACGTTGACACTTAATAGAGGGTCTCAGCATTGCTGCTCCGAGGCCTCTTGATCTTCTCAATGTTTTTAAGGATCATGTCATGCAAAGTGACCTGCAAAAAGGAAGCACAGGACTCAGACAGGAAGCCATCCAGCTTTCACCACAAGCACTGGTTACCACAGCAGCACCACTCCCCTTGGCACCACCCTCAACCTTTGTGTGCAACCACACACCTGGTTAAGGTAAGGGCTTCCTTCAGCCAGTACATGCAAGACCAAAAGCATTTATTCAAAAACCCTAGGATTGGCTTGTACTGTGAGGAGAGCTGAGGATCAGATTCCCACAGAGAGGGCAAGAATATTTTGCACCAGGGCCCTGTGAACACTGTTGCAAACATCTGCATCTCTAGGAGATGGAGGAGAAGCAACAGTTGGCTCGTCTCGCCGGAGCCGAGGCGGGAAGCAGGCAGGCTTCCTGCCAGGAGTGGACGTGCTCGGGGGGGAAAGGGGAGACAAGCAGCAGCAGGATCACAAGGGCTCTCCAGTGCTGCGCGAGGAGCCGGTGTGAGCTCTGCGTTTCCACTTACATATTGATTTCTCAGCTCTGAAATGATGAGGCGCAGACTAATGTACTCCTTCTCGTCGATCTCCGTCACGGTGCGGCGATAGTCCTCCTGCCGGGAGCGGACGCGGCTCAGCGGCCGAGCTCAGCTCAGCCTCCCGCGCTCTCAGCGAGGGTCCTGCCCTCCACAAAGGAACCCCCCACCCTTCAGCTTGCTGCCCTCAATCCTTGTACAATCCCCCCTCTTCCCCCAGGACCCTCGGCTCAAAAATGACAGTGACAAAGCAGCTCAAAGAGTCCCGAGAAGCAGCGGCACAAACGCGCAAATCTCCGCGTCCCCGGTGACTTACCACGTGAGGGTACTTGGCTATTTTGGAAACCAACTTTGCTCTTGTGATATAGTATCTGGCAGGAAAAGGGAGAGACTAAAGCTCAGATAAACAGCACCAGGATTGGTTTCAGGTCCAAGCTGCCCTGTCAGAGCAGCAGCTGGGGGACCTTTCCCAAACACGCTCCTTTTCCAAGGAGATCCCAAAAATGAAGTCTGTTCTGGCATGCCTACCTAGAAATCTGGTCCAGGTAAGATGCTGCCTCGCTCTCCACAGTCCGAAGCTCAGCAACTGTTTCTTCCTGCAGGGAGGACAAGGAAGCTATTAGCTCCAGGAGGCTGCACCTGGCCTTCAGGGCTCGGAAAACAAGGTCTCAGCAGCACCAAATCAAGCTCAGGTTTGGGTTTTAAAACCTAAAGCAACCCCATGACTGCAGCTGCCGGACACCACGAACTGAAAGATTCAGAGGAACCCCAGAGATCCAAGTCCCTGGACCACGGAGCAGTGCCTTACCTGAATAGAAACACCAAAGTTGTTCCCATCCTCTATCCTGGGAATGAGAAGCTGCACCCACATTTTGACCTGCAGTGGAGAGATCACAGCACTGACCAATGCCAACACCTGCACACAGACTTCTCTCAGGAATGCCAGCAAAAGCCTCCCAGGACCCTGCCTTTGCCACACAGCTCATGATAAACTGCTGCAGGTCCCTTATGCACCTCTAACACCTCCGAGATCACTTCCCACATGGCTGGGATGCCATGCAAGCCAGCACAGGCCCAGCTTCCCACGGGAAGCTCTCCTCACCATGCCAAAGGAGCTCTTGGCAGGAGTCTGTGCCCGTGCAAAAGAAGGGCAAAGCAAAGCCTCGTGAGGCCTGGTAACAACATCCTCCTCCTTCAGGTGAACAACAGAGCTCCCCGAGGGTTCCACCTGCCTCCCAGCCCCTGTCAGACAGGGCAAAGCCCTGCTTTTCCTCATCTACAGCACAGAGGGACCCGCTCCTTTCACAGCTTCCCTTCTCCAGGAGTAAACCCACCCTGGCTACCTCCCCTCTCTCAGGGTCACACGCACCGTATTGCACTTCTCAATGAGCAGCCTGATTTCTGGTTTCACTTTCTCGATGATGTCCACCAGCTGCTGGTTGCTCTTCAGCATCCCATTGGGCATCACAAACACTTTGGTACCTGCGGCAGAGACAAAGCCCCAGCGTCAGCCACTCGCAGCGGCGGCCGCGCCAGGGTCGGACCGAGGGGCCACCTGAGCCTCATCTCCCACAAAGGCCACAAAGGGACTGAGCCAGGCTATGGCTACCTGTAGGGAAGGGGAAACGGGACACGGGATAACAGCAGTTACCACAGGGGAAGGAAAAGAGAAAACACAGAGCAGGATGAGACTGACGAGCTCGAGGATGCTGAGGCTGAGCACAAAGGGTTTTCCTGGTGCACATGTACAAGAAGTTTCTGCCTCAGCTTAATCCAAAGCCTGGAATCTCCTTCCAGACAAAGAGAGGAACAGCACAGAACCACCAGGAGATCAGCTGCCTCTGTCAGCAGGCCAAGTTCAAGCCAAGTACTACTTATGTCTATCAGAGAAGTACTAATTATGCTTCTAAGAGCTGGAACCTGACTCCTCCACATCAAGACATCTGTAGGTCGGGCTCTGGCCTGCATGAGCAGCAGCTGCTGCCAGGGCAGGGCAAGTGGGGCTCACACGATTTGCATCCCCAAGGCTCGGTGTGGTGGTTCGGGGGGCAGGCAGCAATACAAGGGACTTGGGGATTCTTACCCTGAAAGGTCTCTTCGTGGTCTTCCAGCTTCCTCTTTTTCATATTTGGCTAAAATATACAAAATGTTTTACTCACAAACTAGTCGTAAGCTGTAAAGGTGTTGCAAAGGAAAAAAGGAAAACTTAGAGCCCTGCCACGTTCCTGGTTTCTAAGCATTCTTCCTTAAAGCCCAAGAAGGACTGGAGAGCAGTGTTACCTCCAGCAGACTTGCCAGGCTTGAGAGATCAATCTCTAAAAGCCTCTGGGCCAAGGCCTGTTATTAAATAAGACTATCCTACCCTGGCACAGAGCAAACCATGCAGTTTTAACAGAAGCTGGGATCACAGCCAAGAAAGTAACCTTACCCCATCCAGTCCATCATGGCTGTTGGTGAGAAGAATTGGGTCAGGCACTGGGAGGTTCATGTCCGAATGGATCTGAGTGAGATCATGAATATTCAGGATGGGTTCCTGGAAAATAAAGCAGATTTGTTATTTAATTATGAAGTTACAAGTTCTGCCACACCAAGCACAATGAGAAGACAAAAGATTCAGACCTCCCTCTTGTCACACTGCAAAATTGGGATGAATGAAAACAAAAAGGTCTAGCAACAGGCTGTGACCCCCCCACCCAGGAGCCACGGTCAGCTACTGGTGTCCCTGTGAGACCCCAGCGCTGCCAGGGACAGCCCCCTGGGGAACACGTACAAAGATAAACGAGAGAGATCACACAAAGAGAACTGCAAAGGGCAGCCCCCCTCCAGAGCCAGCAGCACTGCAGTGCATGTGAGCCACCAGCTGCCGCCTCGTGTCTCTGCAACAAGGGGAGAGGCACAGAAAGCACCCGCGGGGAGACCTGCCCCACCGCTTCAACACGGAGCTGGAAAGGGAAAAGGGTGGGGAGTACGAGGCACACGCTACCTTAAGGAACCCATCGAGCTCTAACAGCTTCTTTGGAAAAAAGTTTGCTACGAGGTCTTCAGCCTAAGAAAGAAAGAACAAACAGCGATGTGAAACGAGGCCACACGGCTCCCACCGGCAGGCGAGAACACCGGGGAAATCATCTGTCCGCAAGCAGGAAACAGAGAGAACGGCAAGTTCTTCCTGCTGCCAAGACCAAACAAAGCCCAGGTGAGGAGAGAGCCACGAGGCTCTGGAACCTCGCTCCTGTGGGTGACTGATGCCCGGGTGTTGCTAAGCTTCCAGGGCGGGCTCAACCCGCAGTGGAGCCTGTCAGAAAGAGTTGACCAAAGAAACCTCTTTCCTGCTCGACCTGTGACACTCACCTCACTCGTGATCCGCTCCCTGAAGGAGTCAACCTGCAGAACGAAACAGGGACAGGTCAGGGTGGCTCCGGACCGGCGGGGCCCGGGGAGGCCGCGCACGGACCCCCGCAGCCGCATGACCCTCCCAGCACAGCCGCCGCTCTCCCGGGAAA
>VZTA01029689.1:98091-110420 GCA_013398855.1 Mohoua ochrocephala
CTGGGGCCTCTGTGGGGCCGTGCCCGCGGGAAGGACAGGGGCACCCGGCTCCCACCACTGCCCACAATAAATCCTCTCACTGGAGACCGCCTCAGCGCCCGTTGTCAGGCATCTCTTGGGCTGAGCCCAGCTCGGGATCTCGCCCCGCTCAGCGGCTGCTGAGGGGGGATTTTCTGTTTTGCTCTTTATCATCGCACAGTGGTGATATCCCGGAGGATACAGCCACGGGTCCTGCCCGACAGACACACACACAGACGCAATTTGTATTCAATCCACGTTTATGAAAACACTTTCCGAACACCGGTTCATAACAAAGTGCTCCCGGCTCCTGCTGCTCCTGGTGCTGCGGCAGGCGGGGCCACAGGGAGCTCAAGCCACGCCGCAGGGTGGGCAGGGGCCGGTGCAGGGCTGAGCTGGTGGCAGGGCTGGCACGAGCCGGGGGTCCTCAGGGCGGGCTCAGCTCCTGACAGCCACGAGGGGGGAGACACACCTGGCACCTGTCTGCCAGCAAAGGCCCGGGGGACAGTGGGCAGACACCCGTGGGACAGGCCTGCCCCGGGCCGGCACTCCCGCCCCTGCAAAGCCCACCGCCAAGGGGAGCAGGGAGCCCGGGCTCTCCAGGGCTGGCACTGCCCTCCGGGAGGCGCAGGAGCTCTGCCCGCCCCGGGGCAGCAGGCACTTGGATGAGGTAGTTCATGGAATCAGTCTTGGCCAGCCAGCTACTGGGGAGAGAAGCAGCCGTGAAGTGAGAGTGCCGCGGGATCAGCCGGGAACGCCGGGGATCAGCCCCCGCCCCTTACCATGCGGCCGAGGTCGTCGGCGAAGGTCACCCCCTTGTTGAGCCGCTGCTCCTGCGAGCCGGTGCTGCTGCCGCTCAGCGAGTTACGGCGCATGATGCCTGCGGGGACAGCGGCCCCGAGTGAGGGCACGGGCCTGTGCAGCACCCAGCCCGGGGGTCCCTGTCCCGCGGCCCGCACCCAGCCCGGGGGTCCCTGTCCCGCGGCCCGCCCCCAGCCCGGGGTCCCTGTCCCGCAGCCCGCACCCAGCCCGGGGGTCCTGCCGGGAGCGGGGCTGGCACCTGCGGGCTGCCCCAGCTCCAGGCGCTGCAGGCTGTTGCGCCGGGAGGGGNCGGCTGGACAGCATCGCAGCCGGCGAGACGATGCCCGGCGGCGGCTGCTTCCCCATCCGCAGGTACAGCTCTTCGATCTCCTTCTTCTGGGCGCTCTGCAGCAGCTGCACCTCAGCCAGGTGCCTGGGGAGAAGACGGGGGCTGGCAGCGGGGCCTCGGGGAAGGGACGGCGACCTCTCACCCGGGGTGGGTGGGAAGATCTGTCACCCCCCAGGTGCAGCCCTCCCCCTTGCTCACTTCTGGCGCAGGTTCTGCAGCTCCTCCCAGATCTCCTCGTCCTCGCTCTCGGTGTCATCGCTGCTCACATAGGACAAGCTGCGGGAGTAGCTCAGCCACACCTGGCTCAGCATGGCCTGCGGCACATTTTCTGTGCTCTCTTCCCCAGGGCCCTCCCGGTCGCTCCCCACTGGTGCCACAGGCACCGTGCCCCCCTCGGCTGACACCTCCTCGGCCTTGGGGTCCCGCTCCGCTGCCTCCGGCACCGCATCCAAGTCACTGCTCGAGCTGTGGCCTGTGTCAGGGACCGCGGGCGGCGGGGAGCCACTCGCTGCTGGCTCCGTGCCGTGCTGCTCCCCGTCACTGCTGCCCAGCACCGGAGAGGTCCCGGGCAGGTCCTTGGCTGGCATCACCTGGAACCGGCCCAGGACCTGGGGCCTGGCTTCTGCGGGGGACAGGGGCAGCTGGTGGGGTTCAGGGCACACGGGCTGGCCGGGGCACTGCGGTGCCCTGGCACTGGCACAGGCACGGCCCAGCCCTGGCCCTGCCCCACCTTACCCTCATTGATGGGCGAGAGCTGGGCCTTGGGCACGCTGGGGGCTGGTGCCTCCGAGATGATCAGAGAGTGGCTGGGCTTGGGGGCACCGGGCAGCACCTGTGGGCACCTGAGCACCATCAGCAGCCCCACCCCAGGTCCCTCCGCATCTCCTGCCCTCCCCCTGCTGCTTCTGTGCCCTGGGATCTGCCTCCCACTCAGCCCTCCCTGCATCCCAATGGCTCCACAAGCCGTGGGGCTCCATCCCATCCCAGGGCAGCATCTGCAGCAACCACCCAGCCCTCCTGACACTGAGCCCCACCTCGAGCAGCCCTGGGCAGCCCTTGCACACCCGTACTCACCGTGCTGCCCTCTGGAGTCCCAGATGTGGATGTGTGGATGTGCAGAGGACTCCCCGTGGCCTCGCCGCCTGTGGGGCACACGGGGGCTGGTGTTGAGGGAAGGGAGGATATGGGTCCCCCGGCAGTGGGGACATCAGCTCCTGCTGACTCCAGGGTCCCACTGCCAGGTGGGACTGGCTTGTCTGTGCTGGTGGGGTCAGGGTAGACAAAGCGTGGGGCGCCCAGGACAAGACTCTGTGGCCGTGGCAGCAGTGATGGGTAGAGGTGCCCGCCTGAGCTGGCAATGGAGGAGACAGTGTGGGCCACGGTCATCACTGCCAGGGAGAAGACATTGGCCAGGGACAAGAAGGGGGCAGTAGGGGACAAGGGTGTGCTGGTCGCAGGGGGGCTCAGGGGACTGCTGGGCTCACAGGGGACGGGGGACGTGGGGAGAGGCTGTGGGGACAGGAGGGCTTGGGGCAAGGCCGGGGGGACAGGCCCCCCTGGGGTCCTCGGGGGGGTCAGTGAGAGTGCTGGTGACGACGTGAGCCAGGAGGGAGTCATCGAGACAAGGGGCCAGGTCTGCGCTGAGCCTGCAGAGAGAGAAGCATCAGGAGCAGCCCCCAAGGGCCGTCTCTTACCCCTGCCCAGGCACCCCAGAGCGTCAAGCCAGCGAGCAGCTGGCAGCCCCAGTGCAATGAACGTGCCCATCCTGCCAGTGCCGGTACCTGTGGGGGTCCCCAGTGGCGCCGGGGCTGCCGGCGGCTCCACGGGACTGGCCAGGCTGGTCTCCGATGGGGAGCGGCTCAGCAACGGCAGGACCGGGGACTGGACAGAGAGGCTGGGACTGGTGCAGCTCAGGTCTGTGGCACAGGGGTGACAGCCAGGCTCAGCCAGGGCAGGACATGTCTTTTGAGACCCTCTGGGCTTGGCTGAGGCCATCGCCTGCCCTGCACGGGGCTTGGGGGAGACAGGAAGGGCTTGCACAGGGGCACAGACGTACCACTGAGGGAGGATGAGGAGGAGATGGAGCGCGAGAGCCCCTGCAGCTGCAGGTCCACCTGCGAGAATGATGAGCTGAGCCCAGCACTGGGGCAGAGGCCCCAGCCAGGCTGTGCCAAGCCCCCGCTGGGCCCCACCCTGGCCCCACCACCTGGGGGGACAGGAGCTGGAGACTCTTCTGGGCCGGGGAGCACCTTGACTCGTCACAGGAGCGGGCAAGCGACCGCAGGAGGACCCTGCACCCCAGCCCCCTCCCCTTGGACTCTCTGAGGCCAGGCAGCACCCCAAGCCATGCTCAGCATCAGCAGCTTCCCCAGCGCCGGCAGGGCCAGGCTGGCACTCACGGGGCTGCCCACAGCACTCTCAGCCTCGGGGCCCTTGGGCAGCTCGGCGCCGCCGCGCCCGTCCTTGCGGAGCAGGGTCTCCACGCGGTGGATGATGTCCCGGATGCGGCTGATGAAGCTGTCCCGCTCCGACTTGAGGATGAACTCATTGTGGACCTGAGGGTGGAGGGGCCAGTCAGCACCCAGCACGGCCGGGCAGACCCCACCCTCGCCCTCACCCTGCTCTCACCATGGCGGCAGCAATTTCCTCCGGGTTGTCCCCATCCAGGTCGAACTTGAAGGTCACCATCTTGTTGTTGTAGGTCTGCAGCTGGCACTCCACCACTCGGTCGCTCTTGTCAGAGATCTGTGGGTGGCAGGGCTGGCTCAGCCCAGGAGAACCCGCCTGGAACCCGCCTGGCACCCGCCTGGCACCAGCCTGGCACCAGCGAGGAGAAGCCACTGGCGGGGCGCAGCCTGGAGCGGGCTCGGCGCCGCAGCAGCTTCCCCGAGGCTCGCTTGGGTGGCAGCTTGGTGCTCTGCTCGCTGGCCGAGAGCCCCTCGCAGCCATCACTCATGCCCGATGCCACGTCCGAGGTGTAGCTGCGGGAAGCCCCAGCTCCGGAGCATCAGCATGGCCGTTCCCAAGAACCACACTCCCTGTCCAGCCCCCGCCCGACCCCCCGGCCTCACCTGTCCACTGAGGAGGAGAAGCCACTGGCGGGGGGCAGGCGCTCGCTGGGCAGCTGCACAGCGATGCTCTGCGGGGAGAGGACGGGGTGAGCCGGTGCCGCCGCTGCCCTGACCCCCCGCCCGCGGGGCCCCGCTCACCGTGGGGAAGCAGCGCATGGGCCGGGTGGGCGGGGGGCTGGTGGGGTCCACTGCCACAAAGCTGCGATGGGCCAGGTCCGGGGAGTCCAGGAAGCCGGAGGAGCTCAGGTAGCCATCCGTCTCACAGTCGGCTGCAGAGGAGTGCCGGCATGAACCGGACCAAGTCCCTTCCCTGGCTGGGCACCTGGGAAAGGGCTGTGGGGCTGGGAGAACCTGACGGACCCCCCACCCACCTCCCACCCCGGGTCCCCTGCTGCCCACCCGGCTGCTGCCCCCTTGGTGCCTACGCACAGGTGGCTGAGGAGTAGCTGGTGTGCCGGTAGGTAAAGTGCTGGTGCTGGTCAGCTTCAGGCTCCTCAGGCTCCAGGGGGAAGGTGCTGCTGAAGACGGAGTCCCCAGAGCCAGGGGTGGCCGGGGCAGGCGTGGGGGCACCGGGTGGCAGCGGGGACTTGAGCTCCTCCAGCAGCCGCAGGACACCTGGCGGCTGCTCGGGCTCTGCGGGCGATGGCGCGTCCTGGGCACGCTTCAGCTTCTCCCGCTTGCGCTTGATGGCGACCACGCGGTCCCGCACGGCCTTGGCCACCAGCTTGTAGTCGGCCTCACAGACAAAGCCCAGCACCACCTGCAACAGGAGGGAGGTTGTCACTTCGGGGTGTAGGGACCCCACAGCGCCCAGGGCACCCCTATCTCTACACCCACCATCTCCTGAGCCACCTCCTCTGCCACATCCTTGTAGAGCTCAAAGAGGAACTCGATGGCGTTGTTGTCCTTGTATTTGCCGTGCAGCTTCTTCGTGTCATCCATGCGCAGCCAGAGCTTGAGCCCAGACTTGACTCCGTCATCCTCCTCAGCCAGCTCCACGTGCACCCCTGTGTCCTCCTGGAAGAAGGAATGCTCCAGCAGGTCCTGGATGGTGTACCTGCAGAGGGCACAGCTCAGCGCGGGCTCAGGGCCGGGGGGGACCCTGCCACCCAGGCCCCGCTCTGCCCCCACCTCTCGTTCTTGTCCATGCGGATGCAGCCCTCGATAATCTCCTTCAGCTCTGGCACCTTCACCTTGTAGAAGCTGCTGGGCTTCAGGCCCTGGGGGTAGTGAGAGTGAGCACCTCCTGTGCCAACCTGCCACAGCACGGGGCTCCCAGGGCCCAGGGATGAACCAGCCCAGGGCCCCACCAGCTCTGCAGTGGCTCCTGTGGCCAGGCCACGTGTGCCTGCACGGGCCAGGACGCCCCAGGGCTCTGAGTTTCCACCCCAGCAGGCAGGAGCTGGCAGGAGCCAGCCGAGACTGGTCAGGGCAGCCGCAGCGCCCCAGGCTGGCGTGGCCGAGCAGACGTGCTCCCGTTCCACCCCATTAACGCGCTGGCAGTGCCTGGTGCAGAGCCAGGGATGTGGGGTCTGGCCAAGCCATGGCCCCACCACCACAGCCCACAGCTCCACGCCCTGGCAGAGCAGCCCCTCACCGCCCAGACTGTCTTTAGCCGCTCACACAACCTGCGCAGGGACACGTTTTGACAGCAGCAAGGCCTGATGGCTCCAGCTGACCATCCCTCCAGCCCCCTGTCCTGCCTCCCGTGGGATCAGCCAGCAGCATCACCCGCGGCTGGGACCGGGCCTCACCGAGGTGACCTTGCGGTAGATCTGGGCGGCGTTCTGGCACTCGGAGTAGGGGTACTCCGAGGTGGCCATCTCCAGCATGCACATCCCGAAGGCGTAGACGTCCACCGCCTCATCGTACTTCTCCTCGTACATCTCCGGTGCCATGAACTCGGGGGTGCCTGGAGGCAGCAGTGGAGCTCAGTACCCCTGGGACGCCCACCCCCTGCAGCCCCCACGGCTCCCACGAGCCCGGCCCCACCTATGACGCTCTTGGCAAAGGAGGCTCGCTTGAGCGTGGCCAGGCCCAGGTCCCCAATCTTGACGGAGCCCGTGGGGCCCGTGATGAAGATGTTGTCGCACTTGAGGTCGCGGTGGATGATGGGGGGCGAGCGAGTGTGCAGGAAATGCAGCCCCTTGAGGATCTGCCGGCTCCAGCGCTGCAGCACCTTCAGCTTCATCTCTTTAAACCGCTTCAGATACCTGCCGGGGACCAACAGGGCTCAGACCTGTGCGGCTCGGGCTCTGCCCCAGCCTTGGCTCCAGCCCCCCCTCCTCCCATTGCCATGCCAAGCCCACCCGGATTCAGATGCCCACACAGGGCAAGCAACACAGAGCGTCTCAGCAGGGACCCTGTTCCCTCCCCCGCATGCCCCAATCACGTTTTCAGGGTGCCGGACGTCATGAGTTCTGTGACCAGCACGATGCAGATCTGGCCTTTGATGGTTGACTTCCAGGAGTCGTAGAAGCGGACGATGTTGGGATGCTGCAGCCCCTTCAGCATCTCCACCTCCTCACTGAACCGCTGCCGCTCCGTCTTCGACAGCTTCCGCGTCTGTGGGAGCCGGTGAGGGTGTGAGGGGGCACACGGGGTCCTGCCGGGCACAGGGGGTGCCCTGGCTACAAAAGACCCTCACGTCCCCATCCCCACTCCCTACATACAAGGCAGCAGAGGCTTCTGTGGCCCCGGCACAGAGCCAGGGTCAGCCCTGCTGTCCCCCAGCACGGTGGCGCACACATGGCTGGGGCTGCCCTGGACCGTGGTCCCACACCAGCCCACCACTCTGGGTGGGTGCACGACAGACGGGGCACCGAGGAACCTATGCGGTTCCCCATTGCCCTGTGCTGGGGCCACCCGTCCCCACTCCCCTCACTCAGCCCCCAGCTGGAGCCCACCACCCTGCCTCAGGACAGGGAAGCCCAGCCTGCAGCTGGAGGGGACACGCGGGGTCTCTGCAGAAGCTGCTGCCACCCTGCCCTGTGCCATGGCTCTTCTGCCCCCACCGGGACACCACCAGCCCTGGGCTCTGTGCTGCCGGGTGCTGGGCCAGCCTCAATGAGGCCTTTGTTGGGGAAAGCAGGCGGGGGGAGGCTCCAGCCCAGGTTTTTCCATGTTCCTCCTGATCGAGTTAATTAAAGTGGAAACACAAGCCGAGGGTGCTGACTGCAGCTGGGGCAGGGGCCAGCGGAGGGGACAGCCCCCTCATCCTGAAGGGACACAGCCCCAGGGTGCAGGAAGAGGGGAGCTGACTGGCCGGAGCCAGAGGAGCCAGGTCCAGCCCCGAGCGGGGCAGCTGCAAGTGCTCAGCCCTGGGCAGGAGCGGGAGCAGTGGTAACTCCACCACTGCCTGGGGTCTCGAGGAGCTCAGCTGCTGCAGAGCCTGGGGGCCTCCAAGCTGGGACCCCTGCCCAGCCCACATTCAGGGGCCAAGGAAACTGGAGCTGCCCCAGAGCTCGCACCGCCAGTGCTGCCAGAGCTGTGCTCGGCCCCTTGGCCAGTGGCCACCATCCATCAACCCCATCAGCTTTCGTAATATTTTCATTGCATCACAGGCGGCCCCATGGCTTGGCTGGAGCTGCTCCATAATCCCCCCGCATTTAATACATGCTCAGGGACAGGCTCAGCCCAGATGAGAACCTGAGCCTGCTGCAGCTGGATGAATGGGACCTTTCATATGCAAGGAGGAAAACAGCACCCGAACCCCTGCATGGCCAGCAGCACACACCGGCTGCCCTGCCCAGTGCCACAGCCACCATCACCCCTCTGGGCCTCTGCTCCCCACCGAGAGGTGTCCAGAGGCCTCACTGCACCCCACAAACCTGCAAGGGCACGAGGAAGCTGACATGGGGCTGTGAACTGGGGCAGGTGGGGAGTCATGGGTGGCCACGGCTCTCCCAGCTCAGCGAGAGCGGACCCCAACTGGAGCAGTTGTGCCAGCACAGCCCTCACTCACTGTGCCATGCCCAGTTCCAGGCAGAACCCCAGCACAAGGCCACCTCTCCCAGAGTGCCTGGAGTAAGGTCTGGGGGAGCCAAGCATGTCCCCCGAGCCTGTGCCAGGGCTGCTGGGCTTGCCTGGCACCGTTCCTTCCGCATGGCCAAAGTGGCAGCAGCTCCCGCCCGTGTGGGTGCTGATACTGTCCCCACTGAGTGTGGGCACCAGAGCCCAGCCCGGCCATAGCCTGGCTGGAGGAGCAGCAGGAAGGGCAGGGCAGACAGGGCTGCCAGCACGGACAGCATGGGCACACCGTGTCCTCTCCTAACAGCACCAGCACAGGGCGGAGGAGGACGCTGGGGATGGTGGCAGGGGGACCATGAGGAGCTGGGTGGCAATGGTCCAGCCCATCCTGTGAGCCAGGAGCTGGCTGCCGAGGAGCCCAGCGCAGCCAACACCAGGAGCTGAGGCCAGTGCAGGAGGAGGGAGGGTGGGGCCGAGGGGCCGAGGACGGCTGTTGCCTCTGCGGCAGGAGGCTGTGCCCGGCTTGGCAGCGCTGGTGCTCGGGGCACTCTGCGGCGCTCTCAGCGCTCTCCCATTCCCGCAGCCCTCGGCTGTCCTGCTCCTGCAGCCCTCGAGGGCCCTGGCTCTGCGCTGACACTTGCTCTCTGGAGGGGCATTCAGACCAACACCGTGGTGGGGCACGGAGCCAGCGCTGGAGAGTGCCCAGCGCTCTCCCTCCAGCCTTGTCCGCAGCCACAGGGCGGTCCCGAGCCCCCCGCCGAGGAGCCAGCTCTGTGTCAGCAGTGAGTGCCAGCGCCTCGCTGCTCTCCCTGCGGGTCTGCCCCGCCGAGCAGGAGCCTGGGCGTGCTCGCAGCCGTGTGAGCACACACACGCAAGGTGCCCTGCAGCCCCGGGGCTGCTGGCTAAGGTTACCTGCCCAACCTGGGCGCCGGAGCCAGGGGAGGCACAGCAGCGCCTCCCGCCCACAATGCCCTTGCCCACTGGGGAACCCCAAGGGGTTCCACGGGAAAATCTCACAGGCAGGTATTTACAGCCCGACCCCGCTCTGGGCCTCTGGTTTCCTCCCTGCTTCCTCTTTCCCCACCACCCGCAGCACCTACGACAGAAATAGTGCCAGGCTAAAGCTGGAAAGCACAAACAGTGGGGCTGTGGACATGGGCGGGAGACAGACAGACGCTGCGTTCAGGAGAGGGGACGGGGATGGGCAGGTCCCCAGAGGGGTCTCACAGGAAGACAGAAGACAGGCAAAACCAGCCTCCAGTTCACCAGGCTCTGAGGAGGGAAGGACAGGGTGAGGACAGCAGGGAGAGCTGGGATTTGGGATTGGGATCCATCACAGCAGCCGAACCAGGATCTCTGGTGCAGAACAGGTCAGGCCTGAGGTTAAGTATTCATTTGGAATTGAAAGGCAATAGAAGGAGAACTGTGAAATGCACAGGACAAAGCTATTTTTAAAATGGCAGAACCACAACCATTTTTATTTGTGGTTCCAAATCCCGTATTTGTGTCACAGTGTCCAATTCTTTGCATGATTGCTGAAAAAAACAAACTTCTAAATGTCTGCATCTGTGCTCTCAGCCCCTTGTGGGACACGGATTTGGGTACAAGAGACACTGGATAAAGAGTAGCCAGTGGAACAGAGCCAAATGCTGGGTGGAGAGGGGAGAGGGCTGGGGCAGAGAGGTTGCAGGGGCAGGCACCAGGGGGGCATGGGGTGGGAGCAGGGCTGGGGCTGCCCACGGGGACCTGGCTGCGCTCCCATGGCAGGGTGCGGGCCAAGAGGGGTCAGGTCTGCCAGGTCTTCCAACACCATGGGATGCTGACAGGAGAGTCCCTGGCAGGAGCTCAGCCTGGACCCCAGCCTCTCCACGCCCACCCTCAGGGGACACGTGAGTGGCTTCCACCACTCCTGCCTGCCTGGCTCGCAGGACCAGCAACGGGGCCAGTATGTGCCTGCTGGACTGGGACACGGAAGGTTTTTGCTTCCCAACTCCCTTTGCCCCCCACCTGAGACGGCGCAGCCTCATCCCCTCGGCAGCCTCTCACAAAGCACCAGCGCTGCCTGCACGGAGCCACGGGGAAGAGCAGGGGGACAGGGAACGAGACCTGCTGCCAGCCCTGCTGCGCGTGCCAGGCGCCAGCGCAGGGGAGCTGGGGCACAGCTGTGACATGGGGCTGAGACCCACAGGGAGGGAGGGACACGAAGCCAGCCGAGTGGGAAGCACTGGGGACAGCTGACTCAGCCAGAGAAGGTCCTGGGCTCGCCAAGGAGAGCCTGTTCCAGGCAGTGGTTGCCACCTGAAGGGACACGGGACTCAAGAGAGCTCAAGGGCATTTGGATGGAGCTGTGGGGCCATGAGGGCAGGAGAACTGAGCTGGCTCTGAACTGACCTCTCAACAACTGAAGCAATTGTGCAACCCTTGGGGTCGGGGGCAAATCTTCACCTTCCTCACTAAGAGGCCACAGTCAGCCCCTCTAGAATCCACCCACCACTCTGTCAGGATCTCTTCTTGTTCTGCTGGGCTGCAGCCACCCCAAGGACCCAGCCCAGGCAACTCCCTGCAACTGCACCAAGCTTTTTGGAACAAGACAACAAACTCTCAAGACATGGTTTTCTGTGTCAACAAGGACTTGGACCTTTCCACCACAGCAGCCATCCCAGGGTCAGGAGCCTGTGGGAGACTTTGGACTTCACCAAAGCCCCTCCCCAGGGGCTCCAAGGAGAAGAGGTAGCCCCCCAGCACAGATCTCCCTGTGCACCTCCATGGACAAGATCAGGCTTATCAAAAGCACTTGAGTGGGCAAAGGCATCGTGGAGGCAACACTATCACCACTGCTCTCAGCATCCTGCTTCAGGCTGCAGGACAGCAAGAGAGATTGAGGAGTGTGGCAGCAGAGAGGAGATGGGGACGCTCCTCAGAGAGCTGGAACCACAGGTCCAGCTGCTCCCAGCAGAGAGCCCCTGGCAGCATCACAGAAACCACACACAGGTGACCATGTCCGCTGCTCCAGCCAAGGTCAAGCAGGCAGAGAGCACCAAGGTCGTGTCGTACCCTGCTGACAGCCAGCCCCAGCTCGCTGCAGGCACGTGCCCCAGAGCACACCAAGGGCTATCGGAGCAAACCTGGGAGCCAGCTCCAGCGCGAGCACAGGCATGCATGCAGGGAGGGCACTGATGCCCTCCTAGAGGGAAAGCTTCGAGCTGGTGAGCATCAGAAAGACATTGGGATGCTCGGCCCCAGATCCACCTGTAAAGTGCCAGAGCAGGGACGGGCATCGAGAACGTGGGCACCCTGGCATGCTCCGTAGTGCAGGCAGCAAGAAAGCAAATGGAAAACAGCACGTGATGAGCAGGAGGGCCAGGAGCGGCGGCACTAAACAGGAGTCTGGGTCCGGGCCAGGAGACCCACGAGGCACCGAGGCACTGGCAGTGATGAGCACAGTGCAAGGCAGCGAGGGGAGCCCGCACCCGGCTGCAGCTCCCTGCCCTGCTCCGACTGCAGCGGGGCACCACAGGGACTGGCAGAAGCGGAGAGGCTCGAGGGTGCCTGCCCTCGCCAGCACAGGCTCCAGCCCGGGGAGGTGCCCCGCGGGTCCCACACAGCACCCAGGCAGGCAGCAGTGGGCAGCAGGCTCAGGGGCGGGGAGGGCTGCACACGCCAGGGAAACTGGACGGAAGAGGGTCCAAGTGCCTCTCTCGAGCCCCTTGCCCCGGCCTGTGGGTGCGGGCAGGTAGGGGCGGAGGCGCTGGCAGGGGCCGTACCTGCAGCTCGCACCAGGCCACCTCCACGGTGGTCTCCGTGTCCAGCCCCTTGTAGACGGTCTTGAAGGAGCCGCGGCCGATCTCGATGTCGAACTTGAGGACCCGGCCGTCGGGGGAGGTGGCGACCGCCCGCGTCTCCACCTCCTCGCTCTCCGTCTCCTCGGGTTCCCGGAGCCCGACAGCGCCCGGCGGCGGCGGCGACCCCCCGCGCACCCCGTCCGGCGCGGGGTACCCCAGCAGCTCCAGCTCGGCCGAGCTCCGCCGGTTGAAGCGGGAGGAAACGCGTCGGGAATCGCGCCCCGAGGGCCGCCGGCTGCGGCTACGATGCGGGGCCCGTCCGGTGAGCCCCGGACCGGG
>VZTA01029689.1:124590-137306 GCA_013398855.1 Mohoua ochrocephala
GCTCCGGTTCTTGTCCCCGGGCGCGGGGAGCGCTCGGGCCCGGCCGGAGCGGCAGGGAGGGCGGCTGGAGTGGACCCGCGGCTCTCCGGCGGCGTGTCCCGGGAGGGGGCGGGCACCCCAGCAACCCCCGGGCTCAGGTGCTGCCCCGGGGGCTCGGGGGACGGGAGCGACTGGTTCTGGTCAGCACCACCTCTCGGTGCTGTCCCGGGCCTGTCCGTGCGCTTCGGCTGTGGGTGTTCCGCAGTCAGGAGCACTGCGGAGCGACGCCGTTATTTTGTTTGGTTTAAGTCTATGATGCATGAGTGTTTTTCCCATCCATAGGGATGTTATTCTAATATCACTTGTTTCGGGGTTGAGCTCTCCGTTATTTAATATTGATTCTTTCTGTATTGTTACAGAAAAATGGAAATTACCACTCCTCCGACATCCAAGTGCATCATGTACTGGAAAAGGAAAGTCAAGTCCGAGTACATGCGTCTGCGGCAGCTCAAGAGGTTCCAGGCGAACATGGGAGCAAAGGTACAGCCACAGCAAGGACTGGGCTGAGATGTCCCCAAAAAGGCTTCATTTCAGTTCAGAGTGTGTCAGCAAGGTGAATTGCTAAGCTGTGCTTGACTTGCAAGCTGGATCGATGGGAAGAGATGCCACTTCTCCTCGTGCTCTGTCTCGAGCCGTGTGGGCAGCAGCTGTCGCTCACACGAGGCCGTTGAACGGGCACTGGTGTCACTGCAGCAAGAGAGCTCATTCCCAGTTGGTTTTTACAGGATCTCCCTGCCGAACCCTTTCAGTGCTGTGGGAGCTCTCAATGGGTTTCCTTAAATTTTGAGAACTCCTTTCTCTCCTTTCAGGCTCTCTTTGTGGCCAACTTTGCAAAGGTTCATGAAAAGACTCAAATCCTTAATGAAGACTGGAAGAAGCTTCGAGTGCAGCCAGTGCAGCTGATGAAGCCAGTCAGCGGGCACCCGTTCCTGAAACAGGTGTGCAGAGGAGAAGGGGCAGCAACAGCAAGTGGGGACTGGAACCAGGACTCTGCAGGGAGCTGTGGGAATGTGGGATGAGTTTTTGTCTGTGTTGTCCTAGGTCAGTGTCAGGCCATGCCTCACATTTCTGGAATGCAGAAACGGACAAAAAGTACCCCCAAGGCTTTTTCCTGTGATGGAGTCCACAGAGTGGATGTGGGGCTTCCGTGTTTGTCCTGGATTCAGTTTTCCTCAGGCTGTGGCAGCCTCCCAGAGTGGTTCCTCGCTGACCTTCTCTGTACTTGTATTCCAGTGCACTGTTGAGAGCATTTTCCCAGGATTTTCAAGCCAGACGCTGTACATGAGGACCCTGAACACAGTGGCACTGGTGCCCATTATGTACTCCTGGTCTCCTCTTCAGCAGAATTTCATGGTACGTGGGAAGCGCGGGGTCTCGGTGAGGTCAGTGATTGTTACACAGCTGGGAAGCGGTTCTTCATCCCAGTTGTTTCAGTTAACATCTGATTGAGAGAGGATGGAAAGCGTTGCTTTAGTTGCTTGTTTTGTAGAGTCCCATAAGCCAGCCTTGTGTCCACGCTGCCTCACCCAGGTAGTCTCCTTTACACCTGACTCCTTGACAGAGTCACCATTTCTTCACAGGATTCAAGGAGTAAATATGTTTTTGGAGGGGTTTTGTTTGTTTGTGTTTTTTCCTAAGATTTTTATTTTCTTTTATGTGAAGAGTTTTATTTCTTAGGCAGGTGCTTTCCTTTGTGACTGGGTTGCAGTGGGATAGCACTGATGTGTCAGTGATGAGACATCTGAACCTTTGCTTTGTTGTTGGCAGGCCTGAGGGACCAGAGCAGCCTTGGGCACAGCCCCACTGGGGTCAGCAAACACTGCTCTTCTGAGTTGTGTCTGATCTCTCTTCAGGTGGAGGATGAAACGGTTCTGTGCAATATCCCTTACATGGGCGACGAGGTGAAGGAAGAAGATGAAACTTTCATCGAAGAACTTATTAATAACTATGATGGGAAGGTTCACGGAGAGGAAGGTAACCTGGGAGCAACCAGCTGTGTCCACTCAAGGCCAGGTTGGATGGGACTTGGAGGAACCTGTTCTAAGTGGCCTGTCCGTGGCAGGGATGGAACAAGATGAGCTTTAAGATCCCTTCCAACCCAAACCTTCCTATGGTTCTGTGATTCATTCTCTTGCAAATAACATATCCAAGTAGTTCAGAAGTCAAAAGGTGGCAGCAGTAACCAGTTTTTCTGTGGGAGCTCTCGGAGCAGGGAAACAGGATGGTGCCTGCTGTTCTCCTTTGCAAGGGCACATTCCTGCCTTTGGATACCTCACTCCATTTTAATGCCTGGAGTGCTCTCAAGCCAATGCTCCTGTGTACAGGGATTCACAGGCGTCCTCTGGGATGCTGAAAATGTGCTAGAGGGTGGGAGGAGCTCAGCAACCCTGTTCTGCTTGTTGCCTTAGCCAAGAGTTTAATCAATGAAAAGCGCTGCCTGCCTCATCAGAAAATTGCCCAGCGGGGAGGGAGATGGGGAGAACTGGTGTGGCCTGTCTCCAGATTGCTGAAAAGCATACAACACTACTGACTCTAGTGCTAAAATCCCACCTACCCCAAAAAAACTGAGTGAAGGGCTCTGGTTGGTATCAGAGCACGTTGGCTTGTGGTTTGCCATGGTGAGAAATGAGAAAGGTGGTGGCACTCCCACTTCTGTGTGTTTCAGAAATGATCTCAGGGTCAGTCCTCATCAGCGATGCTGTGTTCCTGGAGCTAGTGAATGCTCTGAATCAGTACTCGGACGAGGAAGAGGAAGGACACAATGATTCTGAGGTGAAACAGGAGGACGGGAAAGAGGAGCTGCCAGTGACAAGGAAAAGAAAGCGAATTGCAGCGGAAGGTGGGTTTGGCCCCCAGAGAAGTGGGGGTTAAGTTGGTCACATTTCCATCCTGCCCTGCTGAGCACCGGGCACTGCTCTCCTGCCATCACTGGGTTGTTGATGTGTCGCCAAGAGGAGTTCCAGCTTGACAGGTTCTGTAGCAGAAGGGAAATGGTTCGCTCTCACCGTCCCCTGTGGACAGGAGAAGAAATCACCCGTTTAAAGTGTGATGAGGAGTAATTTAGATGAGTCGTCTGGAAACCCACTTCCTGAGATTAGCGGAGCTGGGTGTTATCTGAGAGGTTGTGGGAGCTCTGCTGGTAGAGGTTTTCAAGTGCTGGTCTGGCGAGCACCTGTCAGGGAGGTGTGGGTGGATCTGTTTCTGTGGGAGGCAGGGAGATGGACCTTTTCAAATCCCTTCCAGACCTGCTTTCTGTGTATTAGTGTTCCTCTTCCCTCTCCTGTGCCACCTGGAGCTCTCGTTGCTTAGAGGAAGCTCTGGTTTGTGGGATTTTCATGTGTCCTCGATGACCTTCTGAGTGCTGATGGGTAATTTTGTCTTTGTCCTTGATCTGTAGTGATGCAGGTGGCACAAACACCGAGACTTTTGTGGATGTAGAAAAGCATTGTCTGCAGGTTCTGCCCTGGCAGAAATAAATAGTAACAGCACTTAAGAAAAGTTGGTACTTCCAGCAGTACATTGTGCTACTGGAAAGTGGCCTAGAACTCACTGCTTCTGGAAATGCCTTAGCCTGGTTGCAGGACATGAGGTTTATCTTTTGTGCATGGGATTACGTTTCTGTCTTAAAAGGCAATCCTGAGCATCTCTGGAATTGCTCTGTGCAAGAAGGAAGGACCCATTCACATCAGTTTGGCTGAGGAATTGTGTCTCTTCTTCTTTGTAGGTAACAAGAAGTGTTCCAAGAAGAGGTTCCCCAATGACATGATATTCACTGCTATTTCTTCCATGTTTCCCGAGTATGGCTTCCCGGAGGATATGAAAGAAAGGTAGAAAATCCCTGCTCTGGTTGTCTGTTACCTTTCTTACCAAGAGTTGAAATCTTCATTTCAGAGACCAGCGCTGTGGGCTGGCTGGGCCACAAAGCTCAGTGCCTGCAGGCTCCACAGGCAGAGCGTGTGTTTTGAGTGTGACAAACTGCAGTTTGGCCTCGAGGTACCTGGGCCAGAGCCCGCTGGGCCCAGATGGCGATGTAGGCACGTAAAGCCGTCGCAGATGGGGAGAGCGTGCGCATCCCCGGGTGTTTGTGTTTGTCACCAGGTACCGGGAGCTCACGGAGGTGTCAGACCCCAACGTGCTGCCGCCACAGTGCACTCCCAACATCGACGGGCCCTGCGCCAAGTCGGTGCAGCGGGAGCAGTCCCTGCACTCCTTCCACACCCTCTTCTGCCGCCGCTGCTTCAAATACGACTGCTTTCTGCATCGTAAGTGCCGTCTCAGCCGGACGCTTCCCTAGAGCCCTTTCTCCTCGGTTTTCCTCTGCACACCTTGCTTAGTCCGTGCTGGAGTCTATGGAGGGTGGTGCCTCATGAGTTTGCAGTGGGGCCTTAGGAGCTGACAGGTGCCCAGAAGCCTTTTGTACAGACGGCTCCGCTCTTTGCTCCCGCGGACGGCAGACCGACGCGCGTGGCCGTCCCCTCTCCGCGCTCAGCACGCCACGTCCGAGCTCCCGGCAGTTTGTGCAGTAGTCCTGCCGCCACCAGACTTGGCTCTTGCTTTGCAGAAGCTCGTCAGTGAAAGGCATGAATGTTTCACTGCCAAAGTCTGGACATGCCCCTGTGTTTTGTTGCCTCACTGGAACTTACAGCTTCATCTTAGTCATGTTCCTGCGGTTGGTCCTGCCAAAGCCTTTTGGATACTGATTAGCTGCTGGACCTGCTGTTCTCCAGGTCTAAGGGCTTCTTTGGGAAGTCACAGGACTTTTTCCAGTGAATTATTTATTAAAAGATATAATATTAAGATCACGTGGTCTTTTTGTTTCAGTGTGAAAGCAGATCCTTTTCCCATGGCCTCTCCTTCCCAAGCTGCCTAGTCCCCGTTGTGGGTTGGGGGTAAGCCCCCGTGTCTGGTCGCCTCAGGCCCCGCTGCCAGGGGAACCCCTGGGCACACAGGCTCCTGCTTCCTGTCCCTTGCAGAGTGGGGGGAGACTCTTGGAGAATGCTAATAGTAAAGATAACTGTTACTTTTTCAGCTTTTCATGCTACTCCTAATGTGTACAAACGAAAGAATAGAGAGACCAAGATTGAGCCAGATCCTTGCGGCGCAGACTGTTTCCTCTGGCTGGTATGTTTCTGTGTCACTGCTTTAGAAACCATGAGAGAAGTGCCCTGGCCAGCTCTGCTCTGCAGAACTCTGTGGATCTTTTGTACAACTTGGATGATTTTCTCAGAATTAGTTCTGGTCCTTGTTGGATTCGAAGGAGCATGAATGCAAATGCAGACCTTACCAGATGCATATTATAGCAGATGTCCAACAAAGACTAATTCCAGAGCTTGCAGATGGGAAATTGCGTGACAAATGATTTCTCTGGTCTCAGTGCAGTGTTAGAGAAATTAAGCCCATGTTAAAAAGGAGCAGAGCAAGAAGCCAGGAGGATCCAGAGGAGTGGGCTGGGGGTTCAGAGCCAGGGAGCCTCTGGCGACTGGGCAGCGATGCCGAAGGGAACAAAGTGGGAATCTGCAGCACAGGCAGCTGGCAGGGTTTGGCACTCGCTGAAGGGACCACACGTGGCCGGCCTCTTCCACCTGCTCTTGGTGGTGGCAGGACAAGGCTTGTCCCAGGGCCTGTGGAAAAGCCTTCCTGCATCCCCTGGTCATCTGCCACCTGTCTTGTCTTCTGCTCTGCTTGCAGGAAGGAGCCAAGGAGTTTGCTGCACTGCACAACCCCCGATCCAAGTGCTCGGGCCGTCGCCGCCGGCGGCACCACGTGGTGGGCGCGTCCTGCTCCAACACCCCGGCTGTCACTGAGACCAGGGAGGGCGACAGCGACCGGGACACAGGCAACGAGTGGGCCTCTAGCTCCTCGGGTATGGTGCCAGTCCTGAGACACCCCACTCCTCTCTGTGTGGGCCGTGAGGGCAGGCAGCTCCTCACAGCTGGAGCACTCTCGGGCTCCCCTCTACTTCCTGCACAGCTGGAGAATTTGGAGTTAGCAGTCAGTGTTCCCAGCAAACCTGAGGGACACCAGCCCTGCCCTCGTTGCTGTGGGATTCACTGTCCTCTCCCAGGAAGGAGGAATGTTGCCAGGCAAAGCAACAGAGCTTTGCTGGGACCTGCAAAGCCCAGAGCGAGCCCTTGGCTCCTGAGCACCGTGCCTGGCCAGAAGCAGGAGTGTGTGGCTGGGAGTGCAGTGCAGGGTTGCACTAGGGGTGACCGCTGCCCCCCGGAACCATGATGGCCAGGTGCCTTCTTCCAGGCTTAATATCTGCCTTTCCTGCCAGAGGCCAACTCCCGCTGCCAAACCCCCACTAAGCAGAAGCTGAGCCCGGCCTCCTCCCAGCTGTTTGCGGTGGAGACGCCGCAGGAGCCCGTGGAGTGGACAGGAGCTGAGGAGTCGCTGTTCCGCGTCTTCCACGGGACCTACTTCAACAACTTCTGCTCGATCGCCAGGCTGCTGGGGACAAAGACCTGCAAGCAGGTGGGTGCCCAGGGCAGGCAGTGCAGCAGCAAGAGAGGGGCCAGGACCAGAGCCACTGCCTGTTGGTTTTACTTCTCTGCCACAAACCTTCCTGAGGAAAGTGCTACATCAACGCTTTTGGAGTTCAGGGTGTTGCTCTGCAGCAGTGCTGCTGTTGGTAGAGTGAGCCCTGTGTGCCTGTGTCCCTCCCATGTGCAGTGTCACACCACGTGTGTGGACACTCATTTCCCAGGCAGGAGGAGCAATGGTGCCCATAGGCAGGAAAATGGGGCAGAGCTGCTGCTCTCTGGGCCCAGGTCTGGGAGCCTTGCTGTGCTTATTCACGCTCTCCTTATGCTTTTGATAAAACAACGTGAGTGTGCCGAACTTGTTTCTTATTTTCACTTGTGTTCCTCGGTAGGTCTTTCAGTTTGCAGTGAAGGAGTCGCTTATAACGAAACTGCCAACAAACGAGTTAATGAATCCATCCCAGAAGAAGAAAAGGAAGCACAGGCAAGTGTTGGACAAGCTTGTTTTGTTCTTAAAATGCAACCAGATCCGCTGCTTTTTGTGCCAACGCATTCCTGGTAATCCCCATCTGGCTCCCATCTGTGCGCACGTCCTGCTGTCACATGGGGCTGCTGGTGCTGCTGCTGGGCGCTGGCCCTGGCCCAGCTCCAGGGCTCTGATCTGGCTGGGGGCTCCGTGGCCCCGCAGCCCCAGGCTCAGCTCGAGGACAGGGCAGCACCGGCTTTTGCCCCCGGTGCCACTTCCCTAACAGCAGCCTCAGCTCCCCAACTTGTAACCCACTTTGTGTGTTGATCCCAATGTGTCCGGTATTATTCTGGCTCTGGTGTTTGGCTTAGAGAGCTTCTGCTGCAGATGCATCGCTGTCATCTCTCTCCACTTTCTGGTGGCTGCTGATCATTAATGCATGAATCCACCAGGCCCATCTCTGCTGCGCTGGCCGCCGGTGCCGAGCGGCGCTGGCTGGCTCTCCCTGATGGCTAAAGCCTCCCCTCAACCCTCCCTTCTCCTTTTCCAGGCTGTGGGCTGCGCACTGCAGGAAGATCCAGCTGAAGAAAGGTAGCGTTGGCTGGGGCTGTGTCAAGGGAGGTTTGCGAGGGTTGAGTTCTCCAGCTCCGACTGCCGCAGCAGGGTGGCTGCATCCTGCTCACCAGTCCAGCGGTGTGGAGGGGAGTGACTGCCCCTGGCCAGGCTCCTTGGGGTGCCGGGGGCATCGTGGCCGTGCCAGTGCCCGCTGAGGCTGCATGGGCAGCGGGGTTTGCTGCAGCCAGGGGAGGCGGTGGGCTGGTGTGTGCAGCCCTGCTGTGGACTGGGCTGTGGTCAGTGGGCACAGCCGTGTGTGTGCCCGCGGGAGCTGGGTGCTGCCAGGCTCCCTGCCCGGTGCAGGCAGGTGGGCAGCTTGCACCTTCTCGGCTCCAGCGCCCTGCACTTGCTGCTTTGAAAAGGTCCCTGCCACATGCAGCTTCCAATCTTGGCGTTTCTCTTCTTATTCTAGATAATTCACCGACCCAGGTGTACAACTACCAGCCCTGTGACCACCCTGAGCATCCCTGTGACAGCTCCTGCCCTTGCATCATGACTCAGAATTTCTGTGAGAAGTTCTGCCAGTGCAACCCTGACTGTAAGGAGAGGTCGAGGACTGTGGGGCAGGAAAGCAGCCAGCTCTCCTGGCACAGAGCACAAGGGAGGGTGCAGAGCTGGGGCTTGCTGGGGGCCTACTTTATTCCTGCACTCGCTGCTCTGTCCATCTCCAGCAGTTCTGTTAGCAGCCTGCTGAAGTCCAAAGGGAAATGGTTCTGTGCTGCCCTGCAGCTCTTGGCAGCCGAGACACTCCTGTTAGTGCTCCTCCCTGTGTCTGCATGCTGCGGGCGCTGCTGCTGCTCCCCTGTGAGCAGAATGTGCCTCCAGCAGTTCGGGCGGGCGTTGGGTCACTGCTCTGCCATGTTTGTTTTTCCCGTCTGGGCTTCCTTTCCCAGCTCTGCAATGGAGATAACAGCCAGATGTTGTTCTGTCCTTGCCCAAGGCCTGCCAGGGCGAGATCTGGCTGGGGAGGAGCATCTGGGGCAGAGACCCTGCATGGCCCCTCCGTTCTCTGCCAAACCTCACAGTGCAAACCCGTGGCCTGTGTTGGTACAGGTCAGAACCGCTTCCCAGGCTGCCGCTGTAAGACCCAGTGCAACACCAAGCAGTGCCCCTGCTACCTGGCTGTGCGGGAGTGTGACCCAGACCTCTGCCTGACCTGCGGCGCTTCGGAGCACTGGGACTGCAAGGTGGTCTCCTGCAAGAACTGCAGCATCCAGCGAGGCCTCAAAAAGGTATTGACAGCAGCGTGGAGGGGGCTGCCTCAGGGTGGAGCTGTGTGGGAGTGGGGGGGACAACTTCCCTGCAGCTGCCAGAGTGCCAAAGTGGAAAAGAATCTGCTCTGCCCTGGGCCTCTGCAGCACTTACTCTGCAGTAGGGATTGTGGATGTGAAAATCAGGAGATGGGAGTTACGTGAGGAATGGTGAGAGCAAGGGAGTGTATGAAGTGACTCCAGAGAAAGATTTAGTCTTGAATTCTGCTGGTCAGAGCAAGGAACTGCGCATTTAAAAAAAGAGAAATTTGGAAAAAGTTGCAAATTAGTGTGTGTCAAGTCCTGTGCAGCTCCACGTAACGGTGTAAGTCTGTAGGGAGCTGTGTGTCACCATAGCAAGGGGATGCTGGATGGATGCCATCTCCCCTCTGCCCCCATGAGCTGTGTGCTGGGAGGTGCTGTACCTGCCAGCTCTCCCCATTTCCTTTCATTTTGGTTCCAGCATTTGTTGCTGGCCCCATCAGACGTGGCTGGCTGGGGGACTTTCATCAAGGAGGCCGTGCAGAAGAACGAGTTCATCTCGGAGTACTGCGGGGAGGTCAGTGCTGCCGGGGCTGTGCCCCAGGCACAGGGGGGCTGCGGGTGCCGGGAGAGCTTCCTTCAGCTGCGGGGTCAGCTGGACTCGGCTCGGCTGTGCCCGTGGGCTCGCTCTGACCACGTTTGGAGACCGAGCCCTGCGGCCCTCCGGTGTGGAGGAGCACGTTGTGTGTGTGCTGCTGCCTGAGAGCCCTGCTCTGGCCTCTGCCCCATCCCTGGGAGCCCCGGCAAGCTCCTGCCCGTGAGGTGGGAGGGAGAGCAGGAGGATGTTTCCCAGGGGCAGGCGAGCGCCTGGCTCAGCCCTCAGCTGCTGAGTCTCTCAAGGTGTTCTCCCTCTACAGCTCATTTCACAGGATGAGGCTGACAGGCGAGGAAAGGTCTACGACAAATACATGTCCAGCTTCCTCTTCAACCTCAACAACGGTAACTCCCTGAGGTTGCCAGGGGTGGAGAGGCCAGGGCTGCTGGCCGGGTGGGCAGGCTCAGCCCCCCTCTTGCCTGGGTGACAGGCCTGGCCTTACACCAGTGTTCTTCTTTCTTTTTTTTTTTTTTTTTAAATAGATTTTGTTGTTGATGCTACTCGCAAAGGAAATAAAATCCGCTTTGCCAACCACTCGGTGAACCCCAATTGCTATGCGAAAGGTGAGGTCCCCCTGCCCAGCAGGGCCAGGCCTGCTGTGCTGTGAGAGCCCTGGCCCGAGCTGGGGCTGCCCATCTCTGATGTTGTATCTCTGGCCGCAGTCGTGATGGTGAACGGAGACCACCGGATCGGTATCTTCGCCAAGAGAGCCATCCAGGCAGGAGAGGAGCTCTTCTTTGACTACAGGTACCTTGGCCAGCGGGGACCTTGGGCTGCAGGGTTGACCCCACCTTCTGTGCAGGTTCGTGGGGAGCATGGGAGGTCACTGCTGCAGCCGTGACTTTGCTGTCCCGTAGGTACAGCCAGGCAGATGCCCTGAAGTATGTCGGCATAGAGAGGGAGACGGACATCATCTAAGCTCCAGGGTGGTCCTGGCACACCTTGCTGCTGCACCTTGTAAGCAATGCCATGTTTGCTTCACGCTGACATGACTGCTGCCGTTCCTGCTGCTGTGTGTGTCACAAGTGCTACTTTCCATCCGGACACCAGAGAGACTCGGGGCAGGAGTGTAAGCAGTCCCTGGGCCACGGCTGCTGTCCCAGGGTGGTTTCCCCCTCTGCCCCAGCTGGCTGGGAAACAGGGACTGCCCAGCTGTGGCTGGAGCGGCACCAAGGGATGCCTGGGGATAGGAGAGCAGCACTATGCAACACAATACTTTGAGTAGGGGTGCCACTGAGCTGGGTAGAGGACGGTGTTGCAGTCACTGCCTGTGGTGACCCAGGGGAGGCTCCTCAGAAACCTTCCTTGGGCTTTGTGACCCCCCTGGCCCTGGGAATAAAGGGGAAATATTCTCTGGCAGGGTGAGGTTTAGCCTTGGCACCCCATGCAAAAAAGGAAAGAAAAAAGCACTTTAAACTAATCCTCAGCTGGTGGCTGGGCCCTGTATTTTGCGCTGGGGCGGAGGGACTGCAGGCATCCCAGGTGTCCTGCATCCATCAGCACCTTTGCTGGGATGTTGCTCCAGGCCTGGGACAGGGCAGGCTGGACGGGGTCTGGGGTGACCTGAAGGTTGGGGCTGTTCCCTGAGAGCCACATATGCCACCAGCTGCCTGCCTGGCCTGGTGCTGGGTGCTGGGCTGTGCTCCACCCAATGTCCAGGGCTGGGTTCCCAGGATGACGGGGGGAGCCTGGCTGAGCCCTGACCTGGCTCCAGGGCCCCAGCCCCCTCCCAGCTGTTTAGCCCAGGAACAGAGGTGCTGGGTTTGCCTGGGAGCCAGGGCCTCCCTGGCCCAGCCCTCAGCATGCTTTCACAGTCCCCTGCCATGGCAGGCCAGGCTGTCTGTCTGTCCTTCCAGTTGTCCGTGATGGCCCTCTGGAGCCTGGAGGTGTTAAGGTCTGTCTGGAGCAGTGCTTGTATCCCAGCACCTGCCTGAGCCTTGCTCCCTACCACCTCCATCCGCCCAGCTCCTGCCAACCCTGCTCTTGCCTAAGCGTCTTCTGCCACTTCGGCCATATCTGCACTATGCCAGGCTTGTGTCTGTGGTTTGTTGACGGTGAATAATGGTAATAATAATGCACTTTAAATAACATGGCTTGTAGCCTTTGTCATAATAAAGTGGTAGCAAAGACCCTCCCCTGCTTGCTGGCCTCTGTTACCCTGGGGAGCAGCTGGCAGCAGCCTGTTCCCTGCCTGTCCCCTGCCTGCTGGGCTCAGCCCGGATGTCCCCGACGTGGCTTCCGCGGTCCAGGGGGAATCGCGAGTGGCCCGGTGCTGCCAGCTGCCTGAATCACAGCGGCTCAGGGTGGGAAGGGGGCAGAGATGTGTGGTGGGAAGAGCAGGATGTGATGTGTGTGCAGCAGCAGCTGAGCTGCCTCTAGCCCCGGCTCGCTACACCCTGCATCTCACCCCAGGACCAGGAATTGCCGTTGTCAATCTGGTCCCTCCCTTGGTGCAGGCTGAGCCAGGGTGGGAGGAGAGGATGTGCCCAGGCTGCCAAGGTGAAGGCTGGGGAGTGTCAAACGCCATCAATCTGCCTTTATTTGATTATCTTCACATCTCATTCAAAAGAACAGGTTTTTTTAAAAATAAAGTGCCCAGTGGAGCCAGGCCTTTGGGTAGATAAATGCATATCTGTAACATCGTCTTACCACAACACAGCAAGTGAACAGGAGCTTTCCCTGGGCTGGAGGTAATCGGCAGGACTGGCACTTCGTACAGAGAAGTAGCGAACTACAGACCACGTACCACGACACGCGGGACGTCACGCCCGCGGGAGCTTCCGTTTGGTTTTTTATACAAACCGATAGAATAAAAAAACCAGAGTGTAGTAGAATATCCAGCAACAAAAATGGTAGAAAGGATCTGTACCTGATCTTATGAAAGCAGCATCTCAGCAAGGTGCGGTGGCGGCATGCGCGGCGCCGGTGTGGAGTATTGCTTGGCTCCCCGGCTGTGCGGGGCCGGTGCTCGTGGCTCTGCATGGTGCTGGCGAAGCGAGCAAAGCAGCGGGTCATCTACGCGGGCAGCACTAACGGGCGGCGGCAGCCGGGTGCCCCCCGGCCGGAGGGAGGGTGGGCGCCGGGCCCGGGGCTCCCCGACAGAGGCCAGGCAGGATTTGGCAGCTGTAGAGGCAGCAGCCTGCCTCCGGCATGGGGGCTGTCGGCGTGGCCGGGGCGAGCGAGGCTGGGGCTCGGCGGATCGTGGCCGCGCTCCGGGGCCGGTCGGT
>VZTA01029689.1:191513-219427 GCA_013398855.1 Mohoua ochrocephala
CCCGGCAGCCCCAGCACCGCCCGGAGCGGCCCCGTCCCCGGCCGCCGAGGCGAACCCCGCCGGGGAACGGAGCCGGGGCGGGCTTGGGCTGCCCGAGGTCTCTTTCAGCTCCAGGGGGAATTCGTAGACATTTCCAGGACAGAGCCCGGCTGCGGGGCGGCCCGGAGGAGGGACGGGGGAACTCGGGGCTCCCCGAGCACCCCCAGCGCAGCCCATGGGGATGCTGCCAGCATCAGGGCTGCGCCTGTGACCCCCAGAGCCGTGGAAACGGGCAGAAATGTTGTGATTGCACGGGAGAGTGGTGAAAGAGGAGAGAGAACATCCCCCTGGCCCGCTAGCACCTACAGCTGCAGGAAAAGCATCCCCGGGGCCAGAGGGAAGCCGGTTCCTCGGCCAAGAGGTGCGGGAGGCTGCGGCCGCAGTTCGGCACGGCTTCTCGCTCTCCCACAGATAGCAGGAGCTGGGAAACACACCGACATCAGCAACACAATCGCCAAAACCCCGCAGAACCCTCCCTTCCGCTGCTCCCGCACATGTGGAAATACCCTCTCCGGCAGGAAGGGCCTGAGTAAACACGGCCCTCCGGGGGGAGTGGGGTCCCTGCGGCTGGGGAAAGCAGGAGCAGGGCACAGCCCCGGGCAGGCAGAGCGCGTTGCCCCGCTCCCCGTCGAAGGGTACCCACAGCACCCGGGTTAAACAAGGCAGAACTTTTCCTCTTGCGCAGTTCCTCGTTCCACCCAGTTACGGGGTCTATCAGGGTGGGCAGGAGGCCCTGGGATAAACACCCTGGCCCTGCCTTCGCTCAGGATGTTGCTGGGGCTCGATAAGCACAGAGACATTGCAGCCCAGGCAGGGTCATGCCGGTCTTGCTGTACAAACCAGCCCTGCCCAGCCCGTCGTTCTGGCCATGGAGGTGACAGGATCCTGGGCAGAAATGCCCAAGGTCCCAGCTGCCCCCAGCAGCTCTGGGGGCTGTGTTCAGTGTACGTCAGGGATGAGGGGCTGCCCCTGAGTCCCCTCAGCGAGCACCAGGGAAGCAGAAAACAGGCCACAGTACTTGTTGTGGAGTTCATTTAATTTATACAGTGACTGTCAGCAACATGTTTCATCCAGGCAGCAGAACACAGCAGGACTCGTGTCAAAGCTCCACCTGCAGCCACACTTTGATTTCACCCTTCAAACAGCTCTGTGAATACCCACCACGTCCACCTGTAACACAGTGAGTGCCCAGGGCCTGCCCAGGTGCAGCACGAGGGTCCCTGTGCCCCACGCACGTGCATGTTGCAGTGTGCAAGGTACCTGTAACTTTCTCACCTAATTTTAAGCAGCCTGGCACCTCCATGCATTTCCCCTTTGCTTTCAAGTTAATGAGCCTCGTTATTGTTCTAATCTGTTCACACACAAACACTCAGCTCCACTGCGAGAATTAAACACGACAGTCACAGCACTAACACACACCCCACTGCTGCTACAGCTACATTGACTTGAGGAGTGCAAGGAAATACTGACAGCTGGGACAGGAAAGAAAGCAACAGCTCATGCAGGGACACACCACAGAGACACCCCTGCCATGGAGCTGTTTTGGTAAGATTGGGCCACTGCTCTCCCTGAAAGGGCTCCTCATACCCTGAGGGCACAGGACAACGTGAGTCACTGGTACATCCACCCGGGCAAAAGCTGCCTCCACCGACGCCAAGCCCACACAGGCACTATCTGATGTGCCTTGAAGGCTTTGGTTTTAAACCAGAAACCCCAGAAGCTCCACTGCCAGTGGTGGTACCTGCAGCGACCAGTGACAGTCTGCACCAAGGCCCATCCCTCCCCATCCTGCCCCAGGCCAGTCAGGCAGCTGAGTCCCAGCGCATGAGGACTCCCCACCGCTGCCTCCAGCAATAAGAGGGGGAACAGCCCTCACTCTTCCCGAGCTGAGGTCGTTGGGCCTTTTCTCCATGTGCTGTTTTGTCCCCTCAGCACAGCTGCATTTCTTTTCTGCCCTGATCAGCTGCCAAGGAATGCGCAATACAGGGAGCACACGACTGCACACCAAACAGACACCTCATGCACTTGGTACCTTTGGGAGTAAACTTAAGGAACAAAAAGTTTCTGTGATCCAGTGTTGTTACCCCAGAACGTCGAAGCTTTTGGCTTTGGGATGCCATGGTAACGCTCAAGGGTGCTGCAATAAGTTACTGTCACTACACACACGACTCGGACACGCAGGGAGGGGTCAGTCACACCCTTGGTGTTGGGGAGGGTCAGTCACACACACACACACACACAACGTTTAACACTGCTGGAGTGGGGGGGCCTCAGTCGTCAAACCTCCCCTCACGGATGATGTCAAAGGAGAAAGGGAGAAACTTGAACCCAGTGCCAGTGTAGAACTTGTTCTGGAACTCAATCCTGCAAGAGATAGAAGAGCGATTACTCATTAAGAGGTGGCTCTCAATAGGAACAGTTCGTGAGAACTCCATTAAAAGTAGGATTATCGACCGTAAGAAATAAAGCTGTAAAGAGAAAAAGAGGTATTGTAACATAATGTGTCTTCTGGCATAACCCCCCCCATCTACGTGTGATGCTTCCGTGTGGAGCAGAGAGCTGTCCAAAGACTTTGATCCCAACCTCAGGGACAATAAAAGGGCAACAGGAGCAGGAAGGTCAGCCCTGACCGCAGTGTCCCGGGAAGCACAGGGAGCAGACACAGCATTTTCTACACCAGCTGCTAAAGTTCCCTTTTTCATTAGCACAAGCCTCAGCCACGTGACACCGAGCTCAGACTCCCCCACCAGCCACTTCTGTTTATTCCCTGCAGCACATTTGCACCGGGATGTGCCCGCCAGCTCCAGCCGAGCGTTAGCTCAGCCCCATTTGCTGCTGCCCCTAATGAACTCGAGTAAAAAAAGAATTATTCCAGAGAACTGCCCAATAGTCAGCGACAGCCAAATAGGGACAGGGAAAACTAATCCCCTGATTCCCAGCAAAAACAAGCCCAGGCTTCACAGACCCTTTCCACTGCACAATCTGCTGGGAAACAAAGTCTCTGCAGGCAGCAAGTGACAGCAAACTGGGGAGCATTTAGCACAGTTCTGGAGAAGGGTTTTTTCCAGAAAAAAAAGACAAACTTGAATTATTTTTCCCCAAATGGGGAATCATGGCAAACTCCAGAGCTGCTGGATTCAGCCAGCAAAAAGTGATTTCCTCACAGAGCCCAGGAGGGAAAGGCTCAGGAAAACCAGCTTTAGCCTGTATCTGCTGCTGCCTCACAGGCCAAGGGATCCCCAGGATGAGCAGGATTTTCCGTGTGGGAGGAAGGGCTCCCTGCCAACGCGCTCCAGTTTTTCAGGAACCCTGATAATCTCCATAAGTATCCTGTGACTAAGTAACTGTTCTGTAAGCAGAGGGAAATGAGAGGCAGAGGGTTGGGTATCTGAGTCACCCAAGCTCACTGTGACTGACATGTTAACCCTGATGATTCACAATTCCAGCTGGCCCCAGCATCCAAAGGCTCCCTTTGGACATTCCTTTACAACTGACCACAACTGGAGGCCTGACACTGGAAGAGAGGCTGCTCTAAGGTTAGAGAACTAGTGAGAAAAGTGTATTTAACCAAATAATCACAGTGTAAACCGTCAGTGGGGTTTTCTGCAGGCGTCTCCAGGAACCCAGCAGGAGGCATTGCTGTGGCCAGGCTCAGTGCCTGTCACGTGTCCCAGTTTACTGCTAAACCCTCCGTGTGTCTCCCATGGGTGGCCAAGTTCTGCAGAGAATTTATAGACAGTGGCACTATCAGCAATCAGCCCAGGAGTTCTCTGGCAGCACTCTGCAGCTTGTTGCATTAACAGTTAGTGTCAGTGTTTGTCAGGCTGTAGTCCCGGGGATTTTCCAGCCCCACAGAGAGGAAGGGTACCGACACTGGAAAACCAGGCAGCTCCAGTCCCGTGAGCAGGAGGCAACAGGAACCCCGACTCACTCAGCACAACTGCAAATTCCCACTATGTTTGTGTTCCTAAAGAGAGGTGCCAGAGCCTGGGGTCAGGGGTACACCAGGCACACCTCGAGGGCGGCGCACCCGACAGACAGAACCCCCTGGGCTGCCTGTGCAGAGACTGCTGCAGTCACTCCTTCCCAAGAAGGGCAGAGGTACCGTATCTGTCACCGTGGGATTTCCCACCCCGCCTGACAGGAGGCTGTGGCTGCCCCTTGGAGCAGTGGCTCCTGTGGCCACACTGCAGGCGAGTGCTGGCTCGTGACCCTTACAAAGGAAACTCAGATCCTGGCAGGTGGGTGAGCAGCTGGACTCCACCATTCCCACTCACTGGATTGAGAGTGGGATGCAGCTCCAACGCACCCGCGCCTCTCGGGAAGCAGCACTCTGAATCCAGTTACAAACTTTTTCTTTTGGGCACTGTTTGTTTTGGCTCACGTTAGAAGAGGTGACTAGCTTAAAAAGGGGGAAGCTGCTTTAATCTGAATGTTCACGACATGCAGTTCATGTCAAACTGCATCACTGAAAAGCAACAAATGGAAAGGTTAAACATTTCAGAAGAGTGATATACTTCAGAAGAGTTACAGCAAAAGAAGCTGACAGCACCACAGCTCAGACACGTACTGAGCTGCAGCGGAGCGCCGATTCACACCCTGCAATCCTGGCAGCAATCCAGAGTGCTGCCTCCACCCCAGAATGGCCTGAAAAGCCCAACCTGCTCAAAGAATGCGCACTGGAAAAGCACAAAATAAACCTCCCTCATTTGGGACTGCCAGGCACAGCACATGGAACAACCTGTGAATTCCCTGACCAGTAAAACACATGCTCAATTCCTCCTCCTTTCCAGGAAGGCTGAACCACCCACACCTCAGATTCCTCATAGGTGACTCTTTTCCCCATAGCCAGAAAATCCCATCTGCTCCTCCCAGGACAGATGTATTTGACCTCCACTCTCCCTTCCTCTTCCTAAAAAGGGAACACCTGCCATTGGAACACCCTGTTTTCGGCTCAGGAGCAAAAAGGAATGTGAACAGTGTGCTCTTTGGAACCGCTGCAGGTGCCTCCCTGTGATAACCGACACCCAGCAAACCCAAAATCATTTCAGCAGATCACTTGCAGTCTGAAATAGAACTTTAAACTTGCTTTTTGGGCTCTGAGCCTGAACAGATTTTCTCTCAGAGCCTGTGCATGGAAGGCTTGCAAGTTTGAAGCACATATTTAGGGAAAACAGGACTTTGTTAAGCACTCCAGTTCCACAGCTGCCCTGCACTGGGCTGCACAGCCAGAGTGATCTGTGTGCTCGCTGCTGCTGCCCCTGGGTTTGCCTGTTTGCCATTTCACTGACCATATACAGATGTCTTTTTAATGGCCCTTTATGGAAAGCCAGCAATGTGAACCATGACCTCCAGCTCACACCTGTTCCAGGTGTCTGAGCCGTATCTGGAGGTGCAGTTTGTGATTAACACAAGACGGGTACCTCTCCAAAAATGTGCTTTCTGCTCCATGGAGCCTGCCTAGAGCAGCTGCTCAGAGCTGTTCCCCCGCTGCTGCTTAGAAACGGCCACAGCCCGGAGAGGCCAGACCCTGGAAATCCTCTAATCCTCAAGGAATTGCAGAGCAAACCCACCACATCTGGAGTTACAGCACTGCTGCCCTCTGCTCCTCTTGGACTGCTCTCAGTGCCCAGCAGGGTCTGCTGGGCTCCTGATGTCACTGCTGTAGTGGCCCAGCACGGTGACAGCAGGGAGAGGATGAGGGACCTCTGGCCAGTCAGCAAGGAGCTCTCGAGTGACTGCTATGCAGGGTTCAGGCTGGATGCCAGGAAAAACAGAGGCACCATCCAGCAGCCATTTCCAGGAGTGCCCCCCCTGGCTCCCTCAGCACAAGATGGCTTCGCCCCAGGATCAGCTTGGCTCCCTCGGCTACAGGGACACAGGAGGACCAGGACCCTCCAGCCTGCACTCCCCAGCCTGCACCTCACCAGCTGCCAAGGGAGAGAGCAAAAGGCCAAAGCTTTCCTTCCCCACAAGCAGGGGAAAAGTACAAAAAGGCTGATTTTCTTTTGGGTATTTTTTTAGAGGCACCGGCTTCCTTTTGCACTTACAGAACTACTTTCAGAGGGTGCTCCCAGCCTCTTCTTCCCATTTAAGCAAGACTGAGTATTTATTGTGATCTTCAGGGACTTCCCTTTGCTCTCATGACCCCCTCCCCCCAGGAAATCAGCAGCCTGAGGAGGTGGCAGCAGCCTGAACCCCACAGAGGCACAGACTCTCCTACACTTCAGGCTGAGAAAATCCCACTCCCAGTTGCTCCTCTGATCCCACCAGTGCACTAACCAGGGAATCTGAAGTGGAACAATGAGCGCTCTTAAACATGGATTAGAGAAAGCTCTTGAATACTTTCCATACTTGGGAGCAGAGCAATTCCTTCTGCTTTGCTGGCTGCACAGACAGGAGCTTAATGATCACAGGAAAGGGGCTGCAAAAGCAACTTCCAAAAGCGAGACCAGCAAAAACTCGCTGCCATCCCAAAGTACTCCAAAGGCAGAAGGCAAAGCCATTCCTGTCCAAGGTAAGGTTTTATAGCGATGAACAAGAGCACGAGAAGGAACCTGCAGTCAGTGGCTATTGCACACAAAGGACAACAAACATGGGAGCCAGGGAAAAGACCGAGAGATGGAATGAGAAAGTCCTGCTGAAAGCCACAAAGCACACTGCTCCAGCCAGCACAGCCTCCCCAGTCCCTGGTCCCAAAGCTGTGGTCCTAAAGCTTTAGTCCTTTAGTGCTCATTTCTAAGCAGAGCTCCACAACTTTAAGCAACAATCGGGGAGAGGTGTTTTACTACAAACAGGATTGAAATCTCTGACCCTTATAAAGACTTTCTGCCTTCTAGAAGATGGCATTTCTGCACCGTCCAGATGACATCAATTTTCTTGTTAGGAGGAGCTCTCCAAGTTTCTGGATGTTCCAGTAACTCACCAGTGCAGGCGCAGAGCGTGGAGGAAGGCCGAGAGCCCCTCCATGACCAGCAGAATGGCCACTGTCAGGGTGGCAAAAGCAGCAAAGATGAAGAAGAGGCCCAAGCCTCCCCCCAGGCTCCTCACGCTGAGGCCAATGTGGATCACCATGGTCCAGAGCACCTCCGAGAGCTCTGCAGAGAGAAAGGGGAGAAGACTCCTGTCAGCAGGAACAGGGGGCTGTTTACTTATAAAGCAAAAACTCAAGTCAAGCAAACTCCTGCTACAACGAGGTGGAAACTGAAGAGGGACAAGAGCTTTCACAGCCAAGTGTGTCAGGACATTGCTTCCAGCTGTCACACAGGGTAGGGCAGAGTCCTTGCTCAGCAGCTCTTTGCTTTATTCTGCGATTTTAACTCCATTCCTCCCATTCAGCAGAGCTGTGGGAGCAGACCCTGGCGCGTGGAGCTCACTGCTCCCAGGTAACACACACGCAGCACTGTCCTGTGCCAGCTGGGCCCCCAGAGGCCTCTCGTGTTCCTGCCCCCCACCTGCCCGGGCTGAGCAGGCACAGGACCCCCAGCTCAGCTCCTCGAGGGACACTCACGTGCGTGGGCCAAGCTGAGGGCCCAGAGCCTCAGATAGGATGCGGTGTTGGAGATGCAGCCCAGGCAGTACTCGATGGTGTGGATGGCCTGGTACACCACGGTGTCCCCGAAGTCAAACTGCAAAGGGAACACAGGATGAGGGGAGCTGGGAGCTCGGGGCGGGGTGGCCGGGCAGGGACACGGGCAGGGGATCTGCTGCTATCACCAGGGACTGTGTGTGACGCTGCACACTGACACTGTCTTCTCCTGGTTCAGCTTCACAAATGAAAAATGGATCTCGTCTTGACGGGTTTTGCAGAATGACAAATGCTGTGATGTGAATATTGTTTTCTCACTCTGGCGTGCGAAAGTCAGATATTCCAAATTCGTCCGTGGGCTTAGCCAGGAAAAGACTGTTCAGCAGAAGGTGGTGTTGGTGTGCATTGCCCGGGAACCCCGAGGTGCTGCTATGGGAAGGAGGCAGCGCTCCAAGCCGTACTGTGCGTGCCTCTGCTACAGGAGCAACAGGAGCATTCAGCAAGACATGAACCTGCCCTTTTTGAAAGCAAAAACAATGCATTAAGCTATCCTGGAAAAGTCACATCTGTGCACCGTTCACTGGCAAAGTCTCTGTGTCTCGGTAATTTTCTGCAATAATAAAAGAAGAACTTGCAAGGAAGTCTGCCATGTAGGGCAGTTTCTTATCCTGCAGCTTGGGAAAGCATTCCCTGCATTTTGGATTTAATCCATGCTTCAGAAACTGCTCAGATTTAAGTGAACACGATGTTTTAAATACATCCAGTGACTTATGCTCTAGGCATGCACACAAAGCTATTTATATTCTTAATTCTCCCCTAGTATATCCAAGGCAATAAATATTTCAAACAATTCAGTTAAATTAGCTGTCAAAAGCCTAATCCTTTCTCCACAGAACATGAGCTGTGAAGTTCTTCACTAAAGGCTGCCCCAGCCAACAGTTCCAGCTCCGGACACACGAGCCGGCCGGCAGCACCGGGAATGTGGGAATTGTTTAAACAAAGACCTTTCAAAGCTGAGTGCAACTGCCAGAGAGAGCGACCACTGTGCCAGGAGTGGGAGCTTCGGGGTTGCTGTGGCACAGCCCTTGTGGATTTACACATTTTCCCCAGGTTCAGTAAGACATCAGGTACACCAGAACGGGACCCCCGTGCCCCCTCCCTCCCCCCAGTTCCACATGGGCCCGTGCACAGCAGAGCTCTGAGCAAACCACTCTCAGCACAGTTTTCAGCAGCAGTGCCCTGGTCAAGCTGTTCTGATTTCATGCCATTTGTATTTTTTTGTAGTAAAACTGGTTATCTGAGAGTGCTGAAACCTACACTCGATCCTGCACCAGTATTCCTAACCCCCCCATTTTTTAAATACTTGTTACAAGTGCTTATGGATGAGCAGTTTCTCAGAACGGAGCTTCTCTTTTACACAAAGCCTCTGGCCAGTTCAGTTCTTGAACTACATGAAACTGGACTGGTTGTGCTGCATTTGCTCTCCGGGTCAACCAGCATCATCCTTAACGTGGCAGATAGTTTGTGGGAAGAAATCTCTTTAAACAGTTTGCTGCGGCACAGAATTAAGAAAGCCACAACATAAAAAAACCTGAGATTTCTTTGGAGGCTCAAAAGTGAAAACTTTCCAATTTCAGACCTCCAGCTGAACAGTTTCCCAGGTCACTGGGAACAATCTGCAGACAGGGGATCAGACAGACAAGATGTATAGATGGACTAATTAAAAGTCTGTTGATATATGTATGTATGTATGAATTAAAAATGGCCTTCAACATGAAAACAGCAAGATCTTTTGGAAAACAAGATGCTGTGACATAACAAGTTCCATTCAGCACGTTTTACACCGATGGGAAATGGCCCAGGTACACATGAAGGCAAAGCTGCTGTGCTCTTACCACCTCGTCCTCTGTAGGCTTGAAAACATAAATTTACATTTAGTGCAGTGTTTTGATCACATTAATCACGAACACATTCAGCAATTCCCTCCTACGCACGCCACGGAAAGCAGTAACACATCCCATGCACTACAGAGGCAGGATCTGCTGCAGTCGTTCAGAGGCATCAGAAAACTCCCCAGCTACGTGAGATCGACTGGTTTTCTCCTCTCCCGGAGGAAAGGGAAGTAATTAATATCACCCCCAGCAGCCAAAATGAATATAGAAATAAAAATTTCAGTGCTGCAGAAATACAGCCCCTGAATTTCCACCGGCACGGGAGAAGCAGGTAACGTGTGGCACCTGGGAGTGCTGGGCACCCCTGAGATGGTGGCTCTTTGGGGACAAACAGAGCCACATCTCCCAGGATTTGCAAATTATGCTGCTTCTTCCGGAGTCCTGGGAGTGACCAAGAGACAGTCAGTGAGAAAACTGCTAGGAAAACACTTCACTGGGAATGTTGCTGTTTAAACAGCCTGGAAACGAGTGACTACAGTCCCAGTGAGCTCATCCTGCTGCCGAGTGCAGTGCCCTGAGAGCGAGGATGCTCAGGTGCTTACCTCTTCCCCCTCCTCAGAATGGGTAGATAACTGGTCATGTTGAATGATCTCAGCATCCTCCTCCGTTGGGCCATTGCCCACCCGGATCCCACCAAAGTTGTGCGTGCCCTGACACATGCAGAAAAGAAAGAGCAAAGTGTTGTTTGGGTTTTAGTGCAAAAGTGCAGGTTTCTCATGACTCCATGTGCAGCAGCAGCTCACAGAGGAAAACAAAATATTAAATATTAAGGCCCAGATTAAGGCAGGTACAATTCTATTTCCCAGCTTGGATGGGAAAGGTGCTGATTCCTGCTGGGGCTGGGGAAAAAAAAAAAAAAAGTCTGTCTGAGTGAATCCTTGGTACATTTCTACAGTGTAACTGCAACCAGGAGGACAATAAAGGCACACCTCTCAGAGGACATTTGCTGGCTCTGACACGCAACAGCCCCACGTCCTGCCCAGCACGGCTGGACAAGCACCGACACACCGCTGCTGCTGGGTACTGGAGCAGGTCACGGAGCAGAGCACAAACACACACACGCTCCCACCAGCCTCAGGCACACCAAGAGCGCACAGAAAACCAGATCTTCCCTGCTTGGAAACTCTACGTTGTGCAAGCAGGTCCTTTTAGAGACATTTGTGCTGTCATTCAGCATCTGACCCTCAGCTGCACCTCCAGGACTCCAAAGGGAAAAGAACAACGCACAGACTGAGCTGAAATGCTGAAACTGGGAGCAGTTCCCACCTGACCCCTGAGTCTGACCCCTAGAGAGGCAAACTCCAACACCACCAACAGAAATAAACCCTGTGCCCGACTTCAGCACCGCCTTGGGTCACCTGTGACACAGGATGTGACCAGGCTGACTTGCCACATCCAGACTGCAGAATTCCAGGGATGCCCATGCAGACGAAAGAGGCTGAAGGTCCCGTGACCTGGTGCTTGCACAGACCAGCAGAACAGCTGCTCTGAGTTCTTCTACCTCCTTTCTCCTTAGAAGCCTGCTTTTATTTTAGGCTGAACTGTAAATATGCCCAAAATGCCAGATATGAATTAGAGATTTTGTCAGGTTTCTAAAAACAAATTAGGTAGGTGTTTATGCTCTGAAAATACAAATAAAATTTTAAAACCACTCGATATTTACAACTAAGACAATGCTTTTATTTTCAGTATCTCTGAAACACCGCGAGTCACTGATGACTCCTGTCAATATTCTATTTATGTATTTCTAGCCGGCGTGAACTCGCACTTGAGCAGCTTTTCCTTGCACTTGACTCATATCCATTCCCTGTAAACCATCCAACCTAAACACAGCTCCAACAGCTCCAATTGTTTACTTGATCCTCCTAAGCACACTTCACACAAGACCTCCCCTCGCAGCTTCCCGATGCAGACGCGTTTCACACGCTGGATGGATCCCGCACAAAAGATCCATTTTCATTTCCGACATTTCCGTGAGGAGACGAAAATGTCACAGGAGAACCAGCTGACATGTCCCTCCCAGCACCTCTGGCGCCTGGAGAGCATGATGTGCTTCACACAGTCGGTGAGATTCACGCTTCCAAGTCAGCCAGGCAGATTCAGAACTAAAATCGAGCTGAAATAGCACCGGGGAAGGGACTAAGTCTGGGGGCTGCCACAATCCTCACCAGAAAGCTCTGGCAGCAAAGGGCCATCTGTAGGCTTAGAAACACGTAAGTCAAAACTACCGCCACTGAGCAGCTTTTTGTGCACAACCATTTTATAATAATTTCAGGTCCAAGTGTGTACAGGACAGATGTGTCACAAATCCAATGATTACTGACATGGAGTTGCTGGAGGCCATCACATCACTGAGTGTTTGGGAACACATAATGCAAACAGAAATGCTGCACTGAGAAGAATCCTAATCTATCTTAAACAAATACACGAGCCAAAGAAAAAAAGGGAATTTAACATGGGGGGATGTGGTAGCAGGAAATCCTGTGCTGCTCTGCAGGTTGGATTCAGCAGCACTCCTGCAAGGAAGTGTCTCTGTGCACACACAACTACCATCCTCCAGCCTGGGTGTTCATCCAGAATGTATCAATTTGGCTAAACTTTGCTCTTTCCAAGAGAAAGTGTTTTTCACCCTAAAGGTGCACTTGCCATTCCCTTACGAAATTCAGATACATTCCATGCTCCCTCGATAATCGGACACAAAGCCAACTCCCATCTGCAATGCATCAGGCGAGTTTGAAGTGCACTCACTGTTGCAGCCGCTGCTGCCTCGAGCGCCTGCGCGTTCGTGCTGCCCTGGGCCTCCTCGGGCTGCCCTTCCTGGGGGTGGACGGAAGAAGAGAGAGGGAGGAGGAAGGAAACAAAAAGAGAAAGGGAGACGAATGGAGGGGACATGGGAGGATGAAAGGTGGTCAGAGAAGGGAGAGGGAGTGTCTGTAACTGAACTGATCTTTGACTCGCTGCGCATCCTCGCAGCGCTGCCAGACGCGCAGGGAGAACTCGCACGTCTCCGCATCTCACGCGCAGGTACTTTACAGTGCAGCTGGAAACCTACAGAGCACCCCAGCAGACAACCTCTCATGTGAGTCTGTAAGTCTCTTTTTCCCTTTTAATTGTTACTTTTTACCATCCAAGCTGCTTTAACAAAGAAAGCTGAGAAGTCTGCCAGCCAATTCCATCTCTGCTTCCCGCTGCCAGCCTAGCCCAGCCACAGAAGTGCATCCAGCAGCCAGTGAGACTGCTCCTAAACCAGCTGCCCAAAGCCCAAGCCAGAGACACTGTTCTGATCGTTACCAACGTAAGGGGTTTTTAAAAGCAGGTTTGATGCTGGATCCAGATCTGGGAAGCAGGCAGGCAACACTCTGTCTCCAGTAACACCCACCTGGTATGCCCAGGAATATGCAAAAACACTTTACAGGTTTCAATGCAGTGTGAGCCCATGAATCCAAGCTCAGGATGGAGAACACAGCTTTTCAACCAAATACAGTTTTCATATGTAAAATATTAAAGGGAGTCACCCACCAAGTGTTTTCTCCTTAAATATTGCTGGCGGAGGACCAGGGGTTTGGCTACCAGCATCCACGGCACACACAGCAACGCCACCACCACCAGGAAGCACTGGAGCCCTTTCTGCAAAAGAAACAAGTCTCAGGTAATTCAGTTGCAGCCCCTGCTCAAACACACACAGAAGCCAGCAAGAATGGCTGAATTCTCAGTATGTGGATGCTTCACTACCTCTCTCTCTTCTGGGAACGGCAATTAAGTACTTAACGCCTGCAGCTGCCACCTCTGAGTGAGCATAGCATTTAATGCTGAGACTGGGTTAGATTAGGGAAAAATCCAAAAGATCCTGCAGGGAATGAGAATTTGGCAGATGTCTGATATCGCTGGGAGGAAACAGCGTCGGTGTCTGAGCTAAGCTGAGAGGTATCACATTGCAGACATGGGACAATATTCCTAATTGCATTCCACTATTAATCAGGATCCACATGTTCTGAAGCCACAGTTGACTTATGGTCAGACAGATAAAATTCCTGGTATAGGGATTATTCCTTCCTTATTCAACATTACATAGTATCAGCCTTCAGAAATGCTTGTCACAGTGGAAAAATGTTTCACGCTTGATTTCACAATTATGACAAGGTCAATGAAACGCTCCAGGATCACAAAGCATCTCTGATTCTGTTCTAGCAAGAGCACGCACCTGCCCACTATAAAGCATCTTATTACTGGTGTCCTCATAGGAGAACAGAAACATGTTGATAAAGTGTATTAAGAGGCTCGGCGCTTCCTTGGATGTGTGAGCATCGTATGCTGTCCACTTGTAAAAGATGAGAATAACAAGGTATCCAAAGAGGGAGGACATGAAAATCATTTCTGGGATAAATCCAAGGTATATGTTCAGTGGCTTCTTAAAATAGCTACAGGGAAGAAAAAAGACAAGAAAGTTTATATTACATTTGGTTAGAATTAGGGCAAAAGCTTTTAACAAGAGTGTGAAGAGAGTCTTTGAATGACAGTGCAGGGGCTCAGCAGCTCGACAACTGCTGGGCCTGGAGCACAGGAACTGCCTGACAGGCACAGTTCCACACAGAGCCAGAGACAACTGCTCTGCACCTTCCATCAGGAGGTGAGGGCTGACTGGCATCTTAAACCAACACACACACACACGACACCCGAACACATTCCATTCCCCCTGCCACGAGAAAACCAAACCAAAGCACTCACATGTGGTTGAGGAGACTCAACGCGACACCAAAGAGCATCTGGAAAATGCCAAGAATCACAGACATCTTCATCTTAAAAGAATTGAGGAAGGCCAGCTTATTGCTGGCAATATTCCAGATCTGTGGAAAACAACACCTAGTCAGACACCAGGGAAAGGAAAACAGGAGAAGGAAAACACTCCCTTTAAGCTAAACAGTATGAACTAGTCAGGAAGTGTGAGGCTGAAAAAGCGGGTTTTTAAAGATGTGTTTGTCCCACGGGTATCTTTTGGGGAAATGAGCAGACAAATTTTCAGCTGGGAACAGTCTTACAGTAACTGAGCCCACCATTGAGCAGCAATCAAACCTGTTTTCATGGTACCTCAAAGGTGCAGGAGAAAAGAGGCTGTATCCTTAACTGTAAGATATGATTATCCATTTAAAGGAACAATTTCCATTTAAAGGAACAATTACACACAGCTCTGATTTCCTGCACTTCCTCTTTATGTGGAACCCACACAAGGTTTGTCACATATTACAAGCAGAGTTAAGAGCAGAGGCAGGTACAAAGTGACAGGATTACTGGGAAACGTACATTTCCAAGGACGACAGAAAAAAGAGATTAACAACTTTCCCCAAGGTAAAAAAGTAACTTCAGAAAGTGATTTTCAAGCCTAATCAGATTTGATTAATGCACTGCAGGTTAGAAAGGGTGAGAAAGCAGCCTTTAATGGACCTCAGAACTAGGGTCTCTATCCCAAATCTGGCATCTCAGTAAGAATTCTATCGTTCAGGAGTATTCCCATCATTGATGGGCTTGCTAAGGGAATGGCTGGGCTGGGGAATCTTTCACAGAACAGTGAACAGAACAGGTGCTTCTCTTTCTGCTGACACAGAGGATTTTGCCCAAAAGACTGCAGAGGAAGGATGAGTGAGCTCTTACCGGGTCAATTCCAAACGGGTAGGGCCCACCAAACACCCCCGGGATAGCAGGATCCAGCTGCAGCAGGGGGGTGGTCTCCAGCAAAGCATCTCTGTTTGGGAATAAGATTATACAAACATTAACAGGAGCAATGCCACCCTCCTTCTGTAAAAACTAACAACGCTCTTCCCTTGGGAGAGCAAGGAATAGCTCAAATTGAGAGAACTTTAAGGTTCTAGAACCTGGATGGTTCTAGAGATTTTCCCAAATGAATAAAACCCTGTTTCTTGACATTTTACTCAATGTCAAAAGAAGACAGGTAGAGGGGACAGGAATCTTGCAATGTCTGTGGGGAAATAGGTGAGAAACTGCATCTTTGTAAGTTTTCTGGGAATAATAAAAAAAACAACTGTTTTGAATCTTGGCACATTTCATCCCATTTACACCCCTCTTCTGAATCTACCTGAGACAGAGTTCAAAAGTTTTTGTTTTCTTGAGTTGGGAGGACAATGGGGAAGGACAAATCACCTGCTTCTCAGCGTCTGTACGAAGTTACCAAGAGTTTACTCACGACCAGTTGGCTTTATTGAACATTGGCCGGACGCTCCAGGAGGAACCGAACATGTTGAGGGACTTGGAGAAGCAGTCGTTGTAGATGAGGCCCGTGTACGTGGAGAACAGCCCCATCAGCAGGATGATGTACCGACCACTGAACACCATGTTGAACATCTGGTGTGAAAACCCAAAAGGAACAAAGAAAGTCCATGAGAACAAGGAAAGTCCATCCTAAAGCCAAACCAGGGGAATCAATCTGTCATAGGACAAACATCAGCCAGATCAACCGAGAGCCCAAAGTCTCTATTTCCCCTTGGCAGGGATTAAGGGTGCATGAGGGAGCATGGCAGCACAGATAACGAGGGTAAAGGGGCAGCGTGGATCTCCACAGGGAACCCAGGATTAGCTGGAGAGGACAAACTGCACTGCACAGCCTGATGCAACTCCCAGCTGGCAGCACGAGTTTGGAACCAGGAGCACAGACCCTGTCAGCCTTCTCCAGCTCTGCCAGTGTATCTTAACTCTGGTTCAGCTCCCGTGAGCCCTGAGCCAGCAAAACCCACCTTGAGCAGCAGATAGGAAAAATGCTGGGGATAGGATATTTCCCAGAAACTGGGAGTTTTGCAGTGACTGAACCCCAGTATGATCCAGCTAAATTTGGGGTGATTTTTTTTACATCAACTTACCTACTGCACTTGATAATTTCCTTCAGACAACTGAAATTAATAAATTCCTATAAATATCCAAACGGAAAACCAAAGGAATTCTACTATTATGAAATTACACTACTCAGGGTGTATGTGCTCTTCAGGCTTCCCAGCCTGTTCATGTGCTTCAAAAATAGGGAACGCGGAGTAACGGGCATTGTCAACTCAAGGGGAAATGGATGGGAGTAAATCAAGCTGCAATGTTTTGTCTGAAATGCAAAGCTCAGCGCAATCTGCCACTTCACCTCATTGTCACTCTTCTGGGACAGAATCCGGCTTTCCCTCACCACCATCCAGACAGCAATCAGAGTCATCAGGATTCCATGGCCAAAATCCCCAAACATCACAGCAAACAGGAACGGGAAGGTGATGATGGTATAGGGTGCTGTAAGGGAAGACACAACGTTCCCAGGGCCGTCAGCGTGTGTGTGAGTCAGCCCAGATTCACCACGGTACACTTCAGGCAATTTAGCAAATGTAATTCCCCAGCTTCCCCTCTGCTACTGAAAGCTCCTAAGTCTCCACTAGAATCCTCTATTAGAAATTTCCACACAAGACGGGCAATACAGATAAACATCACGACTAAAAAATTTGAGACAGAAGTCTTGGACTTTTCCGAGTCAGAATTTACCTGGATTTATTTCCCGATATGTCCCAATGCCATAAGCATCAACAATGTTTTGAAAGCCAGAAGTAAACTTGTTAGTTTTGTTGTAAGTGGGTGGGGTCTGATTGGTTTGCATCCTGTTTAAAATAGATGGGACAGTGGATCCGCTGTGCTCCTGTTTGAGAAAAACAAAGGGAAGATCAGCAAACCCACCCTCGGAGCACCCCGGAGGACGAAGTCCAACACAGCTGTCCTGTTGGCATTTGGAAAACTGCAAGCTGGAGTGTTTGCAGTGTGCTTGCACAATGAGACATTGGAGCAGCTGAGGAAGGCTGCCAGGATTCCACTGCTCTCCACTTTGTGTAGCAGGAGTAAAGGTGAACACTGTCTGTGCAGGACAGACAAGAAAACAAACGGCAAGTGGAAGGACTTCAAGAAACGCAAGTCTCTTGTCTATCTGAGCAGAAGGTGAGTTTGCCAACATCCTGGAGAGCTCCTGTATCCAGACACCAGGACTACAGAGCACAGCCAGGGTAACCAAGAATACTAAAGGTATGGGAAAATCCCAAATCATGGGAAAATCCTCCCCATTCCAGCATTCACCCGAACTTTAAGCTTCACACAATGTATTTGTTACTACTTCTATCTCTAAGTCATCGTTCCTGCATGCTAAAGAAGCTGTCCTCTGTGAGGGCTGATTCCACCAGCCCGAGGGGATGGTGTCCAGAGGCTCACAACACAGAAAAGGCAACGAGTCCACGCGGTGCTGCCACAGCTGACTGGCAACAGCAGCTACTCACAGTGCCTCTCCTGAGAGCAAACTGGATGGAATCGAGGTCAGCGACAGGACACCACACTTCAGCAATCAAGCACTTCTGTGTCACGTCGATGTTGCACAGGTTCAGGGTGTGGTAAATCGCCTTCATCTTCCGCACTTTGATGAACCAGACACGGATATTTTTAGCGGCTGCCTGCAAAACCCTCTGGCGATGATCCTCAGTTTGGTTCAGCACCTTTCAGAGAAGCAGGAGAAAGATGAGCCCAAATCACGGACCAAAGCTCGAGGTGCACCGACAAGACAAGCTTTACCCACAGAGGATGAACAACCAGCCTGCTCCCTCACCCCAGGCACAGGCTGCCCCATGCCTGCAGTCTATGCTGTAGCCCCCACATTAATTAGTTCTGCTGAAAGGCTTAAGGGCTTTTTCCAGGGACGCTTTCTGATTATTTTCCTCCTCCAGCTCCAAGGTCAGTGGTTGTTTCAAACAACGAACTGTGCCAAGATCACAGGGAACAGTTTTACCTCCACCCAGGTTAAAAGAGCAGAGAAGAGTTCTGCAAATAAAGGGTTTGCTGCCTTGAGAAAACACACGAATTACCCTGAAAGACTTGTTTACCGAAGGGAAAAGGAGAAAGTGTTTCCTACTGAGGGTGTTTTCCAACTGGAACACATCAAACTCAGGCCAAGTCAGATTTCCAGAGTGGAAAGTCTTAGATTGCAGGGAAAGTGAGGACACAAAGCACATGCAGCTTACAGCAGTTACATTGCTTCTGAGATCTTGTCTACTTTAAAATATCTTTCGAGTTACAGTGCACAACTCCCAGCTTGAGACAGTTTCTGTATCAAATAAGCAGGTCAAATTTAACCCTTTTCCCTTTTAGTTTCTGAACTTTTTCTTAATTTTTGTCTCAAATCCCTTAAATCTTTCTACATTATCACATACTGCCTTTCTTCCTTGAAGCAAGCACCAGATATTTCAGAAGTGGCACCCACGAGATCTGGGTGCTAATTACTTTTTACCAACACTCGGGCTGCTGCACAAGAGATTAGTTGTAAAGCAGAAGCTCTTCAGGACAGCACAACGTGAAAATGTAAAGACAGGCAGAAAAAAGAAGAGCTAAGTTAATGTTAGCATTGTTATCTCAGCTTGGAAAAAAGTTTCAATGTTTTCCAAAGCACTTGCAGATGAAACAGGCAATTACACAACATGCTCTCAGGGCCGGAACACGTGGGATCTCCCTACACATGTGAGTTCCTCTTTGCTCCCTGGTATGGAGCCCTCTGTACTTACTTGCATATAATGAACTGCTCAGCCCTCTAGAAAGATCAAACTGCCCCATCCCAAACCCTGACACAGAAACAACTGAGCAGTCTCCAAACACTTCTCTTGCACTGTTGGTCTCAAGCTACCTGAAGGTGAAAACATGGTCGTCTAATAGGGGCAAAAAGCCTCCCATTTTAACAGGATCCAAAGTTTCCCACTATAGTTTTCGACCATATTATTAAAGGAAAAAACCAAAGGAAGGTCATTGAGCCCAGTTATTTTACCATCTGAAGATCATCAATTCTGGTATTGACACCAGAAGCCATTTCCTTCCGCTCCTGGGGTGTTTCTGGGCACGGGTAGAGGGAGGCTCGGAACCTGGAAGACAGGGAAGCACCTCAGTGACAGAGATGGAAAGAAGATCAATCGTTTAGGGGTGAGTCAGAGGCACCTTAAGAGAAGTTTCTGATCAGCAGAGACTGCCAAGCAGAGCTCCAGCCTCTACATCACAGGGATGCAGAAGTTTGCTTTAGGTCAGAGCAGAAGCTGAGTGCTAAAGAAAAGAGAAGTGGGAGAGAATCCTCTGCTCCCTATGCTGCCAGTGTCTCCAGGCACTGTCACGAGGTCGGTCAGCCATCCAGCTGAGGGGGGATGCTGTCATGCCAGTGCAGCTGCTGAGAGAAGCAGTCACTGTTGTCTGCCCTGTGAGATTATCCCTCTGATGTCCCATCAGGTCTGCCCCAGAAATCAACACTCCCTTGGATTTTTGCATTCCCTAGCACAGCAGTTGTGTACTTTGAGCGTTACAGGCTGGGGGGTGGTGAGTCTGACTGTGAAATGTGTTTCAGTTACTTATGGCACATTTCGTTTGCTTTAAATATGTGCTCCTGCAGCCACTGCAAAACAGGGAGTTGAGAAATATCGATATTAAGTCATGTCAGTGTGTGTCAAATAACTGAGAGCTGCCCAGCTGTTAGACTTTCATACCCTTCACAGATCTTCTTGACTCTGTTCTTCAGCTGGTCACCTTGGAAGAAGATGATAAATACAGACTTGTGCACATAATCCCCCTAGAACAACAGAAAGAATTGTAGAAATTAGCATTAGGTAATTACCGGAGTTCCACTTTTCCTTTTGCTGAGTCTGTACATCAGAGCTCAGATCTGCACAGTGGGTCAAGAATGTACCCGAGTAACACTGGAACAGCCACAAGGAGAGCAATTTTCTCAGCCTCAGTACAGAATACCTGCACTGTATTTGTGTTTACTGAAGCAAAATGCCCCAGATTATCCACTATTGAGTCTATGCAATACAGTAAATGGGAAAACCTGGTAAGATCCCCAAAAATAATGGAGATGCAATGAAGTATTTACCAGCACTTTGAGTGCAGTCAGCTCACCTACAGAACCAAGCCAAAAGAGTGAATGAAGATAAAACAAAGTGGAGTTTAACCACTGTGGTTCCCAGGGAGGCCAGAGGCACATTCCTTGCACAGCTGTGTCCGTGGGGGCAGCCAGGGCCCCTTTCCTGCATTTGTTGACAAGTTATTGTTCTACCTTACTTAGGAAATTTTAACATCATGTTTCAAGAATAATTACATTAGGTGTAACCTCAATTTAAGGAAGTCCTGCACAATAAGAACAAAGTCTCTCCTTGCTGACAGATGATTCCACTGGTCAGCTACCAGTGGTCGGTGGGACAAGGGAACACATCAGCCTCGCATGAGAAAGAGAGGCTGTTACTGAGCTTCACCTCCTGGGTCCGTGTTCCAGGGCAACCCACACACAGCCTTTACCAGCTAAGAGCAAGGGTGCCCCAAGCTCGGGCAGTGCCCACTGGTTTGAGCACAGAGGACACTGGATATAAAACCAGGCCCAAGCACAACATTTACTCTTTATATCTGTACTAATGCAAACAGTTCTAAGGTGGGTGTTTAAACTATGAGAAAAAAATGAAAGGTTCGAGTTCAGAGAAATGAACTTCAGATGTTACACACTGCCCATGCCCCGAAGAGCATCTCCCAAGGAGGATCACTAATCATTCAGAACTGCACTTGTTTGGGCCAGAGAAATCCCTAGGCCCTGCCACAGTTCACGTTTTGAGTTGTCTTCCCCCTTCCAACAGCATTCCCCATCCAGCCTCCTGATTTTGTTTTAATTAAACGGGAAAACATTGGTTGATGAAGCTCAGAGGCTGCAGCAGGTGCTGGGATGGACCTCACTGAGGGACAGAGGCTTTGATCTATAGATCCACAGCTCTTAGCTCCTGCTGCACACCAGAGGCTTCTGCTGCTGTACCCAAGAGCTCCTTTACCGTGACGGGGTCCTCCAGCGGGTTCTCGATCTCCGCCTGGCGCAGGAACACGTTCCCGCGGCACACGCGCCACAGCATCCGCTCGAACGTGGGGATGCGCTCGCGGTTGATCACACCGGCCACGAACCTGCAAGGGGACAGCACGGCCTCAAGGGCTGCACCCGAACCACCCCAGAGCCCCACACCCAGAGCACGATGGCAACTGGGGGTCAGCGCCACAAAAACCTGGTTTTAACCTTAGTTCTTCAAGCAAAATGGAGAAATACGTGGAGGTAACACACAAGAAAACAACTGCACTGTAGCACAGGCTCTGTTTTTTAACAGAATGAAATAATCTTTAAAAAAAAATTAAAATCACTGCTTATAGAAGAAACAAATGCATTTAGATATACAGTTTCTAGCCTTCGTTTCCCTATAGTCCTGGTACATTGGCTGCATGGGTCAGAGCAGCCACGGCTGCCAGTGACTACGTCCTGAGCTCATGCTTCAGACCTCACTGGACCAAACCCCCACATCCAGATAAAGAATTACACATGCACAAGGAAGCCTGGAAGCAGCTGATAAAGAGGATGTAGAACTACACAGTTATTCCAGACCATTATGTGCTCACAGTAGTTACAACTTGCAACAAAGCCGTGAGATCTCAGAATGTCTGAGGGAACAAACCAGACGGATTTACACGGAACAAACCGGGTTAATTCTCTGGTGCAGAGAGAAACTTGTGAAGCACAAGCATGAACTGGGAAGTTAATATGGGCAGGAAAAGAACAGAGAGCTGGTTTTAGATCAGCTTTCATCTGCTTGGTGTGGAAAGTTCCACAACTGTGCTCAAATCATTGCTGCTTCCCCAGCCTGATAATCCCTAATCCAGCAATCCCGAGCTGCAATTACCCGAGTCGGAGCGGGGCACCTCTTCCCATCTCGCTCGGCTCCAGCAGTGAAGAGGATTCCTCCAACAGGTCTGGATCCGCCATCTGCTGATGATGCAATTCAGCCTGAATTCACAAATCAATTAATATCTAATGAAACCAGTTAGTGGCATGCAGGGAATGAGGAGCCAGGAGATAGTTGGGGGAGACAAAGAAAGAAAAGAAGAAAGGAAAGGAAAGCAAAGAAAAGGAAGAGCAAACATAAGACAGCAAAAAGAGGAACGAGATGACAGAAAAGACAGCAAGAATCACACGTGGAAGGAGAAAAACAAGAGGAAAAATGGAATGGCTCAGCAGGGCTTCCATACAAGAAAGGTTTGAAGATTGTTGCAACAAAGGGGCTGGGAGATATATAAGTCTGAAGAAAGGCAGAATTTAAAAAAAACCCTCAAGTTTTAAACACAAGTGATGTTCCCAAGAACCATTTTTAATGGCACAAACCAGAGAAATACACTTGACTCAAGTATTTCCCCAGATATTAATTTATCCTTATTCATCATATGGTTCACCACGAGACACGCACACTGCTTAGGGCAGGCTGGCAACACGACTCATCTCTTGGCCAGCCAGGCATTAAAACAGGACAGTTTTGCACTGTCCTTCTTTGCAACTCATTTGCAGGCTAAAATTCTTAGGAATATGGCTTGTAAGTGTCAGAAATTCAGGTCAAGGATGCTCAAATCACATCCTCTTGTGCACCATCTTCACACTTGTTCAAGCTCGCCTCGCACTTAATTCTACCTCTGCAGCTTATATAACGAAATGCCAAAAATTACAGTTCCTGAGCACAACCAGAGGGCCAAAGTCTACCCTCTGTGGTATGCAGGAGGTCTTTCCCACAAAGCAATCAAGGGAACTTGCTAAATCACACTGGAAGGCAGAGTTTGACCCAAGGACACATCATATCCACACACACACACAGAGCACAGCCTTGCAAAACCTGTAGCAAGTGAAGTAACTTAGCCCCAGCCTCTGTATTTGGGCAGTAGTTGTGTCAGAGTGAAAATCTCTCCAACGCTTTCCCTGCTTGTCAAATAAAAGTGTTTGCCATATACAAGAGAGTTTTTGCAAGGCTGACACCAAATGCAGCTCAAGTGCTCGTACACACGCTTGCTGCAGCTCAGGATGTTCCATGAGGGAGGGAGGGAGCCCTTCATTGGGCTTGGAAAGGCAACACAGGGAATTCCTGATCCCTTCAACTCTTAAGGCGACTTGTTGCAACATCAAAAACTGAACGAAAATTCAGTTCATAGAGAACACAACTAAAATAAGAAAGTTTGGTACCTGAAAACGAAACACACAGACCAAACATCCCAGCAACTGTTTGACATCTCGATTTCAGGATGTTGAAGAACAGTAAGTTACAGTTTTAAGAGGCTTGTATTGTATTTCCAGTAATCAAGACACTGTCTGCAGTAATTTTTTGTGACGTGCAGCACATTTTAGCAGATGACGCATGAAAAAGGAAGGACAGCGCATGTGACACGTTTGGATTTGCCCCACCTGAGAGAGAATTTGTTACATATGTTTAATATTAGCTTGGCCCATTTGTGTCCTTTATTCAGGACAAGTCCTGCTTAGAGGGGGTGGGATTACAAAACAAAACAGTTTAGAATAAGCGTGGATTAGACTAGTTTTACTAAAAGAGAAAGTTCTTTTGCAAGGATTACTTGCATTACAAATTCCATGTTCCTCAAACTAATTTCTCAGCCACTCTGATTTGATGAACACACGCCTTCTAGAAAGGAAAAGGCACAGCAGCAGCAGCTCCACAGCTGGAAGGATAATTAAAACACTGCTGGGGGATTTAATAGAAATAAAAAATAGAGACTATGTGGAAATGGAACAGCTATCCAGCTCCAGTGCAGGAAAACGGGATTCTGGGAAGTTTACTTTGAATATGAGTTTTCACCAGCAGTGAGTGAAATGTCAGAGTTATTGTGGAGTATTTTTTACCAGATGAGGTCATTCAGGATTGGAATCCCCCAAGTATTTCCATGTCAGGAATCAAGAAACAGAGCTTTCATTATTAAACATTTTAAAATTGCTTATTGATCCCCTGATCAGCACCTTTAATCTCAAAAAAGGTTCATTTTCTCCACTCATTATTGCAGCCCTGCCCTGTGATGGTTCTTGCCCAGTGCAATCCCATACAATTCAAGCCCCTTCCAGGTCACAAACAGGACAAAAATCAATGTTCACAAGAACTAAAAAAGATTCATGTCACCATCTAACTATTAACCCAGAGCCAGACAGAAGTGACAGACGCAAAGCAAACAGAGAAAAGCAGATGGCAGAAGAGTCAGAGGGAGGAAGAAGGGACTGCATGCCATTAACCGTTACTTTTCCAGTCTTCTTTTACGCTCATACTCTAGGCAAAGCTCTCAGAGAAATCTCTCCAGCTCATATCGCTCTTCATAAGCAAAGACAAGAAGACTGAGAAAAGGAGCATAATCATCAACATGGTGTGTTGAAACAAGAAATGGCTGCTTGGACTGCAATGGTCACAGGAAGAACAAGGGGACATTTTGCCACCCTCCCTCCCCCCGTGTTCAAACTCTGGAGAGCAAACGCCAGGCTTGAAGGAATAGGAGAGTCAGCCATTTCTTGTGCAACTACTCATTACTATGAATAACACAATCTTAATTACAAGTTATTGTAGTCTTCAAGTGTTGAAAGTGCTGTGCAATGGCAGCATGGAGGAAGGGAGTGTTGGCCACTCCGGGATGGTGAGCAGAGGCGGTTCTGGGCTGCTCCGGGCTCGCCCCGGCCGTTTGCTGAGCACAGCATGAACTGAGACAGGTTTACATTGTCCACACTTACATTCTACTGAACATCACCTGTGAGCTGTTTTGTCTGCTTTTACATAGAGCAGCACGTGTTATTTGGTGTTGTTTTATTACTACAGAAAACAGCTATCAAAGAGAAGCAGAATGTATCTAAGCTTTCTGTGGCTGGTTCATGGTGAGCTCCCTTCTGTGGGCGACCTGACATGGACTGTTTGGAAAATTGATTTTGATCTATAAATTTAGTTTGATCTCACTGCAGCGAAGAAGAGCAGTGGGCAGCTCTCACTGGAGAGGACAGTAATTAACAAGGCCAGGTTGGACACTGGGGCTTGGAGCGACCTGATCTAGTAGAAGGTGTCCCTGCCTGTGGCAGGGGGGTGGATGGGGATGAGCTTTAAGGTCCTTCCCAACCCAAACCAGTCTGGGATTCATTCTTGATATAGAAGTGCTCAGCACTTGGGTTTACATGATACTCAGAACAGGCAGTGCTACTTTAATGCAGCAAAGTAACGGATTATCAGGTTAATCCTGTTTGTCCAAGGGACACTTTGAACATTCAACACTCGAAGACAAGAGGTTTTTTGTACTGAAATCAACCCCACAACCCAGCAGCCCTCACACCAGCAGCAGTATCTGTGTCAGCAGTGACTATGACTGGCACAGGACCAACCTCGGTGCCTGAACAGGCAACACCTTGTGCCAAAACAACAAAAAACAAACGGTTAGATAAACGGCCTGAAGTGTGCAGGAGCCCAGCTCCACTTGACAATAGCCCTTGTAAAAACCAGGAGCCATTTCCGTTAAGAACTCTTTGATCAAATCCTGAGATTAGAGGAAACAGGACATCTACTCGGCAAAAACACGTCCCGAAAAACAGACGGGAGCTCTTTGAGAGAACTGCCAAGACTCTTGAGATACTTCAGCTTTACAAGGAAGGGTTATGTCTTCTCCCAAGCAGGATTTATGTCGGTGCCACGAACGACATCGGAGAAGCTCCTCTCGGGTCCAGTGAAAGTTGCCAGTTCCTGGCCCAGATGGTATTTGACAAAATGTCCAAGACTTTAAATGTCAGCTCTGCTCCACGACTGACCTCTGAAAGCTTCAGGGTTTGATCAAAGGCTCGATTAATTAATTAATCTATTACTTCAGTGGACTTTTTATTACGACCCTGATGAGTCTCTGCGTAACACTTTAAAGGCTGAAGGGAATTCAGCTCGATTGTAACTCTGCTGCACGTGCACCAAGGAGACTCTTACCCAGAGGGGACAGTGCTTGCTGTAGCACCACGTTTTGGGGCTGTTGATGTGCTTTCGAAACTACTCACGCCTTAATTATTTTACGCAATTTTCAGACAAACCATTGCTCAACTAGAACAAGCCCAAATCAGCATCGTAGGAGGTAAATCATGGGTAGCTGCGTGTACTGCATGGAAAATGGAAAACAATTTGTGCAGCTTTCTTAAACAAAGCATAAAATGACCCTGCTTGTCCGAAACAGCAACTAAAATATATTTGAGAATAAAAATGGTAATTTCTATGAGAAGAGCCAGCTCCCCAAGTGTTAGACCCCACCGGTATTCTGACCTCATCAAAAAACTGCTGAGTTTTACGCAGTATAAATTTTAATTCTGTCAGCTCCAAGAAGTTTCTCTTCAGAGCCTCCTGGTTGGTGTTGATTTCTTTAAGCTCGTTTTCAATTTTCTCAAAGTTTGCCTGGAAGATGCGAAAAGGAGAAAGAAAAAGGACTTAAAGCAATTCCAGAAGTACTGTTCAGTCTATCAACACACAGAAGCACGTGGGATGCTGCACATCCCCACCTAATTTGCATGGATTTACAGGTGCATCTCCAGCCTGCTGCGGCACAGATCCAGATCTGCCACATCTGCAGGCAACTGCAGACTTCTCACACTCAGCCAGACTTTTATGGACTGAATTGATAGAGTTTCTTCACATCATCAAAATCGTGATAAACTCTATGACCCGCCACCATAAATCGTGTGGTTCCAGCAGGTTTTGGCTCATTTCAGTGGTGAAATTCCTGTTGAGTACTCTCACTTCTCAAACCTCACTTGAGTACTCATTTGGACAAACACAGCCAGCCCAATGTGAGCTGGCAGAGCTGCTTCCAGAGACAGCTGGAGACTGAGCTAATGCCACTAAATTCTGCAGGCATCAACCAGAAGAGACAATTTTCCCTGTTTCCATCCAGAGTCAAATACTAGTTGAGTCTTAACACATCATTACCTCCAGGTCAATCATGTCACGTGGGAAAGGCACCTCCGGGTTTTCGCCGGTGTCCATGATAGGAATGTTTGCCTTTTTAATCTCCTTCTCCACAAACCCTGCAGAGACAGCAGTGAAAGTGTTAATTACAGACACTTCAGTGTCAAACAGTTACCCCAACCTGCACCTGGGCCCAGCAGCAGCTGATTCCTTCACCTCCTATTCCAAGATTGTCTGACTTGGCCAGTTATCTTTCAAGGGGGAGGTGAATCCCTGGAGGCAGCGAGCCGTGCCTGTGCCCTCACCCCTCTGCTCTGCTCCTAACGCTGCCCTGCAGCTTCAGCCTGCCTTGACCGGGTTTTTTTTTTTTAAGCAAAACTTGCAGAGTCAGAGCCACATCAACCCCAGTGGGAACGTACGGAGCTTTCGGTCCATCTCCTCACACCTCCGGACTTCATTGACGAATTTACGGTGGAACACGTTCACGTCGGGGTTCAGCTGCAGGGAAAGACACGGAACTCAGCACACCCCGGTGCCGCCGGGCCCCCCCCGGCCCTGCGCTGCGGCGGGCACGGGGGCGGGGCGGGGCGGGGCGGGGCGTGG
>VZTA01029689.1:224684-237719 GCA_013398855.1 Mohoua ochrocephala
CCCCCACCTACCAAAGTGTCTGTTGGGTATGTTACTGGTCATGTAATTAATTCTGCGGTGCTGAGCACATTATTGCTCCTCTCTGACTCAGGGAAAGCTGCTCTGCCAAGCTGGGAGGGATTCCTATGTGTTGTCAGTTGCTGTGGCAAAAAGTCCAAAGATTTATTAGTCTTTTCTTTTGGGGAACAAGAGATAAACTCATCCTAAGAGACGTAAAATATTCCATAATCCCAGCGGTGGCTGTTGCTGGGTGAGAGAGCTGAGTGGAGCAGGAGTTGTGCTCCATAGGATTCAATATTGCACAGTTCTGCAGTTGGAAGAAATAAAGGAGGTAAAGACAAATGAGCTCTTTGCTGGTTCTTGATGTTTGATTATTCTCTCAGCATTCAGTCCTGCGGCTTCAGGCACTGTGGAAGGATTGTTTCAGGAGTGCAAATAAGACCTTGTGCACCTCAGAGGGGAGGTCAGACTGCCTGTGAGAATTGTGTTTTGCTCGCTGGAGATTAGGAGGAGATGAAAACCAAATTTTATTCAGGGAAAGCCTGACCTGTGGGGTGATCCTGAGCACATCTGCTGGGGTAGTTTCAAAATCTGGGGGAGGGCTGGATATCACTCCCACGTCCTGGCTAAGGGGAGGTGTTGAGCAGAACGTTTACAGGCGTCACTCTCAGTCCCGTCCATGCTCGCGTTTCCTCACTTGCTTACCCTCTTTGAGCTGATTTTGCCAGGAGCTGGTCTGATTTCGACCAAGTTAAGAGTTTTTGTATAGACCTTATGTAGGGAATTAGATCGATTCCTTAGAATAAAACTCGAAAACAACCATTCCCCTCCAAATTGCCCCATCTTTCTCTTTTGAAAACTTGCCGAGCCAAAGCAGAGGTGACAGCTTTGACAGGCTACTGCGTACGCAGACGTTCAGTGCAGAACTTACCTTCCTAAAAAGCCTGACATCAGTGAGTGCCTGCACTGCTCATGAGCCCCTGGGAGCAGAGCTCAGAGCTTCCTTTGTGCCTCTGTCCCGGGCTCCTGTCTTTCAGAGAAATCAGGACACCAAAAAATTCGGTGAGAGTGGTTGCTAATAAAAACAAACTAAAGTGACTTCATCCCAAAACTCCTGGTTTTAGGATCCTGAGTCTGGGGCTGGTTACTGCAGTTCAAGGTTAAATAATGGATGTCCTGTGCAAGCAGCCACTGCTCTGAAACCAGACTTTGTGCCGTGTTCAGCTGGAGACTGGCACGTGGCAGTTTATGTAAGCTTGGCATTTTCCTCCAAACAGTTTTTGACAATTAAACTTATTCCTGTAAATGCCAAAGGCTGATTTTCTTACAACGGGACAAACCCTCGCAGCACTCGGCACGCACACAGAGTATTGAATTTCTAAAGTGTGCCGGTCCTTTATTTTGAGGCTCGTGTGGGCGCCGAGCTCCGGGAACTCTGGCTCGGGATGTGCAGTGTTTTTGTTGGGAAGAGCAGTCTTTGTCTGAGGGGCGTGAGTGAGTGCTCCCCACGCTGTCCTTTTAGGATTTTCCAGTGGGGCTCATCTGCTCTTCAGGGGGGCTTCGCTCTGAGCTGTGGGAGATGTGAGTTTCCGTGGGAAGGGCCGTGCAGTTGGGAGAGCAGGGTGGGACCTGGATCCCAGCCAGGGAGTGTTGGGTGGGTAGGGCTGGGCAGGGAAACATAAATAGCCCAGCCTGGCTTTGTGCTCGCGTGGGCCTTATACGGACGGGAGCAGCGAGACTGTACATCGTGAGAAGGAGGGGTAGATTTCAAACCCTCTCATTAATGGGACAGATTTAGGGGCCAGACCTGAACTGCCTCGGTTTTGGGTCTGTGCTCCTCAAAAGAGAGTATGGAAAAGGACATAAAGGAAAGAGCTCAGGGGGCTGAGGAGAAGCACAGGGCAGGGAGCCCAGGGCATACAAACCCACTGCCCCCGGGGCTGCAGCCTTTTTCCACTGTCCAAACAGAATGGCAGCTGCCCTGAGCTATGGTTTTGTTTCAAATTAATCACTCAGAAACAAAACCACGATGAGTTTAATGGCAGTGGAGCATTGAAAAAGAGCCAGCAAGATCCGCAGGCCTGAGGGACAGCCTGGGTGGGTGACGTGCCTGCAGTTCAGTGGAGCTTACCCAGCTACCAGCATTAAAAAGTAAATAGGAATTTCCAAAGCAATTTGAGTGATGGCACTGGCATAGGCACGGGCACCAGGTACCCACGGGGTGCTTTTCCTGCAAGACCAGCTGGCTCCATGTGGCTGAGAGCTCTCTGTGCTGGAACATCCATCCCTCTTCCCAGTGGGTCACACCAGGGATCTGCGTTGCAGCAGCCATTGTATTTATTTTCTGATAAATAAAATAATTTTTCTGATGTTACTTTAAAATAAAAAGCTGGTTTCACTTTCACTGCAAATCCAGTCTAAAGCAGCTCCTGTCAGTGCTGCCTCCATTGCAGGGGCATCACATGAACATCCCAATGTACTAAAATCTTGCATATTCTATGCATATTACAGAATTATGAGAGTCTCAAGATAATAATTCAGAGGAGACTGAGCCTTAAAAAAAATGTCAGGATGCTAATGGCTCTGCCTTCCAGGATTTTTCTTAGTGCAGATTACCAGTCTACCAGTATACAACTCTGGAGCATGGATTTCTCTGTTGCAATCTAGTATCAACTGCATTAATATTTCATTGCTCAGCTATTATTTATAAGCAGTTGGTGCCTGAACTGTTTGCTTTGCTGAAATCCTTTCACCATTATAGTTACAGACTGAGCTGTGCAGCCATAAATTGTCTCAGAGCAAAGGGCCAGAGGCTGCCCGGCCGTAGGGATGGGGTTAGATTGGACGAGTAGCGGCTCATGAAAACAAACCCAAGGTAATATCCCTCCTGATCACATATTCCTCCCTCAGGCCTCTCATGTGCACAGCCCAGAAGGCACAGCAGTGACTCATAAACTATTCAGCAACAGGCTTAGCCCTCTTTTATCCCATTTGGGGTTGTCCTCTTGATTCTGCTAGATCTCCTACAACTTACAGGGCACCTGAAGGATTGCGGGTCCGCTGTCCAGCTGCGAGATGGACAAAGAGCAGAAACAAAATGTGCAGTATCAGTAAAGGAAAATCAAATATTTAGAATAAAAAGTCTCGGGATGTTTAGTCTCCAGCTTTATGCGAGGATGCAAACGTCAGTGTCTGCAAATCATCTGTAACACAAACCCCATCTTTGCTGCTCTGCTGTTCAGGAGCAGCTCCGGAGCCATCAATCAGCTCGGACAGATTTATCCGGGAGGAGGAGATCCGAGAGCAAAGCCAGTGGTACAAACAGACTGATAATGGCATCAAAACGTTTTTAATGCTGTCAGAGGGGAAGAAAGTGCCTTTTCACTCTCAGTCTATTTACTTCTCTCTTTCCTGCAGCCCTGCCTCTCTTGTGACTCACTATAGGCAAAAGCATTTTTCCAAGCACAGCCTCCTCCTCTCCCCACCCTCCCTCCCTTCCTTTGCACTAGCTTCAGTGCCTGTACCAGGCTGTTGTTTCTCACAGCTGATGAAGCAGATCCAGCTTTTCAGACACAGCTTCCAGAACACAGGGTAACTGGATGTGCCTGACAGAAAGAAATGCCAGGCAGATTGCACAACGCCCAGAATTACAGAGGGTGGGAGGACTCTGCTAGTCAGGGAGATGCTACATGAGAATGAACTACTTATCTCTCTAACATTTACCTAATCCCAACCTGATTTACTTTCTCCCCTCATATTTTACATCTTCTTCTCTCAGAGATATTCCTTGGTGACTTCTTACTGCAGGACTCAAAAGTCTCGTCTCTAAGGCTTGAGGCTTCTCTTTTCATGAACCTCTTGGCACTATTGGAGACAAACTTTGTCCAATCCTTGGAACCCAGAGTCAAGGCCATGCCTGACTTTGCTGTGTCACTGCGTGCAGAGGTCTGGGAGCTGCTGGGAATTACCCGGTGCTGGTTTAGGGTAAGGTCAGTACGTGACAAAACCAGCGGATAGAGTTCTGGAGTTGCACCCGGCTGTTTCAATCTCTGCAGCCTCTGCACTTGAATTAATCAACACAGGGGTTTTAAATCAACACCCTTTTTGTCATGATCTTACAAGCAAACTCTGAGTTCAGCTACACCACAGCAAAGGGAGACATGTCCCCAACAGGCAACACTGAATCCCCGTGACCGCAAGCAGAGTCTGGCCCTGTGACAGTGGCAGTGGCGGTGTGAATGTGCCTGAACCCACAGAAGGGATCCTGTGTCTCCTGGGAGCTTCTGAATCAGAGACGGACACTCTTCCACCTATAGATCTTTGCCGACTCTCTTTTCTGTCAAATTCTGCTTCCTGGCTTCTCCCTGTGCTAAAACGTACCCCTGTGCCTTTTCTCTCTGCCTGTTCTTGTGCTAACCCGGATCACTGTTGGCGTGTTCCCAGTCAGATTCCCGGCAGGAACAGGTAAGTGTTTCCATTGTGCTTCCTTTCCCCGGCCATTGAAACGCAGTTTTCCTCATCTTAGCCCGAGAAGATCCCGCGTGTGTGCCTTGAGTCTTCGCCAGGGACTGCCCTCTGAGCCCACCCCGTGGAGACAGGCCCAGGGCAGCAGAAGACACGCGAGGAGGCAGCAGTTTAGGGCCTCGTCAGCGGCACCCCCCGAAGATCACTCTGAACCTCTTCCGAAGCTCTGGGAGCTGCTGATTCCGAGCCTTTGCTTCTCGCCTGCTTGGGGCTGCCTCAGGCTCTCGGACCTGCACGGCTGATCCTGCTGCTGACTAATGCGCTTTCTGCATGAGCGTGGGCGTGAGGAGCTGGGATTTTCCCTCAGGCGATGTGGGAGGGAGGAGCTGCTGTGTGGCTTGCATGAAGGGCGGCAAGTGGCCAGGGGCAGTTGGCTCTGCTGGCGTCTGCTGCGACTGGGCAAATCCCACCTGTTCTCTGAGCCGCTGTTTCTCCCTCTGAAACGCAGCCCTGGAACACCCACCTCCTCAGGCTTCTCGTGAGCATTAGTTTGTGATTGTGAAATGGTTTGAAGTGGTTTGAAGTTGTTGTTTGAAACAGGTAACAGGCAGAGAGCACAAACCGTGACATAAACTTCCAGTGCCTCGGGCAGCTCCTGCAGCATCTCCCATTTCTGTCTGGCCACAGCCCCTGGTGCTGCTTGCTCGGAGTCGGGCCCTGCACGCACTGGAGCGGTGACTTTAACTGCTGATCATATAACATTGAGGCCACAGAGGCCACAGGGGCCTATTGCCTTCCTGTCATGGTGCAGCTACTGGACAAAATGCCCCAAGCTCCGCTGCCCTTTGGGGGTCACCCGGCACTGTCCAGTGGGAATGGCTGCCTGGATGGACAGGGCTATTCCGAGAGCCAGGTGAGGGTGAATCCAGTCCAGGAATTGGGGTCCTGGGGCAAAGCTGCCAGGGAAAACTTCTCCTTTTCAAGGAGAGTGTCAAATGTAAAAAAGCACCTTTCTTTTGGTGATCTAGCAGGAAAAAAAAAAAAAATCTAGCAATCCAGTAATTTCAGTCTCCACAGAAAAGGTCTGTTCCACCCAGGCACTGGAGAGGGAAGCTCAGCCCTCTCTGTACAGGGCATCTGGACACTCCTGAGCCGTGCTAGGCTCGGGGTGCTTCTCGGGCATGCTGCTGTTACTCACAAATAGCTGAATCCTCGTTCCCATGACACTGCTGGAAGGTCAGCACAGAACAGTCTCCTCTGAGGCCTGGCAGAACAGAGCAGTTATCATGGCAACGGGAGAGCAGAACTTGTTCTCCTCTGGCACGGCTTGACCTGACCTGGAGGGCTGTTTGCTGCCCGAGCTCCTCCTGATCCTCCCCCGGCCTCCCCGAGGCCAGGGCCAGGCTGTGCTGCCCGGGGTGGGCAGAGGGAGGGCTGGGGTGCAGGAGGGGCTACAGGCTGCAGCTCACCCAGCCTTGGGATCAGTCCGATTTGGTCACAGCGGAGCCCGGGAATGTGAGCTGGTCGTTTTCTGCACGTTATGGCTGCAAATGTCAACCAAACTCACTGTTTGCGCTGTTGCAGTTGTGTAAAAATAACGTAGTGAAATGAATTGCAGATGTGATTTGCATGCGCATGTGAGAACCTTCCATTAAACCTTCCAACTGCAGACTGGAGTGGCTGGGAGTGCTGGGACTCAGTTTGTTACACACTGACTGGGAATGCAGCTCAGCTCTGTGCCTCCTTGGCCTTTTATACGCCAGGGGAAGTGTTTACGTGTGTTGTAGCAACCAGGCGGGTGTCCATGGCCGTGGGCTGCGGGTGACTCACTGCCAGGGAACTCGAAAACAATGTCAGATAAAAGCCCACTCAGGGGAGCCAGGAAGAGACTGCTGTGGATCCAACAGCTCCGAATTGTTTGAAGTAGGAGGACACAGAGCAGCTGGCAGCCAGCTGCCTTTGGGGCTGGCTGTGGGCACTGGGGCCCCTCTGGGTGCCCACAAAGTCCACAGATGGACCGGCGCAGTGCCAGGGAGCTTCCTGAAGCATAGCTCTTCCCGGGAGGTCTGTGCTGCAGGGACAGCACACGCTCCCTGTCCCTGTCCCTGTCCCTGTCCTGCTGCTGGGCGCAGCTCTGCACCGTACACAGAGCAGGGCCAGAGTTTGCTGCTGCTGCTGCTGGTACCAAAATCTTCTGAAAAATGTTGTTTACTCGCTGTCCTTGTGCCAGTTGGATGCAAGCTGAGAGGACAGAACTGGTTTGCCTCTGCTGATTGGGAGCCAAGCTTTGAACACCCCAACAGGCAGGGATGCCAAGACCCAGGATTTCGGACTCGCCCACTTAAGGATCCGTGTTTTCCGAGTAAAAATAGAATGCCTGGTGTTAAAAATGTGGCTCAACTGGATGAGTCATGAGTGAAATGAAGTGCAGAGAGCATCGTGCCTTGCTCAGAGCAAGGATTTGTGCAGCAGCCACCCGCGGGCCCAGGATGGTTCTTGATTGTTCCAGTCACGTCCCGTTATCCTCCACCCCTGTGTCTGCAGGCATGTCCTGCCCACACCAAGCAGTTCCCCTTTCCCTTCCTCACTGCAGAAACCCTTCCCCAGGCAGGGAGGAGGAGACTTTTGGGCATTGCCTGGGTGCAGGGGGGAGGTACATGCAAGGGATGCTCAGCAGAATGTTCTGGTCCCCATTAAGATGTGCCAGAGCTGTGGATGTTCTCGCACCAGCTGTGCTGTGCCTGAACCCACAGCAATGCTCCCTGAATGCAGGTGAGCTTCGACTCTGGGGAGTGTCCCTTAGCACCCTGCTGAAAATCCTCCCCCGCTGGTTATCTACTGCTCAGATCAGCATCAGTGTGAGGAAGAGTTGGGGTGGGAAATGCAGGAATTATACCATGCTTGGGAGAGAGAGAGAGAGGCCGGGAGCAGGACGTGATGGGTTTCCCAAGCACAGCTGGAAAAAAGCTCTGGGAAACAGTCCCAAGGGGGCAGGCTGGGATCCTCACGTAGGGGAAGGGCTGTGCTCCCTCTGTGCCTTTGGGGCTGATCCACGAGGTGCCTCCTGACAGAGGCAAGAGCAGAGCCATGGGCGCTGCTGGGCTGCAGTTGGGCTGTGGGGATGGAGCGGGGCCGGCAGAACGGGGTGAAGTGCCTGGGTGCAGCCGGTGGGGTCACAGAGCTGGGCAGCTGCTGCTCTCTGGGTGAAGGGCAGGATTAGGGAGAGCTGCAGGCACCCCAGCAGGGGTTGCTCCCGCTGTCCCGTGTATCCAAAGCTGCTGCTGGCCGTGTTTTCACGGCCGTGAGGGAAGAGCTGCAGGATGCTGCTGAGGCTGGATGGGAGCATTGCTCCATTGGGAGCCCATCCCACCGCATCAGAAAATTCAGTCAGGAGCTGGATATACTGGTGTAACATGAGGAAAGGTGGTTGTTTATGTGACAGACGTGGAGTTTTTGAGGTGGTGTTTCTTTCTGCAGACACATATTCTGGAGCTCACAAGGGGCTGATAGGATCAGGGTTTGCAGGATATGGCCCATTTCCAGGGACAGCCGTGCCAGGCGAGAGGGGGATGCCTTTGTTCTGGCTCATTGTGTTGCCTCAGAGGGAAGGAAGCGGCTGGAGTTCCTGATGTTCTGCTGGCTGGGCAGGGTCCCTGGAAGTTTCTGGGATTGCTCTGGCAGGTGTTGTTGTGGAGAACAGGATCCCTGCCTTCCCCGTGATGTGGGTTTGCCCTGGACTGACCTAGCCCTCTGGAGAACGTGTGTATTGTTTTCTACTGAAGTGGGTCATCAAATGAAGAAAACATATGTTGGCCACTTCACCCTAATCTCCACAAAGTATTTGGGACCTGACCTGCGATGTGGAGGGTGAAGAGCTTCACCCAGCACAGCTCTCTGCTCTGAAGAAAACCCAGAATGAAACCTCTGCTCCAGCAGGCTCTGTGTTTTCACCACAGACACTGCAGCCCATGCCATCCTCACTGAGCCCAGTGCTCCACGGAGCTGGCTTCTCACTGCTCACAAAAGTTTCTCCAGGTGCCCTTGTGCTTCCAGAACTTCAGCTGGCCCAAGGAACAGTACCCGTGCTTGGGAAAAAATGAGAAAGCAGCTGAGAACATCTGGATTTCACCCAGGTGAAGCTGTGCTGGAGTCACGTATTCAATGAATTGTGTCACTTCTCCAGGGGTGCAAGGGAAGACAGGGCTGGGGACAGCGCAGAGGGCTGGGCATAGCACCTGTGTCTGCAGGGAGGGCATCTCCTCCTGCCTCTGTCCAGGGGCTCAGGCCAGAGCCACAGAGTGGCAGTGACCTTGGTCAGCCAGGGCAGTGGCAGGAGGTGGGACAGCGCTCAGGGAGCGGGTGTGCACGCACGCTGTCCCTTCCGGCGCCGAGCAGGGACCGGGATGTTCCGTCCCGCGGCAGTGCCAGGGACACCCCTCCTCGTGCTTGATGGAATGACCATCCCCGGTGTCCCGGCTCTTGGCACTTGTGCAGCTCCTTTGTGCACGGCTGCGGTGGAGCAGTGGCAGCTGCTGTGGCACGCAGAGCATGGGAGGTGCCACAGCAAAGTCACCCTCCCGGGGCCCGGGGCACCTCCCCAAGGCGGGGGCAGGCAAATCACTGCCAGTGTTCCAGGGTTTGCCATGCACTTCAAGCACTTGGGGTACACCAGGGCCTGCCCCTCGGTTTCCCTGGGCCCGGCTCCTGCCAGTGCAGGACTGGAATCCCGTCCTTGCTCCGTTCTGCTGCTGCCTGCCCCAGGGCTTGGAGTGGCACCCGGCTGTCCTGCTGCCCAGGCTCCTCTCCAAACCTCAGCCCAGCAGCTCCGCGCGCTGTGTGCCCGTTCCACACATTGCCCTTTGGCTGCTGCTGGATTTATGACAGCGCTGGTGCTGGCAGCTCCCACCTCTCCCACCCAGCTCTGTAGATTATTACTGCTTGGGCAATAAATTTCCGAGCGTGGGCTGCAGCAGCCCCGCAGCTGTGACGTTCCATACAGTGATGGGCTATTTCCAGCCTGTCCTGGGAACAGAGGGGTGAATCACTGCAGCAGGGACGCTTGCTATGTGCTGCTCAGATGAAAACCAATCCCGCCCCAGACCTGTGCCCCTCTCGCGGGCACATGCTTGTCCTCTGCCACTGGGATCAGACACTTGGCTGGCTCAGGCTCGTGGAGAAGCTGAATGAATCCAGCCCTGTCCCAAGCAGAGCTGTGTAGCCTTGCAGACCAGGCTGTGTGAGTCAGGGCCACTGTCTCCACTATCTCCAGATATGAACTCGGGCAAAGTCTCTAACTTATTCCCCAGTGGAGAAATAGGAAAAACAGGGCAGCCTGCTGCATCCCAAGAGATGTCCCAGCCCCACATCTGTATCCTGAGGCCTTGGGAAAGTCTGAGTGCAGACTGGGGGTGGCCAGGACAGCGTGTGCACGCTGGCGCTGTGGCCAGGCTCTCAGCTCCGCCTGTCCCTCTGCAGCCCTGTGCTGCCCCTGGGGCCGCAGCTGGACCTGGCCAGGCGGGAGACCTGAAGACCACCATCCTGTGGCCAGGAGTGAGGGGCTGCGATGGCCAGATCCTGGCATAAAGATGAAACTGGAGGGCACAGGACCATGACAGGGGCGGAGGAGGAAGGGAAAAGGCTCTAGTTTCAGTGCTGGGCTGCCTTTCCCATACTTTTGGGGTCACAGATGAGTTTGGAGCCAGCCCAGGGTGAGCAGAGCTGGTGCCTGAGTCCTGGTATGAGAGAGTCCTAAGCAGATCCTCTTCACAATGTCTGATCAGTTGCAGCAAGGGAGGATGAGCCCAGGCCTGAGGTCCCTGGGTCTGTTTAGGCCGGTTTTAGGCTGGTATCTCCATGACACCCTGGGAGGGAGGACGGGCTGGCTCCAGGGCTGCCGGGGTGTGTGTATGTGTCTCACTGGCTCCGCTCTGTGTCTTGCAGGATGAAGTGAAGCTCCCATCTAAACTGAGCATCAGCAAGTCCCTGAAGGAAGGTGAAAAGCTGGAGAAGGAAGGTGAGGGTGAGGAAGTGCCTGTGGGTGAGGACCATGCGGAGGAGGACCACATCCAGCTCTCCTCGGATGAGGAGGTGGAGATTGAGGAGATTATCGAAGAGTCACGGGCAGAACGCATCAAAAGGAGCGGCATGAAAAGGGTGGATGACTTTAAGAAGGCGTTCTCAAAGGAGAAGATGGAAAAGACTAAGCTAAAGACCAAGGAAAACCTGGAGAAGACCCGCCACAACTTGGAGAAGACCCGCCACAACTTGGAGAAGAGGATGAACAAACTGGGCACTAAAATTGTGACTAACGAAAGGAGAGAGAAGATGAAGAGCTCTCGGGACAAACTGAGGAAGTCTTTCACCCCTGACCACACCATCTATGCCAGGTCCAAGACAGCCGTCTACAAAGTGCCACCCTTCACTTTCCACGTCAAGAAAATAAGAGAGGGTGAGGTGGAGGTGAAAGCCACAGAGCTGGTGGAGGTTGGTGGAGAGGAGGGAGAAAATTCAGATCTGATGCGCGGGGAGAGCCCCGACATGCACACGCTGCTGGAGATCACGGAGGAGACCGACGCGGTACTGGTGGACAAGAGCGACAGCGAGTAGGACAGGCTGCAGCGCGCGAGGGTTGTGGACGACGGCCGAACACATTATCACTCACGTTTCGAGCTCTCCCTGCCCTGGAGCCCCCAGGGAAGTGTACACGATGCATCCTTCTTACCCTGCAGAGCCGACGCCGATCCCCTGCCTGCTTGTACAAGGTGTATTTTATATTTTAGTTTTAGCACACAAATGTTAGGAACACGGAACTGTTTTTCTTACACTACTAAATCACCCTCAGAGACCATTCCTGCTGCAGCCTTCTTGCCCCACACCTGAAGATGGCCTTTGAGTGACAGGGCCCCGGCCCAGCTGGAGAGTGCTGATCCCAAGACAATGGCTGTACAGCTGAAAGTTCAAGAGTCCTCCATGAGAAAAACCTGGCGTCAAGAAAGCTTCCTGCAAGTAGCCCACCAGCCCACACCACCCGGCCCCCTGTGCCAGGCTGCGCAGCCGCCCCGCAGGCAAGAATACTCCCAGCACCCAAACCGGCTGCTCCTTCAGGGGACCAGAGGAACTGGGATGCAGTTGGTGCGTGGGAGGGAAGAGCCGAGCAAGTCTTGTTGATGGGCAGAGCACGGCAAAGCTGAGCTGGCGTGGGGCAGGTGGGGCTGCTCCTCTCTGCTCTCCCAAGGACTGGGTGACCTTTGCACGAAGCCACCCTGCAGCTGGGCCTGCCACGGGTGCCTGCAGGGTGTCACACAGCTGGGGCCCCGCTGCTCCTCCCCGCTGTGCCCCAGGGCCGTGGCAGGAACAGCACAGGCTGCAGGCTTCCCGCCCGGGTCGTGGATCTGGCTGCCAGAGACCCAGGGTCCATGGCGAGTCCTGGGGGCAGGGAGCAGCATGGAGGTGGGGCGGTGGATCTGCTCCCTCCACACCCACAGAGGTGGTGGCAGCAGGCAGTGAGGGCCAGGCTTGCTGCCCTGAGAGAGGGGGACACGCAGGCAGCGATGCCAGAGCAGCCGCCACGGCTAGCGACTTGTTTCCAGTGGGATACGAGATGCACTGCTGCCATGTGAGGCTCTAGATCATCAGAGAGGGGCCTTGGCACCTGTCCAGCACCGGACCTTGACCATTTCTGAGCATCTGCTTTCTGCAGGGGTCCTGGCACGGCTCATGCCCATGCCCATGCCCATGCCCACGTCCTGTGCTTTCCTCCCTGTGTCCCGCTTTCTGCAGCTTCACTCCGTGCCCTGAGCGAGGCAGCGCGAAGGCAGCACACGGTGGCTTGGGGGCTCTGCCTGGCTCGGCCCCGCTTGACTCTCACGTACTCAGCCCCCGCTGCAAGGCCCAGGCCCGCATCCCCCATCCCGCTCCCCCAGCACGAGGCTGCTGCCGCTCACATAACCCAATATATAAACGTGCTTTTCCTTTAAGAATTATTTCTCCTTCATATTGTCCAGTGCATCCAGCCTGTCCCGGCCTCGGGGTCCTGCCACAGCTTCCCTCCCCACAGAAGGTGTGACCGGCCGGTTCCGTGTGCCGGCTGCAGGCAGCCCTGAGACACCGGTGGTCCCGAGGCTCCCGGTGTGGGGAGGCACCGGGCCCGGCTCTTGGCTGCCGGCGGGGCAGGCGGGGCGGTGGTTCCCGGCCCAGTGCGGGCCCCAGCCCGCGGGTCACCTGCCCTCACGGAGTCTCTTGCGGGCCCACGGGCAGTTTTCACGTGGGTTTTCTCTGAGCAGCGGGGCCGGGACAGCAGGGCCAGGGCGGCAGAAGCCCGGATGATCCTCCCCTGTCCCTGGCTGTGCCCAGGCAGCAACGCAGCAATAAAGTCTCTTTTGTAAACCACCAGTGTGCGGCCTGTCCATGGCACCGGGCGTTGGGGAGGAGCTGCCACACAGGGACCGATCCCCACAGCCCTACGGGGCTGATCCCCAGACCTCCACAGGGATCCATCCCCACAGCCCCACAGGGACCGATCCCCACAGCCCCACAGGGACCGATCCCCACAGCCCTCAGGGGCTCACACCC
>VZTA01029689.1:239123-257994 GCA_013398855.1 Mohoua ochrocephala
CGGGGTTCCCGTGCGGAACGAGGCACGGGCTGGCGCGGCTTGTCCCTGCCCCGGTAGCATTATGCTGATGGCAGGACTCAGAAGCAGGGCTGGGAGCCGAAAGGGTGGCCCGGGCACACCGGGGCTGGAAGACCCGGCTGGGATATGTGGAGCTCAGGGCTGTCACATGCCTCTTGGACTGCAGCAGCAGCTCGGGGCCTCCTGCCCGGACCGGGCCTTGCCTCGGTTGCTGTCCCCGTGGGTGCTTGGTGTGACGGCTGGTGGCCGAGCAGAGCAGCGGAGTTCTGCAGCTCGGGAGAACGAGCCCGAGAGCTCTGCGGGGGCTGGCAGTGCTGCCCGCCGCTCCTGCCCCCCCCGGCTCCCGGCACTGCGCTGCCCGTGTGTGGGTGGCTCCTGTCCCACGGGCACCGCCGCGTTTCTGCCAGAGGGACACAGCCACGAGACTGGCGCTGCGGGGGGAGCTGGGAGGGTGGGCTGCCCCGGGCCCGCTCCCTTTGCCCCTGCAGGGACTGGCCCTGCCTGGTGTGCACATCGGGGAGTAGACCCCGCTTCCACCCTGAAGGTGATCGCTGTCACTGTCGCTCCCCCAGTCGACTCCTCCAGTCTTCTCCTTCCTGTGGATCTGTTGGAGCTGCTGGAGCAGCGGTGACAGCGGACAGGAGGGGTGTGGGCTGGGTGTCCCCTGCCCCCGGGTGGATGGTGACAGTGTCACTCACAGCTCCTGCAGTGGGAGTTCCGCTGGCTGGGATGGACTTTGGAGAGCTGTGATGAGGAACTGTGGCATGTGGGGTGATTGGAACTCATGCTGTGGCTGTGAGGTTGCCATCTCCCTCCTCCTGTTGCAAATCTCTGCATCACTGCTTTCCACCTCCAAGGCTGGCTTTGAAATCGCTCCAGAGGAGCAGAGCCAAATTCTTCCAGCAGCCTTTCCAAACTGGCTCTTGTGCTGCCGGAGCAACTGGCCGCTGTGTCGAACAATTTCCCGTCGGACTGTTGATGGTTGTGTGGAAGAGGGGGCAGCGAGGTGCAGGGTACCTGGTGCAGGGACTCTGTCAAGTGTTGTTGATAGTGTCTGTCATGACCCCGAGAAGACACTGTGATGATGTGGCCTGTGCAGCACTGTCAGTGACCGAGCTTCATCCTACTCATGTCACTGCAGGGGACATGGAGTCCTGGGGTCCTTCTAAGGCCCTTTCCAGTGACTCCCCCATACACGTTGCCCTAGGACTCATTGCTTGTTGTGGGGGCACACGTGAAGGGTGTTCCCAGGTGTGACAGCAGACACAGAAAGCAGCTGCGGGGTTGCTTCCAGGGCAGCCCCACTTTGAGCAAGGTGGTTGGAGTGTGCAGAGCTGTCCCGGGCTGCTGGTGACGCTGTGCAGATGGGCCTGACTCTTGTGCTCTGCCTTTGCAGAGAGATAAAGAAAGATGAACTTTAGCTCTTGAGCTACTTTTAGCAGCTCTGCTCTGTGCTCTGGACAGCATGTTTACCCCCGAGCTTGCATCATGCTGTGTTGGTCCCGGCCATGTCGGCCGTTCTCTGGCTCCGTTCCAGAGACGGAGGAGAGGCAAACCGCAGAGATGGGCAAGCCCGGTGAAATCAGAACGGTTCAACCCTCAGATCTTTAACACAGGCAGGGGAGGCTTCCCATTGGTGGGGCTGGCCAGGCAGAGGCTCCTGCTTGGGGTTCCAGGGCTGGCAGGGTCAGAACTTCCCTGATAGTGCTGCCTGCTGCAGTAAGGAGTGTTTTAGGGACCCTTTTCCTCCAGGAATGCCAGAATGCCTTGTGTGGATGCCAGGAGGAGCTGGAGTTTAGTGCCGCAAGCTGGCTTGTCCTGCAGCTGTTTGTGGCAGCGGGAAGTGGCTGATTCCTGTCCAAGTGCTGCTGCCGCGTGGCAGCCTGGGAGCTTTGCTCTCGGCCCTCTGGTGCTCTCAGACTGGGGCTCCAGCACTGCCCTGAAATGCCGAGATTGTGGCTTTCAGGTGGAACATCTGCTTGGATCACGGGTCCGGATGTGGCACCTGGTCCGGTTTCTGCAGCCTGAGGGGAATGTCCGCCCGTAAGCCGCTTGGCACCGGGCACTGCCCAGGTAACTGCCTCCCGTGCCGTGGTGCCGCAGCGCTGTGCTCGGCTCAGAGCTGGAAACGCTGCTCTGGCAGGAGCTGGGCTGGGGCAGCAGCTGCTGCCGCTTCCGGAGGGGCTGGTGCAGCCCCCCCGAGCATGGCGCAATAGGAAGCGAGGGGGCCGGGCTGAGCTCACCGTCCAGGCGGGGCACTCCCTGCGGGGCTGGTGGGCTTTCGCTCCTGCCTGCTCTGTGCATTTGTTGGGTTTTCCCCCCGGCAGCGGCACCACTTGTGCTGCAGGAGTGGCCTCCAGGACCGAGTGGAAGGGCTGGAGCTCTGCAGCTGCTGGGGCAGAGGGAGCATTTCCCCGAGCTGCTGCAGCTGAGAACTGGCTGCAAAGAGCTGAATGCCCTGTGGGATGGGGGCTCTGCCGGGCTGCCCCACAGTTAGCCCTGGCCCCACGGCTCACAGCCCAGCCCTTGGTCTGCAGCATCGCAGAGGCTCTGTCACATCAGCCAGGTTTGACTCCGGGGCTGAAGGAGTCAGTTGTTTGCAGGACCTTGCAGGGCCACTAGCTCTCTCCTTTTGTGTTCACTCATTGCTCCATTGAAAGCAGGTTTGGTTCATGTGGACTTCCCTGAGGATTGCACCAGAGGGTTGTAGTTCAAGGTTAATGGCCTGTGGAGGCTGCTCCTGCCTTTGGGGCTTTTCAGAGCTGTGAAGTTCTAAAAACCTCTCTAACTCCCAAGTCAGTGCCAATGTCTGTCCCTTCCCAGTGCCTCAGCCCACAGAGGATGTTCCCCCTTTCTTGCCTCACACCCAGACAAATGGGGAAAGAGTCCCTCGGGAGAGCAGGACATGCAGCGATGCTGCATCACTCAGCGCAGGGACCTTTGGGAAGAGCAAACCGCTTTCTGCAGGGAAGTGACTGCTGGTGTCACGTGGAGCTCTGCCTTCGTTTGCCAGCACAGCTGGAGTCCCCTCGTTAGCGTCAGCTTGATTTCCATTGATACAAGCCGTGAACTTGAAAATTGCTCCTTCCTTGTTTCTGTAGTTTCCTGGCAGTCTCCGCCTTCCGCACTTACTGTAAGCTCCACAGCCACTTCCCTGCCTCCCGGCAGGGCCGACCAGAGGTGCCTGTGAGACCAAATTAAAGCCTCATTCCTACCTGTTGCCAGTGACCAGCCTGCCCGCGCCAGCTGTCCTGGAGCACTGTGCCCTGAGCTTGTGCCCTGGCTGTCTCTGGTTCTGGCCCCCTCAGCCTTTTTCAGAGGGGTGCAGGAGTCACAGCTGGGTCCTGGCAAGAGGGAGCCAGGAGCCCACTGGGAGCCAGTTCTGAGTCCCGTGTGTGCCCGTCCCGGCAGGTCTCCGGAGCTGGCCAGGATGGCGCAGTGGAACCAGCTACAGCAGCTCGACACGCGGTACCTGGAGCAGCTCCACCAGCTCTACAGTGACAGCTTCCCCATGGAGCTCCGGCAGTTCCTGGCCCCGTGGATTGAAAGCCAGGACTGGTAAGGCCTTGTGCAACGCCAGCGAGGGGACTTTGCTTGGAACACCCACCCTCAGGGGTCCGAGTGGGCTGGAGGAGCTCTGTCACTTTCCCTGGGCCCCTGGTGTGGTGGGACTGGCCTTCCTCCCCGGGCCTCATGTGGCATTGAGGGAAGCAGAGACTCTCTGCACTGTGTTAGACCCCGGACCAGGAGAAGAGGCAGCTCTGAAGCAGGGGGATGTCCCCATCCAGGGCTGACTAACGCTGACCTCTGTTGTAAACGGGGCTGACACAGAGCGCTGGTCCCTGGATCCCATCCATAAGCATGCGGGACATGCTCGCAGACATGAGGTGCTGGTGTGCACTGGTGCTCTGGTCTGCTTCACAAGATGGTGATTGGTCACAAGTTGGGCTCGATCTTAGAGGTCTTTTCCAACCTAAATGACTGTGTGATTCTGTAAGTTGCACAGGGGATGGTGGGTGGGAGCAGAGCCCCCCTGCATGGTCCCAGCCCCATGCCAGGCACTCAGGGCTCTCCCTCCCTTGTACAGGGCATACGCTGCCAGCAAGGAGTCGCACGCCACGCTGGTGTTCCACAACCTGCTGGGGGAGATCGACCAGCAGTACAGCCGCTTTCTGCAGGAGTCCAACGTCCTGTACCAGCACAACCTGCGCCGCATCAAGCAGTTCCTGCAGGTGAGTGGGAAGTGCCGGCTTGGCAGGGGTGGTGGGGGAGCTGGTGAGCGATTCCTTGGCACAGCTCACCCTCCACAGCCCTTAAGGATGTGGAGATCCTAGGGGTTGCCTCGTGCCTGCTGACCGTGGGGTGTTTGACCCTTTACAGAGCAGATACTTGGAGAAGCCAATGGAAATAGCCCGCATCGTGGCCCGCTGCCTCTGGGAAGAGTCCCGGCTCCTCCAGACAGCTGCCACCGCAGCCCAGGTCAGTGGCCAGGTATCCCAGGGCCCGATTCCCGACAGCCAGGACACAGCCTCGGTGTTCTGGCTGGGGGTGGTGAGCTGGGTGCCCCCATCTCTCCTCTCCCTGCCCCTGTGCTGCCCTGGAGCTGATGCTTCAGTGAGCAGCCAGCTGCCACAGTGTGTGTTAGCGATGGGGTGAAGACCCTGCAGAACCTTCTCAGGCTGGGAGGGAGCATCCCCAGGTTACAGCCCTGTCCTAATGCCCTTCTTGTCGCCTCTGCAGCAAGGGGGACAGGCAACACATCCGACAGCAGCTGTGGTGACAGAGAAGCAGCAGATGCTGGAGCAGCACCTGCAGGATGTCAGGAAGAGGGTGCAGGTATGCGTCTGCCTGGGCACCTTCTGCTTTCCCCACCACGGTTCTTGAGTGCTTTGAATGAAACCACATCTCTTGCCTTGCAGGATCTGGAGCAGAAGATGAAAGTGGTGGAGAATCTCCAGGATGACTTCGATTTTAACTACAAGACTTTGAAAAGCCAAGGAGGTAATGACAGCTCATTAGCATTTGCAAACCACAAATTGTGGTGTGTTCCTGCAAGGAAACTTGCTGGAGAGGTGTTCCAGCCTCCACTCCCAGCGGGAATGTGCTCAGGCTCAGGGCATTTGCATGGCAATTGGAGAAACCTGGCCTTTTGTTTCTGCCACTGACGCTGCCCTTGAGGGAGCTGAACTGAGCTTTGCTGTAAGCACAGCAGTGGGGCGGGGAGGGATTGGCCTCTGGGTGCAGGAGAGCCACGGAGGTGCTTGGAGGCTGTGCCAGATTCCTGCTTGGCTCTAGGGGGCTTTCAGGGTGCTCGCACTTTGCCATGAAGTGTTGTGTTGTTGTGGCACTTGGGGAGGTGGGAAGAGTCCGTGTATGTAGCTGAAGCTTCTCCCCTCTGCACAGACATGCAGGACCTGAACGGGAACAACCAGTCGGTGACCCGGCAGAAGATGCAGCAGCTGGAGCAAATGCTGACGGCGCTGGACCAGATGCGCAGGGTGAGTGGGGCAGCCGGCCCTCCAGATCCCCCGGGTGCAGGGCCCTCTTCTTCAGGGCCAGAGTTTGGTAGTTCCTGCATGGCCAGAACCAGGAGCAGCACAGCAAACACAGCCCTGTGTGACTTCTTCCTTGTCTGTGAATGTGAAACTTGCGGGTCCATGGGGGAAGTCACAGGGAGCCGAAGGTTCTGCTTTCTCCCCTGGCAGGGCATAGTGAGCGAGCTGGCTGGGCTGCTGTCGGCCATGGAATATGTGCAGAAGATGCTGGCAGATGAGGAACTGGCAGACTGGAAGAGGCGGCAGCAGATTGCCTGCATCGGCGGCCCCCCCAACATCTGTCTGGACCGGCTCGAGAACTGGTGAGAGCTGGCTGGGATTGTGTCAGTCCCCAGAGCAGTGGCACTCATCCACCTGCTGTGGAGATGAGCTCTTGGTCTCTGGAAACGTCCTTGCAAAACGGTTTCTGATGCCTGCATGTGTGAGCGTAGCCCACTGCTTAGCCTGAGCCACAATGGTGGGCACGGTGCCAGCACGGTGTCCCAGTGTCCCCAGCTCTGTGCCTGGGGGATTCTGAGGCTGGTGAAAAGTTTCTGGCCCTGGTGTCACCTGGGCACGTGCAGGTTTTGTTTGTAATGCATGGCCTAGAAAAATGCTCTGGGCTTGGAGCCACAGACGCACTCAGTTCTTGACTGGTTTGGCATGGAGAGTGTCTTCTTGCATGGGAAGAGGAGGGCTCTGCAGGCTGGATGGTGTGGGCTTGGCAGCCAGAGCTAATGCTGGTTCTCCCTGCTCCCCTAGGATAACCTCTCTTGCCGAATCACAGCTACAGACCCGGCAGCAGATCAAGAAGTTGGAAGAACTGCAGCAAAAAGTATCCTATAAGGGTGACCCAATCGTCCAGCACCGGCCCATGCTGGAGGAACGGATTGTGGAGCTGTTCAGGAACCTGATGAAAAGGTGCTGCAGGCAGGCGGGAGCCGCAGGCGGTCCTGGTCATGGCCACGGGTGGAGGGTGGGCAGGGAGGTCTGACTGTGGTCCCTGTGCTGTTCCTGCAGCGCTTTCGTGGTGGAGAGGCAGCCCTGCATGCCCATGCACCCCGACCGGCCCCTCGTCATCAAGACAGGCGTGCAGTTCACCACCAAAGTCAGGTGGGTCACGGCCCCCGCGGGTGAGGGAGGGGAGCTGAGCAGGGAGGGCAGCGTGGGGTGGCTCTCTGAAGATGCTGCTGCAGATGCAGCCCCCAGCTCACCTGGGGAGCACTGGTGCTGGGAAGGGATGGATACCAGCACGACAGATCCCAGAGGGATGATCCCAGCAGGCTGGAGCGCTGCCCACATGACTCAGTGCAGGGCTGGCTGGGGATCCGCCGTGTTCCTGGAGGCAGCTGGGTTCTGGTAAATCCCGTTGCGGGGGTGGGAAGCATCAGCGCATCCTTGGCCAGCTGCTGCTCAGCTGGGCCATGTTCCCTGCCAGCTTCCATGGAGTGAGGCTGCTCTGACACTGGGCTCTGCCTGGAGCTCCCTTGCCCTCTCCCAACTGTGCCTCCATTGTCCCCTTGGCCTGTGGCAGCCTCTGGCCCGGAGTGGTGTGGAGGGTGTTTGTTCAGAGCCTGGTGTGGGCAGTCAGCAGCCCAAACGAGCTCCTCAGGATGCTCAAGGGAGCATCAGCACCTCCCTGGTTCTGGGGACAGGTGTCAGGGCTAACATGTCCCGGGCCCGTGTGCAGCTGTGCCCAGGGCTGCCGGAGGAGCTGGTCCATGCTGCTGGCTGTGCCGGGTGCCCTGTGGAACAGGAGGTGTTTCTGTGCACAGGGTGTTCATGCTCTGTGTCTGCTGACTCTTGCAGGTTGTTGGTCAAGTTTCCAGAGCTGAACTATCAGCTGAAAATCAAAGTCTGCATTGACAAGTGAGTCCTGTGCTTCCCTTCCAGTGGCACTGGGTGGGCTTACTGGGATGGGACTGATTCCTACTGCCCTTGGATTGGGCTCCATCTCCACACTGAGGGCCAGTGCGGCCCCCAGTTGAAGGGGAGGGTGCAGGGCGGATCTGAGTCCCGAGGGTTCACCCCCACATGGGGGAAAAGCCTGTGGGGCTCGTGGGACTCATGTTGGGATGCAGCAGCACCGTACACCAGCTTGTCTGCATCAGGGTGGGAAGGCCACTGCCATGACCTGGTGTCTCTTTCCCCTTTCCTAGGGACTCCGGGGATGTTGCAGCACTTCGGGGGTAAGTGCACTGTTTGCTTTGGTCATTGTTTCTTGTTTCTGCTTTTATTCCTGGCAAACATCCTACCATGCATTCACTCCAAGACAGCCCTGTCAGCCACGCTCTTTCCTCTTCCCAGGTCTCGGAAGTTTAACATCCTGGGGACCAACACCAAGGTCATGAACATGGAGGAGTCGAACAATGGCAGCCTCTCAGCAGAGTTCAAGCACCTGGTGGGTACCATGAGCTCCTGGGCAGCTCCTGTGTGGCCACATGTCATTGTGGTGCTGCTGCAGCCTGTCCCTCTCTCCGCAGACCCTGCGGGAGCAGCGCTGTGGGAACGGCGGCCGAGCCAACTGTGACGTGAGTGTAGGGGGCCCTGGGAGGGGGACTGGCCATTGACAGGGGCAGCTGAGCTGGGAGGGGATGCAGGAGCCCTGCCCTGAGGTGGGGGATCCACTGGCACCGATTGGCACAACGGCAGCTGGCCAGGCCAGCCCCAAGCAGCCGTGCCGGGCCTGGTGATCATGTGTTGGGCTGAGGGTGGGTGTCTTGTGGTGCTCATGGTGTCCCCTTCTGATGTCCCCTTCTTGCTGCCCCGGGCGCTGATAGTCACCGAGGAGCTGCACCTCATCACTTTTGAGACAGAGGTGTATCACCAGGGGCTGAAGATCGACCTGGAGGTGAGGCATGGGTCGCTGCCTTCTGCCGCCATGGGCCTGGGTGAAGAGGAGCCCTGGGAGTTGTCCCAGCCCATGGTCGCATCCTCTCTTTGCAGACCCACTCGCTGCCCGTGGTGGTCATCTCCAACATCTGCCAGATGCCCAATGCCTGGGCGTCCATCCTGTGGTACAACATGCTGACCAACAACCCCAAGGTAGGGCTGGTGTGGGGAGGCAGCAGGGCAGGTGTCAGGATGGGGGTGTCGTGGTGAGAGAGGGAGACAGAGGCCGGGGAGCGAGGCCGAGGCAGGACCTGGCCCTCCTCCTGTCCCATGTCCCACTCAGGGCTGTGTGTTCTCTCGTGCAGAACGTGAACTTCTTCACTAAGCCGCCCATTGGGACCTGGGACCAGGTGGCAGAGGTGCTGAGCTGGCAGTTCTCCTCCACCACGAAGCGCGGCCTCAGCATCGAGCAGCTGACCACGCTGGCAGAAAAACTGCTGGGTAAGTGCTGGGTGACGTGGTGTGGTGTCCTGCCCCTCCCTGTTGTCCCTTGGGACAGCACCTCCCCGCCTCTACTTGTCGTCTAAGAGTGAGGCCCACGTTTGGCCTGAGGGCTGTAATTTTCAGTTACTTGGCTTTCTCCCAAATGTCACAAACCCTGGAAATGGTGTCTTTGGAAGAACAATTCTATTTAAATGGTTGTGTTCTTTTTCTCTGCCAGGTCCAGGTGTGAATTACTCTGGCTGTCAGATCACCTGGGCCAAGTTCTGCAAGGTACAATTCCCTCTCTTCCCTGAGCACCTTCCCTTGGCTGTTCCCTTCTTCCGAGCTGTGCTAGCAGCCTCTCTGCCTTTTCCTCAGGAGAACATGGCTGGCAAAGGCTTCTCTTTCTGGGTCTGGCTGGACAACATCATTGATTTGGTGAAGAAGTACATCCTGGCGCTGTGGAACGAAGGGTGAGTGCCAGCCCAGAGCCTGTGGTTAGGCTGGGCCTTGGAAGGGGTCCCACATGTTCCATCCTGATGGCGTGGGGCGCCTTGTCCACGTGCAGGTGCCCTTTCCTGGGATACTTCTTGCTGGTTCAGAGTGAAAACTCACCTGGGAATCCATAAAATGTCAGTGGCCAGGCCGAGTCCTGCTGTTGAGCAGAGCTGGCAGGGCTCACATCCTGGAGGAGCTGCTCCTGTGCCCTGACCCACATTTGTTGTTGCTTCCTCCTGCCCAGGTACATCATGGGGTTCATCAGCAAGGAGCGGGAGCGAGCCATCCTGAGCACCAAGCCCCCGGGGACCTTTCTGCTGCGCTTCAGTGAGAGCAGCAAGGAAGGTGGCATCACCTTCACGTGGGTGGAGAAGGACATCAGTGGTACGAGCTCTGCCCTTGCTGCCCCGGGTGCCTGGCTTGGCATTCTGGGTTCCAAAGGGGGCTTGGACCCTCTGATAAGCACTTGTCCCTTGTCTTTGTCCCAACAAGCTGTCTGCCTGGGTTAACTTCTGAGCCTGGCTGCCCTTTGCTGGTCTTTGCCTTCTGGGCGTCTGTGCCCACGTGCTGCCCACAGGCACGGTTTTCTATGGCACTGAACCCAGTCAGGTCCCAGTCATGCCCCGTGGTCTGCTGGGTGCCTGCTAGGGCTGATCACAGCCCCAGGCCCATCCTTTCCCTACTGCTCTGGGAGTGTCTGAGGGTGGCCCTGCCTTTGTCCTGTGCCCAAATTCTCCTTCCTCGCACAGGGAAGACACAGATCCAGTCGGTGGAGCCTTACACCAAGCAGCAGCTGAACAACATGTCGTTTGCGGAGATCATCATGGGCTACAAAATCATGGATGCCACCAACATCCTGGTGTCCCCACTGGTGTACCTGTACCCAGACATCCCCAAGGAGGAGGCGTTTGGAAAGTACTGCCGCTCCGAGAGCCAGGAACACTCGGAAGCGACGGACTCAGGTAGTCGTTGACTTTCTGTGGCTCCTTTGTCACAGGGAGGCTCCAGGGATAGCACTGGCTGTCACCAGCCAGGCTCCTGTGCCATCCCTGGAGTGCACAGCCACAGCGTGGGACCAGCCATGGGGTCCCATGGGTGGGGTGTGGGCAGAGGGTGGGTACTGCTCGTGCTCCAGGGGGCGGAGAGAAGGATTTGTCCTTGGGTGGCTGATGACAAAGCTTCTCCCTCCTTGCAGGTGCTGCTCCATACCTGAAGACCAAGTTCATCTGTGTCACCCCGTGAGTGTTCCTGGGGGGTGTCTGTCAGTGCTTGGGGGGGGTGTTTGTGTGCTCAGCCTTGCTTGAGGGAGATGTTTCCTTCCTTTCTTTCCACCTCTGTCTGAGCTTTGCTTGGTTCCTGTGGGGTTCCCAGCCTGGGGTGCCGGTGGGGGCCGAGCCAGGCTCCGGCTGCTGCCCAAACCACAGCCCCATTCTTCCCCTCCGGGGCCCCTTTCCTCTGGAGAGCTCTGGGGGCCGCTGGGCCGTGCCCGGGGGGCCCTCAGCAGGTAGAAGGGGTGTTAGAGAGCTCTGACCGGGCCCTGACTCCAGAGGTTTCTGTGCTTTCTCTCCCTCGGACAGCACCTCCTTCAGCAACACCATCGACCTGCCCATGTCCCCGCGCACCCTGGACTCGCTCATGCAGTTCGGCAACAGCAGCGAGGGCGCAGAGAACAACGCGGGCGGGCAGTTCGGTGAGTCGGGGGGGGCTCCCGGGGGCCCTGGCCGCGGCCACGTGCGGGCCCCGTAACCCTGGCTGTGTCTGCCCGCAGAGTCGCTGACCTTCGACATGGAGCTGACCCCAGAGTGTGCGTCCTCGCCCATGTGAGGGGCTGCGCCGGCGCGCGGGGCCCTCCCTGGGCTCAGCCTTCCCACCTCCAGAGCGCTCCCCTGGATTTGTCCCGCTCGGCTGCAGCTGCTCCGGGCCTGCCCTCGGGAACAGCTGGGGGCCAGGGTCCCTTCCCTGAATGGGTCAGGTCCTCACCTGACCCAACAGAGCAGCCCCTCTCTGGGGTGGTGCCACTCATCTCTGGGGGAGGGGGATGAACCTTTTTCTATTTCCTTCCATAACAGTTTTTTATTATTTTTGCTCATTCAAGTGCCTATTTGCCTCCGATTGCAGCCACAGTTCCTACAAACGCTTCCACAGCCCCGGTCCCGCTGCTGGAAGCTGCTGCCCTGACTGCCCGCACCCAAACCCACAAGACCCTACAAGTCTGGAAGTGCAGAGGGGATTGGCCATGTGGCAGGGTCTGTCCTGCTGCTCCCAGCACCTCCCAGAGCTTGCAGGGTGCTGGGGTGGGTCCCCTCTCTGCACCTGCCTGGCCTTGGTTTTGGCCAGGATGACCAGCATAGGACTTGGAGCTGCAGGTGGATGTATCCAGATGCTCCCTCCCTGGACTCAGCAGGCACTGCCCGTGCTGGACTCAGCCTGGGTTTGCTGGGAGCCCAGAGTTTCCGGAGCTGCTTGTGCTTGTCCCCAGCTTCCTGCTTCGGGCACAGGGGTCTGGCCAATGCCAGCAGCCCGGGCTCCTGTTGGGCTGGCTGGTGTCCCTGGGGTAGGGCAGTGCTGCTACCCAGTACTGGCACCTGCGTGTAAGCAGCGTTTGCAGCTGTGGCCCATTTTGGGAGCTGGGTGAAGCCACAGGGGCTGCCCTGGCTTCCCTGTGGCCAAGCTGGTGCTGGGAGCACAGTCTTGCTTCCAGCACTGTGCCGAGTTAGACCAGTTGGACCCTGGGGAACTGGTGGAACCAGCATGGCTGACAGCGGGGCACCTGGCCTGTCCCTTTCTCTCTGGGTTGTGAGGGGCCAGGCATGGGGTCTGCAGCTTCTCGGGGGCTTCATGTGGCATTTCTGTTGGAGGTTGGCCCTCACGGTTAAGGTGGGAAGGGGCAAGAGTCGAAGGGAGCAGGTGGATGTGAGGAGAGGAACCTGCTGCGGGGCAGCGCAGGACAGTGACAGGGGTGTTGTGAAGGGCAAATGTCCTGACTTTTGGGGGGGTTGATGGTTGTGGTCCTGCATTTCCCAAAACTGGGGGAGCCCTCCTGCCCTGTCCATGCAGTGGGCACACAGATACGGATGAGCAGTGGAGGGGTGGGGGAGGCAGTGGGAGAGCTGCCCCCCCCTCAAGTCGCATCACAGCTGGTGGGCAGGGAACCAGAGGGCAGGGGGGAGGATCCCCATGGCCGTGGGGTCTGGGCAAGCCCCTCCAAGCTGTGTTGTGGGAACAGGATGGGGGGTCCGTGGCTGGCCCTGGGGATGCTCAGAGGGGATGAGGGCCCTTCACCCCTGTGCTCGCTCGCCGTAGCTGCCTCCAGCCGCAGTCCCTGGAGCCCAGGGCAGCATTCAATACTGTAAAAAATTTTATTTTTTGTATATTTTATTGCTGTATCTACAGGCTTTAACTTTCTCCAAAATAAAGGCCCTGAAGCGATGTGCTCTGGGGTGTGAGCTTGGCTCTGTCTGCGGCACCCGCCTGACCCTGCTCCGGGAACTGGGGCCTCCGTCAGCGAAACACGGCCCCGGCGCCGCAGCTGCGGTTTGCTCGGTGCGAACCAGCTCCGGTGCTGCCGGCACCTGCCCGGCACGCGTGGGCAGCTGCCCCTTATCGGGGCCTGCAGGGCCCTTCCCGGGGCACGCGGGGGGCAATCGCTGTGTCCCAGCCCGTGGCTGCTTTCTCTGACCCAGAGACGTGCCTGGCTCTCCTCCGTTGGTGTAAAGGAAATGCCGGTGCCAGCGTGGGAGGCCACGGCTGCACTGGGGCCCTGCTCTGGCTGCTCTCAGCCCAGGGTGTCTGGGGCTGCAGTGGGGCCCCTGCGAGTGCTTCTGCCCTGGGGGGCGATGGGCTGGGGGCAGCAGGTTCCAGGCTCTGCAGGGCAAGGGCTGGATGGGTGTATGAGGGTGGGAGCACTGGCTGGTGACAGTGACCTGCTCTGCCCACGGGGCCCCAGTGAGTCCCACCCCAGCACTTGCACCCCTAGCCCTCTGCACTACCATGGAGAACAGGATCATTCCAGGGTTTGTGCTCTGGTGAGGCCAAGAGGGAGAGATTATTTCTCTGTCAGAGCAGGATTAGGGGGATTGTTCATGCGGGTCATGTGGAACTGGCTGTGCTGGATCGTTTGAGGCGCTGGAGGTGCCCTAGAGCCTTCTCTGCCCTCTCTATGCCCTAGAGCATCCTGCTCAGGTCTGAGCTGACCGTGTCCCTGCTTTGGGAACCAGCCTCACTCCAGGATCCCTCCATTTCACTGTCAAACCAAAGCAGGGCTCTGCCCTGACCCCACAAACACATTCCTGCTTCCCAGGCAGCTGTGTTGGATCATTGCCGGCCTCAGCAGTGCAGCCCAGGGTGCTGTGGGTGGGGGGCTGTTCACAAAGGAATGAGGCACAGCCCATTGGCAGGGACCCCCTTCTCCTGCCCTGGCAGGTACCAGCTCCCCTCTGGCAGCTGCAGGATGGAGTTGAGAACCCAGGACTGAGGAATTTTCTTACCCATCTGCACCCCTGGGGTTGCCACAACCATTTGGTGTCAGGAACATGGTCTCCCATTCCATATTCCCACGGATCAGGGGTTTCTTATCTCCCTGGGCCCACTGCATCCCTGCTGGACCCTGCCCCACTCAGCCAGGGGCCAGCCCTGAGTACTGGGGTTAAGGAGCCACTGCTCCCATCTCGGGGTTCCTGCTGTCAATGCTCTGGCTGGCAGCAGGCTGGGAACTCCTGGAGCCTGATGTGCAGCAGGAGGAAGTGCCCAGGGAAGGTCCCTGTGCTGGGCTGGTGAAACCCCTGCAGCGCCAGGGGCAACTGGGGCGAGGGACACTTGCCAACATCCTGTCCCCCTCCTTCTGCCCCAGGCAGCCCTGCAGCCCTCGCTTTCTGCCTGTGCCGGGGCATGAGGTTGTTTGTGGCTCCAAAAGGAGGTCACGGGGTGGCTTTGCTCCTTGCCCAGGGCCACAGCACAGTGGGGAGGAGTGGGGACGGTGTCTGAGCCAAGCGTGCAAACGGATTAGGGGTTTCCAAATGCAGATAATCCGCTTGGGATGCGGACACTTGCGTGACGGGCACAGGGCGGCCCCGTGGGGATGGGCAGCCACCTGGCAGGGCAGCCCTGGACCAGGGGCAGTCCAGAGCAGGCGGCTCCTGTAGGGTCTCTCTGGTACCTGGGATGTCTGAGCTGTGCAATATTGACAGTTCCCTGGGAATAAACCAGCAGGCAGCGATTAGAGAGGCCACAGCTCATCCCCAGGGCCAAGCAACTGAATGAGCAGTGCTGCAGTGGGGGGTGGGAGGCAGAGACCCCCGGGACTCGGCTGCCACCTGCCCAAGGACCTGCCTGAGGGTCTCCTCTGCCCTCCCGGGTGCTGGGTAGGGTCTTCCCGCAGCAACATACGCTGAGCTGCAGAGCACACGCCACTGCTGCCCGAGCCAAGAGCCATCCCAATCCCTGCTTCCAGGGCTCAGAACACGGCAGTCAAATATTGCATCACGCTCAGACTAATACACAGCAGAGCAGAGCCAAGCAGTGATGTCTTCCACTGCCACATGTGGCAGAGGTCAGACCCAGAGCTCCAGCACAGATCTCCAAAGCCACCACCTCCCAGCCATTCCAGGAGGACACAACCCGCCTGTTTCCCTACAGGTGTCCCATCCTGGCTCAGAATGCAGCATTTGGCTGTGGTGGCAGCAGCGCTGAGGGCTCTGCTCGCCCTGACACGGGGTGAAGGTCCCTGGCCCTGGTACAGCCGCTGCACTGGGCTGACCCGTGGCAGCGTGTTTGCGGCAGGAGCGGCTGGGACCGAGTGGTTACTGTGGCAACCTGAGCTCTGCAAGGGAGAGCAGAGATGCAGGGAGAGGGCAGGGATGCATGGGGATGTGCAGGGATGTTGGGATGCACCAGCGTGGGGTGGGGGGGCCAAGTACAGCCCTGCTGCGTGCACTCCTGATGCCCCCAGCCAGCCCCAGCACTGGGGTGGGCATGCAACGATTGTGTCCTTGGTCCCAGCTGCGCTGTGGGTGCTGCCGGGCCTCCCCTGTGTCCCCTCAGGTGCAGAGATACTCACTGAGCTGATGGGGGCTTCTGGTGCCCTCTGCAGACCCAGTCGGGCTCTCGCTGCCCCAGGTATTTCAGCAGCAGAAACCGGGTGTTCTTTCCCAGCTGGAGGAACGGTGGAGGAAACAAAGAGTCTTTGCCCAAGCAATGGCACTGCTTGGCTGCTGAGGCCAAGTGTTTGCTGGGTTGTTCCCAGCCATATCCGAGTGGCTGGAAGCAGAGGTTTCCTGTGGAAATTCCCCCTCGGACGAAATGGCATTTCCATTTTTTGCTGGAGCAGCTCATCCCCTCCTGCTGGCACCAGGCACCATCAGGGCGAGCCTGTGCCAGCGACGAGCTTTCCTGGTGCCCCCACTTTCCCCTGCCCATGGGCTGGCCTGGTTCTGGCAGGGTCTGTGCTGCTGCCCTGTCCTCTTGGCCGCTGGTGTCGCTCTCCACAGGCTGCCTCTTGCACCAGCACCAGGGCTGGAGCCCCGCAGGGCCCATCCGGACTGGTTCTCCAGTGGGACCTTTGTGGGAAAACACGAATCTGTGACTAATGTGGGGATTCATCTGGTTCGCATTAGCTGGGCTGGATTATCACGACAGGCTTTTGTGGCCTCAGCACAGACCTGGGAGTGTGAGGGACCCAAAGCAGGGATGGGGTGGGGCTGGGCTCTGCTGTGAGACGTCCTGCTTCCCAAGCAGCGGGAGGGGATGGAGCCGAGGCTGTGTTCTGCCCGCAGGTGACGTGGTTGGGTGTTTGTGCCTTGCCCAAGCTCTGCACCCTGCACATCCCAGGAGCGGCAGGGAGGGTTGCAGAGGGGGCTCGCATACAGGATGTGCCCGGAGGGCAGTAGCCAGAAGCGTCAGGACCTCTCCAGAGCCGCCTAAATAAATGTTTCCACTCCTGAGAAATAATTAAGACCCTTGAGATGCCACTTAGAGAGGAAGGCTGTTCTGCCTGCACTCTTTGCGCTCCTGCTCCAAACACAGAGGCAATTTTCTCGGAAATCCATTACAAAGCTCCAGGCTCCCTCTGTCCCCGGAATGCACAGCGTCATTCGGCATCCTGCTGAGCTCATGCGAGGTGACCACGAGTCCGGCTGCGGCTCAGCCTGGATAATGCTCACCTTCCCGGAGGCTTCCCGAGACTTTCTGAGGACCAAAGAGAGCCGGGGCAGAGCTAGGGCTGCTTTGGGGCAACGCTGGGGTAGAGCTGGGGCAGAGCCAGGGGCAGCCTCTCCATCGGTCACTGCTGCAGTCACTGTTCCTCTGTTTTTTTCCTCTGGAAAGGAAGAATTTCTCCTGGGTAACATCCCTACCAGCCAGCTCGGAGTTTTCCTTGGGACCTGGTGAAAACAAATTGTGATTGGATTGGATTTTATTGGATTCCATTTGCCCTCTCAGCATGGAGCACTCTCCACTTTCTCTCCCATCACTAATTTATTTTTCCTTTATTTTCCCCCTCTTTGTAGCAGGAAGGGGAGGGAGAAGGGAGGGAAGTGAGAGGGAACGGAGAGTGTTTTGTGTGCATCTTCCAGCTCTCCCAAGCACATGTGGCTGTGCGGGTCTCCGGCACAGGGAGCGCTGTGTCCCCGGGATCCTCCAGATACCCCTGGATCCGTGGTGCCCAGACAGAGCCCCAGCAGCCACAGGCATTGTGTGTGACCTTGATTCTCTGGCCTGAGCAGCCAGTGCCCGCCTGGCTGACTGCGCCAATGGGTTATGTGGGCCAGGGATTGTGAAAGCCGCGTGTCCGCGTGATGCAACTCACCAGAGCAAGAGCGTCCCGGCCAAGCAGGGTGGGCAGGCACCAGGGCCCTGCGCTGCGTTCTCCATTCCTTTCCTTTTGTCTCAGTGAATACAGACAGCGTGGGAGCTGCTGGCTTCACGTTGGGCGCCTGTCCCTGCTTGCCAGGGTCCCAGCTCACCGCTCTGTGAGGTCTGGAGTGCCCCAGGAGCACTGGGAACCGCAGCCAGGGCTCTGCTGGCAGCAGCTCAGCAGCGATGTGTCAGCCTCTGTGCGTGAGATTCTCCCGAGCGGGTGAGCGCAGGCGGCAAAACATTTGGTGGGAGCTGGGGGCTGTTCGGGCTGGAGTCACTCATTCAGTCGTTCACCAGAGCTGCTCCAGGCACAGAGCGAGTCTGGCAAGTTGGAAAGCACCGTTTTGTGGCTGGCGTTTGCATGGAGCAGGTGCTGGGCTGGTGCCTGCCCAGCCCACAGGTATTTCTCTCTTGGAAGTGTGAAGCCGGATGAGGCAGTGAGGAGCCTGAGCTGGAGGACTTCAACACAAAAGCAATAGATAAAAACAGTAGAGAGGTGGGAACTTGGGGCTGTGCTCTGACACAGTGGCCAAGTGATTTGCAATTGCTGGTGCATCAGCTGTCTGAGAGCGATCCTGTTCCAGCGCTGGCACAAGAAGAGACGAGCCCGTCCTTCCTGGATTCCCACCGGGGAAGGGTCATCCGTGCTTCTACCAGCCCAGGGCAGGACAGGGACCTGTGTTGGCTGAATTTCCCTCCGGAGTTTTTTCAGGCCACAGAAGATGAACTGGTAACGAAAGTGAAAGCCCAGGAGATCCCATGCGGTAGGTGCGAGCGCTGGGGCAGAACGAGCACACCCAGTATTGCTTCCTGCCACCGCCTCTGCCCATCACCGCACAGCAGCCGCACCCCGGGGTGCCCATCACCTGGGGTACCCCGCTGCCCTGGGGTGCCGGTGCTGCCAGGAGAAATCTGCTGTGGGTGGCAGCTGTGCAAGAGCTCCTCAGGGTGATTTTCTTATGGCCGCTGTCAACTTTCTCTGTTTGAGCAACTGCAGAGGAGCTGGCGGTGCCTTGGGTCTCCTCACAGCTTGCAGGGGATGTGGCAGCTTGGAAGAGGGGGACGCAGCGTCTGGTCCCAGCAGGTGCCTGAGGCTGCAGCAGTGCTGGGGATCTTGGCCGTGCGTGTGGCTGCAAAGTGTCAGCCCAGGCCTGCGGTGGGAACGAGCACCGTGCAGCCACGTTTGCTTCACACAGAGGGCCCAGTGTCGGCACAAGGCAGCCTTGCAGCCACATCTGTGGCCACCTGGTACTGATTTGGTCACTCTCGCTCACAGAACTAAGGCTTGGTGCTGCTTTGGGCTTCCCTGGTACTTACTGCCAAATTCTGGTGCCGGTTTGTGTCCTGACAGAGCTGCTGGTGTTGAAGCCTGAAGCTGTTTTGGATTCTGCCCGTGCCTGGTGGTAGTGCCACTACTCACTTAGGACACCCTGTGCCATTACCTTGTGCTGGTGCTGGTACTGGTGGCGTTAACCTGTGCTGGTGCCCGGTACCGTCACCACTGCCACTGCCTGATGCCATTATCCAGTGCCTAGTCCAGGCACTGTTGCCCGATGCCCAGCGCCGTCACTCGGTGCCATTACCTGGTGCTGTTACCCAGTGCCTGGTACCGCTCCCGTTACCCGGTGCCGTTCCCGGTGCTGGCGGGAGCAGGC
>VZTA01029689.1:278668-291049 GCA_013398855.1 Mohoua ochrocephala
CCCCGCGCCCCGGGCCCGGCACCTGCGCAGCGCTGGGGTGCCGAGCCGTGTCCCCCCGCCGAGCCCCGCGTCCCCTCGCACCGGCTCTGTCCGCCGCTCCTCGCTCCCCCTGTGCCCGTGGAGCGGCTCCGAGGAGCTGCAGAGCAGCCGCATCCCCGGGCGACCCGGGGGTCGCCACCTGCCCGCGGTGCTGGTCACACCGGGACTGACACGGCGTCCCCGCGCCCTGCCCGGAGCCAGGGTCCTCAAGGGCACAGTCTCGCCCGGCCCGGCTCTGTGGAGTGTCCGTGGGTCGCCCTGTCAAGTGCCATGGCCACGCTGCAGCATCACCGGATCCTGCTCAGGGCACCCCTGGGTGCCAGTGAGAAGACGCCCGCTCCTGCCCCTCGAGCAGCTTCTGCTCTCCCGTGCTCTCTCCTGCCAAGCCCTGAGCCTTGGGCCTGGCCTGACCAGCTTGCAGTCCGCTCCCAGCACCTGGTGTTGGTGTTGCCGGGCCATGGTGGGGCCGGGGATCAGGGAGGGTCTCGGGGGTCTCCCACCTGGGTAGGCACTGGATCACACGTGTGCTTTCCTAAATGAACCCCCCCTGATTGTGCTGATGCCAGCGGTACTCGCTGACACAATAGGTCACGTCCGCCCGGGACTCGCCTCCCTGCTCCCGGCAGCCTATTTTAAGCCGGGATTGCTCCGGTGCTATTAATACCCCGTGAGGGGGCTGTTCCCGTGGTGCCCCAGCCCCGCTTTTCTGTCCCCAGGATCCAGTTTTCTGGACAGCGGTGTCAGGACCCCGAGTCCCTGCCCGCTCCCGCCTGGGCTCTCGCTGCAAACTGTTGCGGGGGCGGCCGGGCTGTGCCCACGCGGTGACTGCCGGTGCTCCCGTGCAGCCAGAGGCTGGTGCCAGTGCGCCGTCTGCGCCCGGTTTCCTTGGGGACCTTGCAGGGGTCCCTGCTCCTCCCGGGACGGACCAGCATCCTTCCTTGCCCAGGGACCGTCCGTGGGCACCGCGAGCTGGGGGTGGTGAATCTCTCGCTTGCCCCCGGGCCGGGCACATCCCTGTCCCCACCTGCGTCACCACGGGATTTGGCCTCACGTGAAGGTCGGGTGGCCCAGGGCCAGAGCTGGCAGGGGAGGGCGCTGGCCCCGAGGGAGGTCAGGCCCGGACAGTGTCCCCAGCTTGTGCTGATCCCCTGTGCATCTCCGAGTCCATCCGGGGCCTGAGCGGCAATGGAGGCACATGTGGAAAGAGCTGCCAGCTCTGTTATTTTTTGGGATTTCCAGAAAAGGCTGAAGGAGTGAATCTGAAAGTGCGACTCACTGGCTGTGTGGAGACAGGGGGCCTGGGGCAGCGGGGTCCAGAGCTGTCCCCTGCAGTGTCCCTGTGCCCTGGCTGGAGGACCTGTTCCCTTCTTTCTTCCCAGGCTGAAAGTGGAGGAGGCTGGTGGTCCCGTGGGCTGGGAGGATGCTGGAGAGGGACTTAGGGGTATTTGATCTGTTCTTCCCTGCTGCAGGAGGTGTCCCTTCTCTAGCGTCTTGCTGTTCTGTCCCCTGAGCCCCCTTCCCATCGTGCGCCAGCCCCAGGAGCTGTGTGGTGTCTCTGCTGGGATCTGACTCCGTGCCCCCTCGCTGGGGAGTGGCAGCTGGTGCCGCGGGGAGTGGATGTGTCAGTCGCTCTCTTCTTGGCAGGGAACAAACGACGGTGGAAAAGCCCTGACTGTGCCTGGTCTCCCACTGCCTCAGCTCCGGGGCTGCTGCCGCCTGTCTGCACCCCTGCCCACGCTGCCCAGCCTGGGATAGGGGTAGTGGGGAGACCCGGGACCTGGGGGATTCAGCTGCAGATGAGTCACGTCACGGCCAGGCTGGGGGATAAAGGGAAGGGAGAGACGACTGATGGGCCCTTCTCCATCCCGTGCTTTGAGAGTGGGTTACGTGGCCGGTAACAGTGGCCGTCACGTGGAGGCTGAGATTAGGGCATCAGCGCTCACCAGGTCACTAATGCAGGAGATAATTGGCTGAAGAGGTGCTTAACACATGCTGCAGAGCTGGGCTGGGACGTGCCCTCCGTGCCCAGCCCACGCTCACCACCGGCATCGTGATCAGTGCTTCGCTCTGCGGAGCCCTGCCTACTCCCTGCCAGCTTGGTGGCACAGCGAGCAGGATCCCTGCTCTGGCCGGAGCTCTGCGCTCTGTCCGGGGGTGTTCCGTGCTGCCATGGCCATGGGCTCCGTGTCCTCCCGGCTCCACTGCTGCCTTACTCGTCACCTGCCTGTGCTGCTCCCGCCGCGCCTCGTCCAGCACTTCGTGGGGTGACCCCAGGGCTGAAGAGCACCTGGAACAGCCTGTGAAGGGGCTGCCAGGGAGCAGCGGCTCTTCCCCGCCGGTCCTCGGGCCGCACCGAGGAGCGTAGGGCAGCTGCAGACGGGAGACTCTTTGCACCCCCTGTCCCCTGCTCGCTGCTTGCCCGTGCAGAGGCAGAAGCAGAGCCTGTGCGCCGCAGGGCTCTCTTGGGTCTGTGCCACACATCTGCACCCCAAAGTGCTGCAGCGGGCATCCCCTCCCCTATCCAAGCCTGGGAGGGTGGGGGTCTGCAGGGAGGGCGTTCGGGCTTTCGCCCTGAGCCGGGGCGGTCGGGGGACCGGCGGGGCTGGTGCCGGTGGGGCTGGTGCCGGTGGGGTGTGTCTGGCTGCCTGCGGCGGGCACAGCTGGAAGCAGGTCCCTGGCTCTGGGTGCACGCAGGCCCCCCGCCCGTGTTTCCTTTCCGGATGGATTTCCTGTTTTCAGCTGTGGGGCCCGGTGCGGAGCCGCCCGGGGTGGGTGCGCCGGGGGCGGAGCGGGTCCGCAGAGATGCGGGGGTCCTGCCGGGGGCAGGAGGTGCGGCCCTCGGTGCCCATCGCCCCGCGGCGAGGTGGGGGCCGCGGCTGCCCGTCAGTGGGGCGTTCAGACTGCAGATTGCAGGAGGCATCCGGCGTCGAGTCCTTCCCCGCAGGGCTGGCCGGTGGCGTGACCTGCCGCTGAGCCCCTGCCGACCCGGGATGGCTGGCACCGAGGTGGGGTCTTGGAGCTCGGCCAGCTCCCTGGAGCAATCTGGCAGCGAGAGGATGCAAACAGCTCCCACATCCGAGGTCCAGGATAGTAGGATGTGCCTGGCTCTAGCAAGGGGCTGAGGGCTGGCGCTGGTTCCTCCTTCCCTGGGCCGTTGTGTCCCGGGTATCCCTGGAGGATTTCCCATTCCCTGGGGAAGCCGTACATCCGTCTGTGCGACCTATCCCGAATGCCCTTGGCTGTGGCTGCCTGGCTCCGTGGGACAGATCCCGAGCCTCTAGGATCAGGCACGGGATGTGCTTGCCCAGGCGCAGCCCCGAGCGGGAGCTGTGGAGGCTCTCAGGGCGCTGGAGGGGATCAACCCCTGACCTCCAACCTGGGCAGCTGAGCAGGACCTGCCTCTGACAGAGACACCACCAGATTAGAGGTGACTCACCATAATCTTGAAGAAGTGGATTAAGTCTCCTCCTACTGTGCTACTTAATGAAATCCATCCCATAATACGCTCCTGGCCCTGCTGTTCCCCCTCATCCCCTGCCCCTGCCAGCCCCGTGGCAGCTGTGTCCCCCCTCCCTGTAGTGAGGCAGGACAGAGTGTGGGCATGAGGTACTGGCAGCAAACAGCCCATGCCCTCGTGACCCCACGCTCTGTGGGACGGAGCCGTGGCCGCGGTCGTCCCCAGCATGTGGCAGGGGCTGTCCTGCCCCGCTCCTCGCAGAAGAGTGGGGGGTCTGTCTTGGGCTTCCCAGGAGCAGCTCCGCTCATGCATCGCATGCCAGGCATCTGTTTTTCTCTGGTGTCCCCAGGCCAGGGAGGCAGGGACTGTGCTGGGTTGCTGGCGCATGGCTGCGCCTGTGAGGGTGAGCGAGCAGTGGGGAAGGATCCAGCTCAGGGCCAGGAGCAGGAAGGAAGGAAGGAAAGCAGAGTTAAAATAAGCCAGGCAATGAGCTGTGAGGGAAGCCAGGGCTGGAGCTGGCTTCCAGCCCCCAGGAGAGGGGCGGACTGCAGTGAACTGGGCTTAGCGTGGTGCTGGGACGCCCTGGGGCACCCTGGGGCACCCTGGGGCACCCTGGGGCAGTGCTATACTCTGCTTTGGGCTGGGGCAGGGGGACCGCGGGGCAGGAGGATGCCGGGAACTGGAGGGGCGTGTGCTGCCTTGCTGTCCCTGATGGCTCTGCCCCTCTCCCACCCTGGCAGGATGGCTCTCGGCAGCGGCCACCGCAGAAGAAGAAGACAGTGTCCTTCAGCTCCATGCCCAATGACCGCAAGATCAACAGCACAGCTGCCTGCATCTCCCTCATGCTGGAGGGCTGTGAGCTGAAGAAGGTGCGCTCCAACTCCCGCATGTACAGCCGCTTCTTCGTGCTGGATGCTGACATGCGCTCCGTGCGCTGGGAGCCCTCCAAGAAGGATTCGGAGAAGGCCAAGATTGAGATCAAGTCGGTCAAAGAGGTGCGTGTGGGCAAGAAGACGCCTGTCCTGCGCAGCAATGGCCTCTCCGACCAGTTCCCGGACGAGTGCGCCTTCTCCATCATCTATGGGGACAACTACGAGTCCCTGGACCTGGTGGCCAGCTCGGCAGACGTGGTGAGTGCCTGGGTGATGGGGCTGCGGTATCTGGTGTCCTACGGGAAGCACAGCCCCGAGGCACCCGGGACCGGCCACCCCAGCCTCCGGACGTCCTGGATCTCCTCCGTCTTCGACCTTGCCGACCTGGAGAAGTCCGGGCGCATCCCCGTGTCCCGGGCTGTGCAGCTGATCAAAGCGCTCAACCCTGGCATGAAGACCTCCACCATCGAGCTGAAGTTCAAGGAACTGCAGAAGGCCAGCGAGCGTCCAGGCACGGAGGTGGCCTGCGACCTCTTCGTAGAGGCATACTGCGAGCTCTGCACCCGCCCTGAGATCTTTTTCCTGCTGGTCCAGTTCTCCAGCAACAAGGAATACCTGGGTGTGAAGGACCTGCTGATGTTCCTGGAGGTGGAGCAGGGCATGGAGGGGGTGACGGAGGAGAAGTGCTTGGAGATCGTCAGCAAGTACGAACCCTCCAAGGAGGGCCGGGAGAAGGGCTACCTGGCCATCGACGGCTTCACGCGTTACCTGCTCTCTGCTGACTGCTCCATCTTCGACCCGCAGCACCGCAAGGTCTGCCAGGACATGGCGCAGCCCCTCTCCCACTACTACATTAGCTCTGCCCACAGCGCCTGCCTGCTGGAAGACAACTTCTGGGGCCGCTCAGACATCAGCGGCTACATCAGTGCCCTGGGGCTGGGCTGCCGCAGCATCGAGCTGGTGCTGTGGGATGGCCCTGACGGCGAGCCCGTGGTCTACACCAGCCCCTCAGCTGCCTCCTGCATGCCCTTCCGTGCCGTGGTGGGGCTGATTGACCAGCACGCCTTCACTGCCTCCGCCTACCCCCTCATCCTCTGCCTGGTGGTGCGCTGCTCGGCCCCCCAGCAGCGGCTCGCTGCCCAGTGCCTGCGCAAGACGCTGGGGGAGAAGCTGTACCTGGAGCCCCCCAACCCGGTGGCCTCCTACCTGCCCTCCCCGGAGGAGCTCAAGGGCCGCATCCTCATCAAGGGCAAGAAGCTGCCGCCCACCTGCGAGGACAGCGAGGGGGAGGTGTCGGACGAGGAGGAAGGCTGGGAGCTGGCGCGGCGACTGGGCCAGGAGGACCGGGAGGCACCGGAGGGAGGTGGCCTGCGGCGGGTGCGCCTCAGCCGTGAGCTCTCAGAGCTGGTGAGCCTCTGCCAGGCGGTCCCCTTCCAGGACTTTGAGAGCTCGCGACGTGGGCAGCGCTACTGGGAGATGTGCTCCTTCAGCGAGGTGGAGGCGGGACGCCTCACCAACGAGTGCCCAGCTGAGCTGGTCAGCTACAACAAGCGGTTCCTCTCCCGCATCTACCCCAGCCCCATGCGCATCGACGCCAGCAACATGAACCCCCAGGATTTCTGGAAGTGCGGCTGCCAGATGGTGGCCATGAACTACCAGACGCCAGGGCTCATGATGGACCTGAACGCGGGCTGGTTCCGGCAGAATGGGGCCTGTGGCTACGTCCTCCGCCCGGCCATCATGAGAGAGGAGGTCTCCTACTTCAGTGCCAACGCCAAGGACTCCCTGCCCGGGGTGCCTGCCCAGCTCCTACACCTTAAGGTCATCAGTGGGCAGAACCTGCCCAAGCCCAAGGGCTCGGGGGCCAAGGGGGAGGTTGTGGAGCCCTATGTCTGTGCTGAAATCCACGGCATCCCGGCCGACTGCGCTGAGCACCGCACCAAGACAGCCCTGCAGAGCGGGGACAACCCCATCTTCGACGAGAGCCTGGAGTTCCAGATCAACCTGCCGGAGCTGGCCGTCCTGCGCTTCGTTGTGCTGGACGATGACTACATCGGGGACGAGTTCATTGCCCAGTACACCATCCCCTTTGAGTGCCTGCAGCCCGGCTACCGCCATGTCCCCCTCCAGTCGCTGGCCGGCGAGCCCCTGCCCCACGCCACCCTCTTTGTGCATGTGGCCATCACTGACCGCCGTGGTGGGGGCAAGGGGCACCGCCGGGGGCTGGCAGGGCGCCGGGGCCGCCGAGTGCGGGAGTACACTTCCACCAAGGCCACTGGCATCAAAGCCATCGATGAGGTCTTCCGGACGGCCACCCAGCCGCTGCGGGAGGCCACTGACCTGCGGGAGAATGTACAGGTACGGACCCTGCGGAGGCACTGGGGGACCTGGTTTCTGCAGGGGAGGATGGGGCTGGACTGAGAATGGTGGGGAGCCCGGGTGTCCTCCTTTTCCTGGAGGTAGGGGTATTCCGGTGTGGGGGGGCTCCTGGGGGTCGTCCCAGCTGAGCTCCTGACACTGGTCACTGCCTGCAGAATGCGTTGGTCTCCTTCAAGGAGCTGTGTGGGCTGACACCAGCTGCCAACATGAAGCAGTGCATCCTGACGGTGTCCACATGGCTGCTGCACAGTGACAGTGCACCCAGCGTCACCCTCAACCTGGCAGAGCAGTACCCCCCCATGGAGGCCCAGGGCCCCATCCCCGACCTGCTGCGCAAGGTCCTCACTGCCTACGAGACGGTAAGTGCCACCCTGCCGGGGCTCGGCACCTTGGGGAGGCTCCTTGGGACCAGTGACACTGGGACCAGCACCCTGCCAAGGACGGGGGACCCTGAATGTATTGTACCCATCCTGGGGCAGGGGAAGGTGAGCGGGCAGGGGGCTGCATGGGGGCTGCCCTGGGGAGGAGTCTTGCCAAGGCACAGGCTTGCCCAGATCGGTCTGACCCTGGGACACTGCAGCCCCTACCCTGTGCCTGCACTGCCTGTCCCTCGCCCTGGTCCCACCAGGTGGGAGAAATCCCATTAATAGCCACAGCCAGAGCTGCTTCCTTCTTTTGTGTTGAAGGGAACGTGGCCACTGGCCGGGTGCTGGTCACACCATACCTGGCCATGTGTGGTGAGGTGGGGAGGGCCAGACCCCGGGCACCGCGCTGGTGCAGGGGGCAGCCCGTGATGAGCCCCGTGTCCCCATCCACTTGGCCAGAGGGCAAAGGGTCGAGGCTGCCCAGCTCTTCATGCTGCCCCTCTCCTCAGATGATCCAGACTAGCCGGACGCTGATCGAGTCTGCTGACGCGGTGTACGGGAAGCTCATCCAGGCACAGCAGGCAGGTGGGTCCCGGAGGGCAGCCCCAGCCTGGTGTGGCTCTGGCTGTGGACCCAGGCATGTCTTGGGGTGCTGGGGCTCAGGGCTTCCTGCACTGGGGCAGGGTGTGGGTGGTTGGGCTGCAGAGCTGTGTGGAAGGGAGCAAGCAGAGTGGGGGAGGCTGATGAGGAAGCGGGGAAGAGTCATTAGCTGTCAAACGCCAGAACTCAATTAGTGCCAGAAATAACAGGCTGGGGCTGACGGCAGAAACGGCAACTGAGTGTTAAGACTTCCCAAACACATGGCAGAACCCACACAAGCAGGTGCTGCTGCCTCCTGCCCTGGTCCTCCCCATGGTTGCCCCCACTCCAGCAGCTGCCTGGGACCTCCGGCCCCACTCCAACCCCAATGGCTGCATGGCCCCTCTGTTGGCTGGGACCCCACAGGGATAGCCCCACCAGCTCCAGGGGCTTCCGTGGGCTCCCCGTGGGGCTGGGAGAGTGTCAGGAGCTGGAGGGGCTGGGGAAGAAGGAGGGGGCCCTGCTCTGCTGTCCCTGCCACGCCAGCCTTGCTGCCAGCAGCCGTGTTTGTTCCCTGCCTACGCGGCAGACGGAAATCTCCCCGAGCTCTTGGCGTTCAGCTCTGCCACTGCCGCGAGCGCTGGGGGAGTGGAGCAGTGGGGCACGAGCTGCAGGGCACAGGTTGGTGCTGTGCCCTCCTGTACTGCTCTGGCTGCTGTGCTGCAGTGCTGCAGGGCAGAGGGACTCTGGGGCATGCAGCCCCTCGGAGTGGTGGTAGGCAGCAATTTGGCAGCTGCAGCCCCCACCCCCGTGCCCTGGTGCTGCCTGTCCCTGCTTTCACCCTGGCCGTGCTGTGGACAAGCCCCTGTGGTGCTGGCACGGCCGGTACGCGGCTGGCGGGAGCTGGGGGTCCGGGGGGATGTGGGCTGCGGCGGGGGCGCGGGGCCGTGGGCGAGCTGATTGGCAGCGCGAGGGCGAGCGAGCTGCGTGGGAGCCCTCGCGTGGGCCCAGAGCCGGTGCTGCGTCAGGAGGGGTAAATATAGCACCCACTCACGAGGATGCCACGTGGTGCACGGTGACGGGCTCCGCACTCCGATGGGGGGGCCTGGGGGCCCTGCTCTGAGTCCCCCCAGATGAGCTGTGGAGTGCAAGAGTTGTGCCTCTGCCCGGGGTCTTCACTGCCCTTTTGGACCTCATGGTCTCCGGGGTCCAGAATGGCCACAGGCTGCAGCTGACCACGGTGCTGGGGCGTTGGGGGCTCCTTTGGCCCATCATTTGAGGCATGGAGGAGTCTTGAGGCTGCTGGGGCAGTGGGGAACCCACCCAGTCTGCAACCCCCACGGTGGGCAAAGGGCACCCCTCTGGCTTGGTCCCTGTTGGTCGTGGGTGGTGGCTGTCCCTGTGCCAGCGTCCCCGCACCCACTGAGCACCTCTCCCGTCGATGCAGGGATGGATTTCCACAAGGAGCTGCACCGCATCGAGACCAAGGAGGGGCTGCGGGGCCGCAAGCTGCAGAAGGCGCTGGAGAGCTTCGCCTGGAACATCACTGTCCTCAAGGTGAGGGGCAAGGGCTGCGTGGACACCCCTGCCCTGCCCTGCCCTGCCCCCTCACCCTCCTGCCTCCACCCTAACAACCCCCCCCCGACGTCTCCTCCCCGCAGGGCCAGGCTGACCTCCTCAAGCATGCCAAGGCGGAGGCGCTGGACAACCTGTGGCAGATCCACAATGCGGGACAGTCCTGCGGCATTGGCAGGAACGGGTCAGCCTCGCCGGAGCCCTCCCGGCTGCGTGCCCCGCTGGAGCCCATCCCTGAGACAGACGGAGGTGGAGACACAGCGTCCTGCTGACCCCGGTCTGGGGCTCGGGGGCCCAGACTGAGCACCCCTGGCCGCAGGGGCCGGGAGCAGGGAGCTCCAGCCTGGCTGGGGAAAGTGTGTGAGGCTGGGTGTTGAGGGGCTTGCACCAGAACTCAGTGGAGAGGCTGGAAGAGATGTCCCTGCTCCCGCTTGCCCCGCCAAGCTCCCAGAGGACTCGTCCATTCCCTCCAGCTGCTTCTGGAGCCAGTACTCTGCCGTGGGGCCGGTGGGGATGCTGGTACCCCAGTGCCCATGTGCATGTACCCCCAGCCTGCTGTGCCAGATGCCACTCGGAAAAGCAGCCCCAGGTCTGGGCTCCTGTCCACTCTCCCCAAGGCTGCAGGTTTGACCTTCACCAGCCCTGGGGAAAACCTGGCTGGCAGGAAGGGTCCTGGCTGGTCCTGTCACCTCCATAGCATCCCTGGGGTCCCCCCTATGCAGAGGGGCAGGAAGGCTCTCTGGTGCGGCAGGTGTGGGGCCAGGGTGTCACTGAACAGCAGATGTGGCTTCTGGCATCAGGGAAATGTTTGGGTTCATCCCCCGGGGCAAGTGAGTTCCAGCACAAGCAAAGACTGGAGGTGGTCTGGGGTTGGACCGGGGCTGTGGAGCGTTATAAAGAGTGCGAGACCCTCCCTGGTGCCCTGCGGCTCCCTCTGTTCCAGGCACGGGACCAGGGTGGGACAGTGTCACCGAAGGGGACGGAGAGTGGCACCGGGTACAGGACCCTGGTGGCACTATCCCTCCCTGGCACCAGCCAAGCGCAGGGTGACGGCTCCCCACGTCAGTCAGGGAACTATAGAGCTGCTGGCACCCCTTTCTTCGGGGGGTTAATTAGCCTAATGGGGCTCTGAGCAGCGGCCCCGCGCACCGCGCTGCGGCCGGAGCCGGCCAGCGCTGACCTTCAGCCCCTTTGTGCCAGCCCAGCAGCGCGGCCCGTGGGCAATTATGGCCTCATTAGTGCCAGGCGCCCCGTCCAGTGAGTACCCACACAATGGGGAACTGCAAATGAGGGGAAAAAGCCTGGACGGTCTCCGGGCTACCGGCCACAGCGCTCCCACGTCTCCCAGAGACCCGTCGCTGCCGCTGCCCCAGCGGTATTTTTGGCAGCACTATTGTGCTAGGCCCTATAAAGTGGCAGTGGCAGCGCAGGGTGCTGTGCTGTCGGCTGCCCGATGGGACATGCCCCAGAGCCGCTCTGCCGCCTGAAGACCCCAGGAAGGATGGAGGTGCCCAACACCAAGGTGGGGCTGGGGTGCTGCAGCCCCTGGGGACAAGAGAACAGCGGTGGGTGGGAGGTCGGAATGTAGGGCTGGGGGTGCGGGAGGGCCTGGCCGGTTTCTTGGGGAGCTCCGAGTGTGCAGGAAATCCCCGGGGCTCCCTGGCTGTAGCCAGCAGCCGATGAGGGGAGTTCTTGGGAGGGAGCTGGGCATGCGATGCCTGCAGCATGGGTGCTTTCACTGCTTGTCCCGTGGCACTGGACAGCGAGAGGAGGCTGTTTGCCACAGCTGCTGTGTGCTGGAGCAGGGCAGGGGTGCAGTGAGGACACCCCCACATCTGGCTGCTGGTTGGAACACAGGTGAGGGTGCTGGCTGTGCCTGTGCCTGTCACCGAAGGGTGACACTCCAGGTGCACTTTGGGTGTGGGGCTGGACCCCTGCGGCAACAACCGGGGCAGGGGGGAGTTGAAACACCAGTGAGCGCAGCAGCGGGGGCAGTCCTGGGGCTGTGCTGTCCCCCTCTCTCTGCCCTGGCGCTGCCCTGCACTAACGCTGCCCGTTGCTCCGGCAGCCCCGGCGAGCTGCCTGCCTCCTGCTCCTGCTCCTGTTCTGCTCCCTGGCTGCTGCCCGGCAGACCCTGCCCCACTGCTGCCGGCAGAAGACCTGCTCCTGCCGTGTCTACGACCTCCTGCACGGCATGGGCAACCACGCCGCCGGCATCCTCACGCTGGGCAAGAGGAAGAGCGTCCCCCTGGCCTTCCAGAGCCGGCTCTACCGCCTGCTCCACGGCTCCGGCAACCACGCTGCGGGCATCCTCACCATGGGCAAGCGCGGGCAGCACCCTGGCACCACCTGCCACGACTCGCTGGGCTGCCCTGCGGGCACGGACGCCCAGCTGACAGCGGTGCCGCGAGGTGCTGACAGCAGCCCTGCCGGCCCCAGGGAGTGCCAGGGACACTCAGGGAAGGACCTGAGCACGAGCCAGGCCCAGGGAGCTGCAAGGAGCTTTTACTGAATGGGATGGGGGCAGCGGGACAGAGAGGGGATCCCTGGCAGGATGGACTCCGGGGACACACGGCCGGAGCTCAGTGTAAATAGCACTTTTAGATACCTCCTCCCAGCCCTGGCCCTGGCCCAGCCTGCTCAGGGCACCGCGGGCACCGCGGCCTTTTACAATAAATGGTAGCCTGATGTCACCCGGCTCTGTTGTCTCTCTGGGGAGGGGTTGGGCGGGCTCAGCTCAGCGCCGGGGCAGCTGCCGGAGCAAGCGCCTTCCTCCGGTGCCTGGACTGGGCTCATCTGTGGCGCCTGCACCGGGGCGTGCGCGGGACCAGCTGCCCGGGTGCTGTACCAGGACAGAGGTTAACCGAGGTGCGGCGGGTCCTGCCCCTCCTGCAGCCCCCGTGGGCCCGGGAGGGCCGGGGGTGAGCGGCTCCCGTGACCGAGCGGCTCCCGGTGCCTCCCGGTACGGCGGCTCCGGTGCCGAGCAGGTCCCGGCGCCACCAACCCAGTGTCTCCCCCCGGGCCAGATCGCCCTGCCCGCGGGCGGGGGACGGTGCTCGACGGTGCCGAGGCCCCTCCCGGTGCCTGGGCGGGGCGGGGGCGGGGCGGGAGCCCC
>VZTA01029689.1:301540-318480 GCA_013398855.1 Mohoua ochrocephala
CTCGACCGGACGGGCGCCGCCGCCGGCGGGGCGGGGGCTCTGGGCGGCCGGGTACCCTCTTCTCTCGCTGTGAGCCGGCCCAGCGGGGCCCTGCGTGCCTTGCGAGGCCGGGGAGCGGCGCTGCCGCGGGGCACCGGCAGCTCCGGCCTGGTGGTACCGGTGTGTGGTGAGCGGTAACGGGAGGGGAGCCACGCTGGGTGGGGGGAGCCCGGCTGCGAGGGGACGGTGCCCGCCTCAGGGTAGACGTCCCGGCGGCGCTCTGGGTTCTCGGGTCAGGCTCCTCCGGGCTGGCCGTGAGCAGGAGCGGCTGGCGGGACAGCGGGGCCGGGCACCTGCAGCCGGTACCGTGTGATTGTCCGGGAGCTGGGGCACAGCTCCCGTCTCTCCCAGCCGTGACTGACTGCGAGCTGAATGGGGTTGGGGAAGGTGCCAGTGGTTATCGTGGTGGGATCATATTCTGTTGTAGTTGCTGAGCATCTGAGGGGGGAGTGGGAGCTCCAGGAGCTGGGAAGCCCAGCCGGGTTCCCAGGAGCTGCTGAAATGAGGGAGGTGACTTGATTTGCTGCAAATAGGCTCCGAGGGAGACCGTCCTGGGTCGCTGCTGGTGCTAAGCACAGCCCTGTGCCCCTCGAGGGCCCCTGTGAAGGGAAACACTTGGTGCTGTTGGGCCCTGAGCAAGGCCCACGGGCTGCAAGGACATTTTGTGGCTTGTATGGAAGGGAATCTCGAGCAAGGCTGTCCTTGGATCTCTGTCACAGCGGGAGAGACCCCGGTGTGTGAGCTGGGAGCGCAGTCGATGTGGGATCCTGGTGGGGTTGCACCAGGAGTGCAGATGTGAGTGTGAGCAACAGGTTTGCCCTGCTAAATCCTGGGGGAACTGCTCGGACCTTATTCCTGGTGATGCTCAAGGTGCTGCCAGGGCTCCTGGGGCTGGGCAGGAGCTGGGAGCGGTGCTGTGACCCTGCCAAGAGACCAACCCAGCCCTGACCCTGGCCCAGCAGACCTTTAGTTGCTGCCCTCAGATGTGGCTGTTGGAGCTCTGACCTTGGCTGTTTTCAAACCTGTAAGGAAGTTGGAGGGGAGAATATGTCAAGGGACTATTTTAAGTCTGGTGTGGAACAACTTGCATCTGCTATTCTTAGCTTTTTGTGCGGAGGGTCAGCACACTTGAGCTGCCCTGTTTACAGCCTGACGTTGGGCCTGTGCTCTGCTGGGGCTCCTGAGCCGCCTCTGAGCCTTAACTGGGGCCAAAAAAAGCAAACTCAGTCCAGTTGTCTTGACATGCCATGCTGTCTGAGTGAGCTTCCTGGAAATATCCCACTGATGTCCACTGCTGCCTTGGCTCTGAAAGTCTTTTACATTTCTTTTCGGCTCACCTGGATAATAAGGTGACAGAACTATGGCTGAAAAGGGCTAAGAATTCAGGATAGTCCCTGTAGGCAGCTACAAGACCATGTTGATCTTGATGAGTTCTTGGAGTGAGGTGAGCAGGTAGAACATGAGCCTGGCTGGACCTGGCAGGTCGAGGACAGGAATGTTTGGGGTCATACCTGGGTTTCAGCATTGAAATCCCCTCAGACTCCTCCTGAGCCATAATAGTTTGCTGGAACAGTCAATACTTTCAGACCAAAAATCTGCTTCTGGGGTGACCTTCCCTCTTGAGATGCTCTGGCTGATTTGGGTGACATTTGGTTGCAGGTTGTACAGGCAGTGGGGGTCCCTGCAGGCTCTGTAAGTAGGTGCTGATGCCTCTTCAGCTGATGGAACAACCCAGGCAAGGTGAAATGGACTCCTGGAGAGGGTTTGAATTACTGGAGAGCTTGAGGGAAAGGCTGGCTTGGCACATGGATATGAATGTAGTAAGATAAAGCATTAATCTAGTTTTGCATCAGTGGAATACACTTTGCTTTCCTGTGAAACCAGTGCTGGGCTGAGCAGTGTCTAAAGGAACCCTCTGGCCGTGTGTGTGTGTGCCTGGCCAAACCTCAGCGTTGTGCTGAGACCTGGGATTATCTCCATCACAGCAAAGCTCTTCTGCATCTCAAGAGGGATCAGCTCCAGGGTTGCTCTAGGCCCTGCCAGTCGTGAGCTCTGGATCCAAACTTCTTCAGCTGCTGCACAGTTAGTGGATCTTGGTCATGGCATCTCCCTGAAGAGGGAGGGGGAAGGAATGCCGAGCGCTTTCAGACACAGGAAATGAAATGGGAACGCTTCTAATGAAGTGGGTGTAGCCCAAAGTATTCCTGTCAGCAGACTTAAAAGAGGATAGAATGTAGAAACGTTGGAGTCAGCTGTTTTCTTCCCTTGGGGTATGAAGTTTGCAGCCTCTTATGCAAGTCCGGAGAAGTTGTCAGAATAACATTGAAAACACTCCAGACACTGGCCAGAAGCAGGGAGCCTTCCTGGATGTGACAGCACTGGGGAGGTATAAAATTCATCTGAGTCCCAGAGGGAATGCTGTCCTCCCCTGAAGCACGGGAATGAGCTGCTGGAGCAATCCTGCATAAACAGATAAGAAAACACTAGTTTTCATGTTTGCTTTGGTTTGGTAGCGCTCCAAATAAGGAGCTCCTTGAGGCAGGAGATCTTTGTGCAGTCTGGGAAAGATATTCTGAAGGTCACCGATTCTTTGCAGTGCAGGTGGCAGTTTGCTGCTTTGCATTGCTGATGGTGCCTTCTTGCTGACTGAGTAGTGGGTGCTCTCCGAGGCACACGTTGCTGGGTGTCTGGTCAAAGTGAAGCTGTGTCTGTTGAGGGCATCTGAACAGAGCTCAGAGTCAGGAACAGGAGTTAAAGAACCTTGGCTGAAGAATTAAAACCTCGATGCTTTTGTTCCATTGGAGTCAGCCCAGGCTACATCCATGAGTTGTTCCTCCAGCCTTGCTGTGCTGAGGATAACTGGAAGTGGGTGAGGGCTCCGAGAGGGAGCTGCTGTGGGACAGGGAAGGTGGAGGCTTTGCTCCCTGGAGCTAGCGGGCAGCTAAGGGGAGATGAAGGTGATGTAAAACTCTTCCGCAGAAGTCCGTGCTGGAGGGGTTGTGACAGCAGGCTGGTGGCCTTGGAATCTCTGAGGATGGAGTTGTTTTGGAAAAGCTGCTTTGGAAAACAGCTGGCTGCTGGGGCTGCTCCAGAGGCCATGGGTGTGCAGATGTCAGGAAACAGATGTGTGTGTCAGCAGCATGAGAAGGAGCTGGTACTACAGGGTCTCCTAGACTTGTTCAGGGCTGTAGCTGAGTGAGCAGTTCAACTTTGGAATGGAAATCCTATTTACTTCTAAGTTAAGATGAGTGTGCCCAAGTCTTTGTGAGTCTTGGACATGGGACTGCGCAGAGAAGTTGTTACACTATCATAAGTTAGTCACAGCCATAGGGGGGTTGCTGAAACTGCTGTCCGAGCTGGTTTGGGTCTGTGAATCTGCACTTTAGGGCTGTAGTGCAGCTCCTGCCAGCTGCAGTGGAGAGTGGCCCAGTTCAGAGCAGTTCCTGAGCTCCAGACTGCATCCTTGCTGATCAGGACACTGAGGGCTCATTTCTGGGGAGGGAAAAGGTAGGAAGGTAGTGTACTGAAACTCATCAGACTTGATGGGGCTGAGGTGTGTAGCTCGAGTCTGTTTGCTGGTTCATCTCCTCTATAACCGCTGGGTCTGTTCCTCCTTTCTCTGCTGCCTGGACCCTCAGGCTCTGGGAGTTTGTTCTTATTAGTCATATTGATGAGTTGGAGTGTTAGGTTGATGTTCTATGCTGTGCTAGCCTGGGCTGGTGTGGTCCGTGCGTGGTTCTGGTGGGACCCACACTTTCTGCTGGTCCCGCTCATGGAAGTTGCTCCCGACTCCCTGTCCTGGCGCTGACTGTGCAGCCCTGGGGAGAGCAGAGCAGAGCAGTGCGGGCCAGCTGCCCGTGCAGTGTGAGGTGAAGCAAAACCACTGGGCAGCTTCAGGGTTTGCTTTGCCAAGGAATTCGTGTAACGCTGTCAGCTATTTAACAAGATAAATACTTCACTGGGGCTTTTGTCTTGAGTATTTTGGTTCTAAGCCAACAAATCCCCAGTGAAGCAACTCCTTGCATAGCTGAGAGCAGCAGCAGCCCTTTGGGTAACCAGAGTCTTCAGGATTGGGTTTCTAAACATCCTCAGCTTTCAGAGTAGTCCTTGCTACTGGGTGAACATAGGGCAAAAATATCAGATTCTCTAACTTCTGACACCTTAAATGAGCAGCTTCCCCCACCCTCCTGTGGTGGGGTTAACGTGGGGTTCTAACAGTAATTCCCCTGTGGAAATTTGGGTCGGTGTCCTGGGTAAGTTTGTTTGAAATGGGCTCTGGTGCTATTCCCCAGCATCCTGAGAGCTCTGGAGGATGGCCTTGCACTGGTGGGCAGGCAGGGAGTGCAACAGCCATGGCATGTGCTTTCTCATTTAGGGCACTCAGATTTTTGAATTTAATGTTCCTGGCTGTGTACAGCCCCCTCCAGCAAACCCTGGCAGGCAGGGGACGGGTTGGAGGAGAACAAACTGTAGAAGTGATAGACCTGGAGCTCTCACTTGTGGGGCAGCATCAGGAATTGGCACTTGACTTTGATCTCAAACAAGAGACTATGTTAAGAGTTTACAATGAAAAATCCAGTGCTTTTGCTGTGGGATGCAGAGCTCCTGTGTGTGCTTCAGTGAGCAGGAGGTGGGTAGGGCCGGTAAACAAACCAGCACGAGCCTTTTCATGGGTCTTGTGATCTCCCAAGTGCTGGGTTTCACTAGTTAAAAGAAACGAGTAGGAAAATTAATGCTTGTTGATCTTAATTACATGAGTACCCCACCATGCCCTTCCTTTTCATGGCCTTGACTGCTCGAGTTAGCGTGGCAAGCTGGGACTTCAGCTGCTTTCCCTTGTCTGTGTGCTATCGCTGGGGTTATTTTGGTCTGCCTGACCCGTGGCTCGAGTGTCAGTGCTGGGCTTCTCGTGGGGAAGAGGTGGGGGGGATGAACAGCTCCCCAAGCATCAGAAATGGTGTCATACAGCAGGGAGCACTCCCTGTTCCTCAAGCAAGTGTCCACTGGTGGGTATAGGCTGATCTAGCACAGGTCCAGGCTGTGTCGTTCAGCCGCCTCTTCCATCTGCAGAGCTGAGCTGTGTCTGACAGGAATCCTCAAACACGTTGGCATTGGCAGGAAGTGCCTGTCCTGCCATGCTCGCTGTCTGCAGCGCTGGTGGGCACTTCCTTCAGTTATTTGCTTCCTCCTGTGACCATCAGCTGGTCATCCAGGTCCAGGTATGTCCTTAGCCCGAGGCCCTCAGTGACCAGTGAGCGTCTGTAAATTCCACTCAAACATCTGAAAGATATGGCAACTTCTCACCTGAACATGAAGTTATATAATCTTGCATCCAAACTTCAAACCACTCTTAGGTGATGATCTGGTTCTCCATAATTGGAGCAGTCAAGACTTTGGCTGCTGCCCTGCCTGCACTGACCAGTGGCTGTCCACGATGAGCTCAACAGAGATGTGCTCACCCAATTCTGTTGGAGTTCATGTAGCACAACCAGATGGCAAAATGCATCAAGATCTGTGAAATATAGGTCAGGCTAAGACTCGAGGATGTCAACAAGCTCATTTCCTTGTTTTGCTCTGGGAATCACCGCTATCAGATTTCGGGAGGCCGTAACTCAGAGACACTGTGATTCTCAGAGTGTTTAATGTGCAGAACGTTGGTCTGGAGCAGCGGCAGAGCTGACAGGCTGCCCAGGGAGTTATAAATACAAGGTTAAACCAAAGCTGTTCCCTTGCAAGCTCTGTTTAGAGGGGAAACTCTCAAAGGTGGAAGCCTCTTCAGGCTGGTAGAGATGCAGAGCTGCTGCTGCTGAGCCTCTTGAACCTGGCGGTGACCAAGCTGCTCCTGGCCAGAGCAACGAGCACTGCTCCCTCACCTTCCAGCAAAGCCAGTTGTTGGTTTGCTTCATATCAAGCTTCCTCATCCTGTCAAACAGTGTTTGCCCTTCCTCAGAAGAGGGAGGAGGGTCCTGACAGTGCTACTTGCAAGGACCCAGCTCTGAATTACAGTATCTTCGCTGCTTAACCCAAGACTGGACTCAGAGCAATGGCTTCACAGCTCTGGCTCCTGAAACATCCCACAGCACTCAGAAGTTTTACTCCTCAGTTTCTGTCCTGCCTGCCAGCTCTGGTGACTGGTACTGGCCTGACAGCCCGTGTCCGACTGCCTCCTGGTCAGAGCAATTTGAGGTGAGATGTCTCTAGGTCAGCGTACACTCAAGTGCTTTGTGTTTTGCAAGCTGCTGAGGTTCTCCAGCTGCTGGCACTCACGGGCTCCAGAGTAGCTCTGAAATGGCTGGAGGTTCCCTATCAAGCTGTGAGGTTGTTTAAATTTGAGGCATAGTTAAAGTAACCTCAAGCAGTCACAGCTGGACAGGCTTTGCCCTGGAAAGCAGCTGTTTGAAACTCTCCCCTGTGCTGAGCAGGCCTGAGCCTTGTTCACAGGACACTTTGCTCCAGTTCAACCTGCTTTAAACTTCTTATTCACGGATATCTTACATTTGCTGGGAAAATGCAGGATGTACATTGAGTTTCTTTGGGGATACTCTCAGAACAGGGAGAAATTGGCTTTTGGGGCATTTTCTTTCAACGAGCAGCCTGTGTTAGGAGAGTGGAAGGGAAAGTGGTGATCCAGAGCAGATGCAATCAGCTGTAGCATTTATCATCTACAGGGTAGTGGGAGTTGTGATGGGTACAGGAAATGTGCCTAAATCTGTAACTGTGTGCTTGGAAAGCATTCCTGCTCTCTGCAGGCAGCAGAGCTTAGTGCTTAGGGAGGCCCTGGGATTCACTTGTGGGTAACTCTGGATGCAAATCAACGTTTCCTGCTGTTCCTGCCATGGTTCTGCACTGCTCTGGGGGTTGGTGCTGGGGAGTGGTTGGCAGTGCTCATCCCGGGGGATGCTGCCTGTTCGTGCTGGATTTGAACAGTCCATGTGAGGAACGTGGCCAGTGTCCTGATGACCTGGAATGCTGTGGGATAAGGGTGTTGTGGCAGATGGATGGGTGTGGGAAGCACTGGGTGCTGCCTCTGTTTGGATCGGGTTGGGTGGCGATTCCTGGTGTGCAGCAGGGATGGGAGGGGGAGCTGCTGTCAGCTTCTGAGGGGACATCCTGTGCCCAAAAGCAGCTGCTGTCAGGTGCCTTCCTGAGGTGGGCACCTCCTCAGGTGCCTCCCCCTGTAGCAGATCACCTGCCTGGCTCCAGGGCCATCCTTGGGTCCGCTGAGAGGTGCAGAATGTCGTGGTGTAAGCGCGACAAACAGACAGCTCTAGAAACTCCTTTTGTCCAAACGCCTCGTGACCTGCAGAGCTGCCTCCTGCCAGTGTGGCACTGGGATGGCTCTGTATAGCATTGACAGTCTGAAGTGGCTTCTTTGTGAACTCGAGAAAGGAGGAAGGAGCTAAAGATCAACCTCAGTTACCTCTGCGAACTGAGTAATTGCTGTTTGAACAGACAAAGCTCTAATAACACCCATTGTGTGCTGGGTGCTCCTTACCTGCCTCACCCCAGCAGGGTGCGTGTAACATCCACACACGGTGGAAGCGCTGGAGGGCCCACTGGTGGGGAGGAGAGCTTGTGTTACCATTGCCTCTTTTCCAGGGAGGCTCTGCAGACTGACATCCTGCTGCAGGGGCTGCTGCCTGGCAGGAACTGCCCTGTGGTGCTCGCAGCTGATAACTTTCCACTGTGGGAAGGAACCGCCACCAGTCTGTGCCGATGGTGGCTGCAGATCAAACCACCCTCTAGAACTGGTACAGCTGGTCCCTGAGCATGTCACTAACTCTGACCACCTCTTCCAGTTGCAACCTGCCTACAGGTGGATCCCAGTGCAGAACCTGCAGCATCCTTAACTCTCGGCACTCCTGCACTTAGACCACAATGGCAGGTCGAGGTGGAGCTGCCCGACCGAATGGACCAGCTGCTGGGAACAAAATCTGCCAGTTTAAACTTGTTCTCTTGGGCGAGTCAGCGGTGGGGAAGTCCAGCCTGGTCCTGCGCTTTGTGAAGGGGCAGTTCCACGAGTACCAGGAGAGCACGATTGGAGGTGAGTGCCAGCTCCAGATGCCTGTGGCCGGGAGGTGCTGACCTTGCTGGGGCAGTCTGGGGTGTCAGAAGCAAGACTGGGCTATTTTGGTCTGGTCTGGGATTTTTGCTATAAATAGAGCCAAACGGTTAATGCTTTAACTCTTGGTTTGCACTTTGTTTGTTGGTGTGAGGATCAGCACGGCAGAGAATGACGCTGTGGCAACCCTGCGCTCTGCCTCTGAGGCTTCGCTTCCAGTGCCTCAACTCCACCTTCTAATGAGAACTGAGGCCTTCGGCTTGGTTTATAGCCCTTAATGATCTTTTCAGACCACGACCTGGGATTTTGGGGCTGTTTCTAGCCTGATACCGTTAACTGCTTTCACAGCGCTTTCAGGTCTAGTAGTTTTTTAGCTTGAAATCATTAGCACGGCGTCACCAATCAACCAGAGGCTGGTTGGCACGTGGGTCTCTGAGCAGCAATACCAGCAGGGTGTCCTGAGAAAAGGCTTGAGCTGTCCCTCCGTGACCTGTGCAGGGAGCAAGCGCAGCTGTAAGTGTGGCTTACTGGCAAGCAGGTCCTAATGCTCCTCTGTGGAGGGCTGTGCTCTGCCTCAGTCTGTATCCAAGGCTGGTGCCTTTGTCCTGGGTGTAACACGTGGTGTTAGGCTCACTGGGACAAGAAAACAACCAGTTACTAAACTGAGCAGCGTGGTGTAACTGGGCCGAGTTTGGTGCTGTTACCGATGCTCCCCAGGTCTGATCTTGGTGGTGCCACAACTGGACTGCGTGATCCCTGTCAGGAGCTGCTGGAAGGAGGGTCTGGCAGCCTGGATGCTCCAGGGGCTGGCCGCTGCCTGGGCCCTCTGGGCCACCTTCCTGTCACCGTGTGGTGGTTCTCAGTTCCTGTGAGCAGGGAGCGTGACACAGCGGAGCTGCAGCTGCCACAGCGAGCAGCACCGGCCCCTCCAGGGCTCAGCTCGCTCCCATGCGGCAGCAGAGCTGCTCCGAGCTCCTGCTCTGGCTCTGGGCCCTGTCCTGCTGGAGCTGAGGCAAACCCCCTTCTCTTGCAGCTGCCTTCCTAACACAGACAGTGTGTCTGGATGACACAACAGTGAAGTTTGAGATCTGGGACACGGCGGGGCAGGAGCGGTACCACAGCCTGGCCCCCATGTACTACCGGGGGGCTCAGGCGGCCATCGTGGTCTACGACATCACGAACACAGTGAGTGCGGGCAGGGCTGGGGGGCTGCCAGGAGGCTCCCGGTGCCCTGGGAGCGTGTCCGGGTCAGAGCCCTGCAGGTACCTGGCTGTGGGTGCCAAGTTCTTGAAAACTGCTCATGGCCTCTTCCTCAACTCTGGCCAAGGCTGTGAGCTGATAAAGGATCCTGCTGCCAAGTGCTGCAGAGGCAGAACGCTTCTCACAGGAAAGCCTTGTTCTAATCATATCTGCCCTGTGGATTCCTACACGGCTGCCCTTCCTGACCGCTGCCTCCTGTTTGCTTCCAGGACACATTTGTACGAGCCAAGAACTGGGTGAAAGAGTTGCAGAGGCAGGCTAGCCCCAATATTGTAATTGCACTAGCAGGAAACAAGGCAGACCTTGCTACCAAGAGGGCTGTGGACTTCCAGGTGAGTAGGAATCCAGAGAAGCTGTTACCCAAGCGGGTCAGGAAAGAATCTTTTTGCTTAAGTGAAGGAGGTGGTGGCTATGTAAAATGTGCTTTGAGGGAGTGAAAGGGAGGTTTTGTGCTGAGGACTGCAGGATGCCACCGAGCAGGATCTGTGCCCTGCCCTTCCCTTACTTCTGTCATAGCACATGTGGCCCTGGCTGGTGAAAGCCCTGGTGAATGAGGAGGAGGCCCACAGAGCACAAGCTCCTGTCCCCTCAGTCTCCTTTGCTGCCTTACTCGTGTGGGGACGTCTGCAGGGTGTGAAACAACATCTTCTGGGTACGAGACACATGAAGAATCATTCCCAGCTCGTTCTCTGCTTTTCACAGCTCTTACCTCATCTGAGGCAAGCGCTCAGGAGAGGTTCTTACCCAGCCCTCTCACAGGATTGCTTGTGGTGCCCTTGCAACGGGTGACACACTCCCAGCTGACCCAACTCCCAGGCACTGTGTGTGCATGTGGCTCCGTCAGGCTGTGCCCCAGCTCAGCTGTGGGACACTGGCTGTGCAGGGCTGCAGGTGGAGCACGTCCCTGGGTTGGCCAGGCCGGGCAGGGACAGGGGCAGGGGAGCAGCCTTGGGGCCCAAGGTGGGACATAGCATTTCTCCAGCAGTTAGCATGTTGACAGGTGAAGTGCATGAAGTCTGCTTGGGCCTCCTGGCAGGGTGCCTTTAGCACTCTGATGTGATTGTTTGTAGGATGCACAAACATACGCAGATGACAACAGCTTGCTGTTCATGGAGACGTCGGCGAAGACAGCGATGAATGTGAATGAAATCTTCATGGCAATAGGTAAGGGCCTGTGGGTAGGGCTGGGGTAGCTCTGAGCGCCAGCACTGCAGCCCGAGGGGCTCCTGTGTCAGCCAGGGAGGGTGGCTCTTACTGGGGCAGGCGTCCAGTTTGCCACACTGGTGGGATTAGTCATTCCCCGAGCGTGTGGAGCCTTAGCCTTGCAAAGCTGGTTCCCTCTCCCTGTGTCTGGGGTGGTGATGGAGATAGGAGCAGGTCTGATGCCAGCCAGAGCCAAGGATGGGTTGGTTTGCCATGCAGTGCTGCTGGCAGTGTCCTGTCTCAGACTCCTTTGGTGGTGAGGGCTCCAGCCCGGGGTGTGCAGTGGGAGGAGGTTGGCCTCTCTAGAGGACCCTACTAACGTCCTGTTTCTTTCTAGCCAAGAAACTGCCAAAAAATGAACCCCAGAATGCTCCTGGTGGCCCAGGCAGGAATCGGGTGGTGGACCTTCAGGAGAGCAGCCAGCCGAGCAGAAGCCAGTGCTGCAGCAACTGAGCAGCTGCTCCGGCCCGCGAGCCCTTGGAGGACGTGACTGGAACCCACGCTAACGATCGCACTTACCGTAGGGCGGCTGCTGCCGGCGCCGCCGTGATTCTCCATCCCTTTCTGATCATAGGCTGGAGGGAGTTCTTCCACCTGCACCTTTCTGTACAAATACTAATTCAATTCTAAGTCTTAAGTCACTTTTTTAATATATGAACTTCTGCTCTTCCCTCTTCCTGGTGGTGGTGGATGCAGGACCCGGTGTCTGCCCAGCCAGCGCGGCCGTCCCGCGGGCGAGGCCAGCAGCACCCAGGTCCCACAGCACTGTAGTTCACTATGGGAAACAAAGGGATATTGGGACACGTGTTTAAAGTTCCCTGTCTGTAAGAGCTGAGGCTGATCCCGTACGATGCGCCCAGAACAACCACTAAACTGTAGCATTAGAGACAAACTCCGGCTCTTGGGCCACTTATTGACCAAATCAATGATGAGTATTTGGGGTGGGGCAGAGGGCAGCAAAACTGGTTTCTTCTGTATTTTGTATTGTATGTTTCTCCATGTAACCAATCAGTATCTTGTCAATATAGTACATCCAACGAGCTGCCTGTTGTCTTTCTTTGTGTTGGACTCCAGCATGCCAACTCTTCTTTTCTCTCGGTTCTGTCGTAATGCACTAATCCTGTTGCAACTTTTGCAAAAAAAATCTTGTATAGAAATTTGTCCTTTTCTTGATGGTTGTGATGCCACTAATATTGTTAACCCTGCTCTGGTGGGAATACACGAGGTTTACTGATGTACAGAGGTGGGGTGGGGGAAACCTTGGGTAACCTGTCAGTGGGAATGACATGTATTGCAAAAGCCTGTAATTCCACAAAGAATGAAGGGAGGTATTAAATGGCTTCTGTTGCCAGACTCTAACTGATGTTGGCTGCTGCCTAGTGCCTAATGCAGTGTCTTATGCATCCTGGTATTTAAGAGGAACTGTTGACTTAGTCTTCATCACAAACTTCAGTTTTGTGTGATTAAAACAAAATTTTTATAAACCTATCATAACAACAATGTTCATGTTTCTTAATGCAGCAGGGACTGGACCTGAGCACAACAGTTCTGGTGGAGGCTGAGCTGTGCTGGGCTGCTCCTGGTACATCCCACACCTTGGTAGGGAAATGGGGCCCTTCCTTCCTGAGGAGGGAGAAATGGGGCTCCTGGGCTTGGGCTGTGTGGCTGTTCCTGCACAGCTGCTCTTCTCACAGTGATGCTGCTGGTGTTCACTTGGCTCCACTGTGCACTGAAGCTTGAGGGAAATTGTGGGGATTATTCCTTGCCTGATACTTCTGGGGAAACTCTACAATGCAAGTTGGGAAGAGGTGGGGGAGCAGTGCCCAGAGGAGCTCAGCTCTGCCATGGGACAGGCTTGGGATGGTGCTCCAGAGTTAATGAACACAATTGCCTCTGTCCCTGGAGCATGATGGCCTCGGAAGATGCTGCTCTCCTGTCACTGCTGCACGGACTATGAGACCCCAACACCCACAGCTGAGACCTGGAGTCAGTGTGGAAGAAGGAGCAGCCCCTTGCAGCTCCGTCCCTACCACGTGTGCTGCCGGCAGCACCGCCCGGGCTCGGGAGAGGCTGAGGATTGGAGCCGTGCGTTTGGAACCCTCACAGCTGAGGGGCTGGGAGATGCTCAGTCACAGGAGAGCTGTGAATAGAGTTGTATGAACAGCCTTGGCTTGTGTGCCCTTCATCCTGCATCCGAGGTCTCAGTGCCTCTTCCTCATGCTGGATTTCCTTAAAATCCTGGAAGCGGGAAGGGTCTTGGTGATGGAGTGCCTGGGATTGTGCTCGAGCCTGGGCTGGCTGTGGGCTCCAGTGGCCCCCAGTGCACCTCACTGGTGTGGTGCTGCTTGTGCCTGGGCTGCTTAGCTGCTGAAGGAGCTCAGGACCTCTGTGGGACCACCCAGTGCTTACAGCGTGGGGTGGACTGATGCTGCTGCTTCCCCCAGGCAGCCAGAGAGGGACCAGTTGGAGAAGGGCTTCCCTGATCCCACTCAGAATAATTCTGTGGACACTGTGTGCGGTGCTGTTGCCATCTGCTGGCTCTTCTCCCTGGGTGCCTGGTTTCTTCCTGGACTTGGGGGTCTCTGTGAAGGCACCTGTGATGCCCTAAGGAGGGTCTTGCTGCTTGCCAGAGCAGGTGCTCGGGGGCTCAGTATCGAGGCTGGGAACCTGCTGCTGTTCCTGGTGTGTCTGGGCAATGGGCTGTCTGATGTCAGGGCGGCTTTAGCACAAACAGGCGTTCCTGCCTGCATACCTGCTGCCTGCCCACACACCTGCTGCCTGCCTGGGCCTGAGCGCGGGTGTTTGGGGTGGTTACGCACCGCGCCCGGGGTTGGGCTTATCCCTCCCTGCTGCTGGGAGCTCGGGGTGGACTCCAGCAGCCCCTCGCCAAGCTGGGAAGGGGAAAGTGTTGGTACAACAGCCTCACACCACACCCAGCCCGGCAGCCCGCTGTGGTTCCCTCCCCATTCTGTGGGGATGGGTATTGGCCCAGGCTGTGGATCTGCAGATGAGATGCTGACAGCAGTGTGAGGAAGGGGTGAGGGCACCCCTGCTGCTCCCCTACAGGTGAGTGGGACTGCCCTTCCTGCCTGCCTCCCTCCCTTAGCAGCACAGTGCTCCCAGATCCACCCCCTCCCTCACAGAACTCTCTGGGTCTGCTGCCTGGCCCCATTTCGTGCTGCCCTGAGAAGCAAGAGAGGCTCTTCCCTCTCTGTGCCTCCAGCTCCGCTGGCACCAAGAGTAGGGCGCAGCCTCCCCATCAATCAACACCCAGAGAACACAAGCAGATTCAATGCAAAAGTATTTTTATTGGATACAAAATCATTCCAGTTTAGTGAAAAAAATGACATCATTGCTGATGAAGCTTGTCTGGGCTTAAACTCGAGACTCGCTCCTGTCTGCTCCGGTCCTGCCGTGGCCATCGGGTCCCATCCTTTTATGCCTGGGCTTTGTTGGTGGCTCCATCCTCAGAAGCTGGTCCGGTCTGTGGGGCTGCAGAGCCCACCTGGATGGGCACACTCCTCTCGGGAGCGGCCGGCAGTGCCAGCTTGGGGGCCTCGATGCGGAGCTGCCCTTCCTTGGACAGGGAGCAGGTCAGCGCCTCGGCGTCCACCTCCTCGGGCACGTCCCACTCCCGCTTCAGCACCTCGTACTTGTAGGAGAAGGAGCCCTTCTCATCGACGTTCTGCGTCTCCTTCTGCCCCACCAGCACCACCTTCCTGCCCACCACCTTCACCGACAGCTGCTCGGGAGTAAAGTTCTTCACGTCCTGGCAGACAGAGAAGCCGTCCCCAGAGCCCTGGGTCAGGGTCATGCTGGTGCTCGGGGTGTGCTCGGCGGCGATGGCTCCGTGGTTGCTCAGGAGCTGCTCGAAGCTGCTCATGAACTCCCGAGCTTTCTCCATCTCCTGCTGCAGCTCGGTGAAGATGGTCTCTGCGTGCGGCCAGAGGGTCCTCACTGTGCCCAGCCGGCTGGCCAGGGAGCTGGAGGCGAATGGAGCGAGGTGCATCCGGCAAAGCATCGCTGGTTTTGCTGTCGTCGCTGCTGCTGCTGCTGCTGCTGTCCCCTTTCCAGTGGGCTGGAAGCGTTCTGCCCCGCTGCTGCCGTCGGAGGCTTTTATTCCCGTTCCCTGGAGGCGTGGCCTTGTCCCGCACATTACGTCACCCTCGGGAGAAGAGCTCAGCCCTTTCCAGCCCGTTCCAGCTCATTCTTGTTACTCACCCATGAGGAGAGGCACCGCTGACGTCGTGCCCGGCATACCTTCGCCCTGACTCTCACAGCTCTGCTCTCCTGGCTTATAATTAGCAGCATCACCTCAGCCTCCGAGCGGGATGCTTGAGCCACTCCTGCCAAAAATCTGTGCCCTTTGCATTTCCCAGGCATGGAGTGAGTCTGAGCTCATCTCCTCCCTGCCTCCCCCCACCCTCAGCTGTGGCCCATTTCCCCCCATCTGTGCCCAGGGAGGTCCCCTCAGGTGAGACAAGAAGTCAGCCCGTGGGCCCATGCCCAGGTGGGGTTCACAGTGAGGTGCTGAGGGGGTCAGGGCAAGATGGTGGCCAACAGCGAGAGGGGTCCCAGAAAGTGCCTGGCAGCAGATGACATGGGACACGTTGCTTTAGGGGTGGGACTGTCCCTGTACTGGCAGAAGTGATGCTCCTCTGGCACACTGGAGCCTTGGCTCCACCGAGCCCCCGGCAGGGGGGCCAGGGAAGGGCTCTGTAGCCCCCCGGCCATGGCCCCATGGGCCCTGCTGCATCACGATGGCTCTGCAGAAACCTGAGCTCCCAGCAGTGACTGCGGCTCCCTATTTGTGGCATGTGACTTGTCCCCAGAAACAGGCGCTGCTATTTTGGCTGGTGGATAATCAGCCTCTCAAAAATAGGCGATGGCTCCAGGAGGCTGCGTGGGGAGAGAGCCTTCTGGAAGGGACACACCCCTGGGCAGGGGAGGATAAAATCCGCTGCTCCCCTGCCCCAGCCCAGCACCGCTTCAGCCACTGCACTGAGCAGAGCTGCAGCACAACCAGGAGCACTCGCTGGGAGCAGAGATGCTTTGCCGCCTGCACTTTATGCCGCCCATGTCCAGCTCACTGTTCCCGTGGTTTGGACCCGTCCGCACCCTCTGGCCACATCCAGGCACCCTCTTCGCCGAGCTGGAGCGGGAGATGCGGCTGGAGATGGAGAGGGCTCGGGAGTTCATGAGCAGCGTCGAGCAGTACCTGACCAGCGGGAGCAGCCCCGGACGGCTCGGCATCGCCACGGACCGCGCGTCCAGCACCAGCGCAGCCCTGACCCAGGGCTCTGGGGACGGCTTCTCTGTCTGCCAGGACGTGAAGGACTTTGCGCCCGAGCAGCTGTCGGTGAAGGTGGTGGGCAGGAAGGTGGTGCTGGTGGGGCAGAAGGAGACGCAGAGCACAGACGAGAAGGGCTCCTTCTCCTACAAGTACGAGGTGCTGAAGCGGGAGTGGGACGTGCCCGAGGAGGTGGACGCCGAAGCGCTGACCTGCTCCCTGTCCAAGGAAGGGCAGCTCCGCATCGAGGCCCCCAAGCTGGCACTGCCGGCTGTCCCGGAGAGGAACGTGCCCATCCAGATGGGGCCGGCGGTGGCACAGCCAGCTGGCAACACTGAGGACGGAGCCGAGCGGGCCAAGGCGTGAAGAGGAGCAACGGGGGCCAGGCTGAGCCTGGCTACGGGGGCAGCTGCTGGCCGCAGAGCGGGACCGCGCTGGGACTGCGCGATGGCCCGGGGGGTGGTGTCTGCCCAAAACATGCAGCTTTTTTGATATGTAATAAATATTTCTAACTTTTATTTGTGTGGTTTCGGTGTTTCTAGTCTTGTCCAGCCCTGTGCTTTGCAACGCTCCTGCCTGTGCCCACGCAGCGCGACGGCGGGGTGGGGAACGGGGCTGTGCTGGCACAGGGCACGTCCCTGGCACCTCTCCCCAGCTCTGCCCTGGCAGAGGAGGCTGGGCTAGGGGCTCCAGGCCATGTGCAGCACTGAGAAACCCCGGGAGGTCCTGAGCATCCCCCTGGGTAGCCTTCGGACACCTGACTCCCACCTTTGGGATGGTGCTGGGACACTCCCGTGCCGCGCCCGCGTCCCCCGTGCCGTGCCCCCCCCGCCAGTGCTGGCACCTTCCAGGCGCTGCCCGCAGCTCCGCGCCCCAGCCCGACGCTAAGCCGTGCCCCCCCCGCGGTGAAAATGGGCGCGGCCTCTCAAAAATGGGCAGCGGGCGGCCCCGGTTCATCGGTACCGGTCAGGAGGCGCGGCCACGCTCCATGCCGGGCGCTCGGCCGCGCCCCGTGCCGGCGGTGGGAAGGCGGAGGGCGGGTCCCACGCCGCATTTGGAGAAGAGGGCGTGGCCATGCTCCATATT
>VZTA01029690.1:5170-34162 GCA_013398855.1 Mohoua ochrocephala
AATACCTTCCTGACTGATATTTACACAAGTAAATATTTTTTATGTATATACAGCCGGTATGAAATGATTTTTAATGAATTATCTGTGAGTGAAAACAGTTCTGTAAATCAGCAGGGCTGCAGGCAATTTTTACCATATGTCGGCTCGCATTTGTATCACGGAATTTGTTGTGGCGAGGACGAAATATCTGCTTTTCTTTCCTTGCTGATGTGCTAGAATTAGGATCTACATAACTCAGTGCGTTTAAGCAGGAATATTGTCTGGTTTTATTGGACTATTATTAATGCAAAGGCGGCCGTTCCCTATACGGCTCTGCACACCCAGCCAGCGAGAGCTGCACGGGAGCAGGGAGAAGCCTGAATTACATCAAAAAATCCCTCTTTTTTTCCCCCATAAAGCTTCCCTCAAACCTTCCTGCAGCAGGTTTCCAAGAGTAAATCAGCAACTCACGCAGCAAAAAGGAATATCTGTAAAACAGGAGCCGTGCTCTGCTTTGCACATCCACCCTCCCTTCCCCCTCCGTAAAATAACATCTGAATTCCTAATGGCAATAAGGATGAATTACTTAATGTATGGAGGGGGGGGCTCAGGCTAAAAACACATCCCAGGATGATGCTGGGCTTTACCAGCACTGTATTTACACCTAAAGCAAGGGAGTGAAACAGAAACCAGAGCCCCAAAATGAGGAATTGCCGCCGTAACACCCCGCGAAACGCAGGTGAAAACTTCTGCCTGATCCAGGGTAGGAATAAATTGCATAAATTGCTCCTAAATTCAGGTACAAAACCAAGATGAAAAGTAAGGGATGGGGGCGGGGGGGAAGTTTAACATGAAACCAGACCAAAATTGCTATGGGTATCACATATTCCTGCGTTCTGGGGATTTTATTTCGGAGCTGTTAACACCGAGGAAAGGTTTGAATTACATTTTATAAAATAGTGTCGCAGGGAAGATCTCCAGCCTGATTTTCCATCATTCATCCAGGGCTGAATGGGAAGGTGGGGGGGGGATGTCAGCCAGGTTGCACCGATGCTGGGAGCGAGGGAAGGCCTCTGGGGAGAGCGGTCCTGGATCTGCACCCCGAACAAAGAGAGGTCACCCCTGGTTGTGTCCGGGTCCTGCACACTCAGCGATTTCCCACTGGCTTTGATGGGAACAGGATGCTTTTCCTTTTGCCCACGGGAATATTCCTGGATGCTGCCTCGAGCAGGGAGGGGAGGGAGAGAGGTTGAAATTTTTTTTGTTTGTTTGTTTGTTTCAGAGAGAATAAAAACCGCAAATCATAAAACCCTTTAAAAATCCCAATTCTTGCCTTTCTGCCCCCGTTTTCACCCCCTCCCCTCTCCCTCTCTGCCAGGCCAGGACGCAGCCGCGAGCCAGAGGACGGCGGCGATTCTGTAATGACGTAATGCTGAGATGGAAAATGTCATAACCATTTGTCACCAAACGCCCCGTGCACCCAGATGAAGCAAACAGTGTGAGACTGACAGGGCTGATGAAAAACAGCACTTAAGCTAATTTTTTCCTCCTGCTAAACTCCGTTGTGCACTATGCAAATCTGATTGCGAAAGTGGGACATTATCAACACTTTAACGCTAGTTAACTTTGGGAGATGATACTCGGAGCAATCAACATAAACTTAGCATACAGTAACTTAAATAACAAAAAATGTTGCGCTGCTGCTCCGGCGCTGGCATTTGGATCCAGGCATGTGATGGATTGTGCCGTGCCTGGGAACAAATTAAAAATACAGCGCCTCAGATCACTGGTGGCAGCAGCGGAGAGGAACGGGGTTTAAACCAGAATAACAATAATGGCAATTAGACACCAACCTGGCCTGAATCATCGCTGCCCTGCGAGCAGTTATTGATTATTAATAGGCTCGTATTTGCTGAGACCCCATCCCTCATCCCGCTGGTTCCCGCGCCAGCCGGAACCGACCTGCTCCCGACGAATCCGCATTCCAGCAGCTTCTTAAATTTGTCAAGCTCCTCAAAATACTCTTTTTTCCCCCCGCTTAAGGTCCAATTCCTAATGCCTGTGAGAATGGCAGCTTTCCTCTCCTCTTCCCCTGGAAAATAAATTTCTCTTTATCCCTCGGCGATGTGCATTGCGAACCCTAAAGGTCACCCTCCCAAAGAAAGGAAGGATAACCCGCAATTTGTTATTTTTAAAAGCTCACAGCGGTGGGAGAGGTGGCGTGAGATGAACTGATGGAGAGGAGAGGACGCGACTCCCTCGTTAGCATTCCCCCCGTTCCCCCGCAGCAACGGGGAACGATAATAACACCTTAATATCTCCCAGCGGGGCTCAAAGGAGCTGGAAAAATAGGATTTAGGGTGTGAGCTGGGAAGGAAAACAAAACAAAAAAACCCAACCCCACGGCCCGCGCTGCAGCTGAAAAGTTGAAGCTGGATTTTGTGTCGTGGCGGTATTGATTGGGATGTTAACAAACCCGGAGTGCGCGGAGCAGAGGGAGGTTGGATCTCAGCCAGCTCCCGCTGCTGGCCCAGGCCTGGAATGGTGCCTGCTCTGATACGGCAACAACCACTTCCCCAGCCCAGGTCTGCCCGGGGTTTCTCCTAAAAATGTTAATTAAGGCTCGCACGCTGAGTAAATTACAGGGAATTAGCTCTATTTTGCATATGCAGAATTAAGGTGTGAGGAGAAGCACCTGGATGAGGGTGGCCCAGGGAGTCCACCAAGAACCGAGCTCCGTCTTCACAGTCTGAGCCCTCCGCTGCAGTCTGAGCCTCATCTGGTCTTCTCCTGAGTTCATCATAGCCAGTTCATTAACGAAACACAGGAATTCATAGTAATTATCATAGAATCATGGAATATCGTGAGTGGGAGGGGACCCACAGGGATCATTGATCCGACTCCTGGCCCTGCACCGACACCCACACAATCCCACCCTGTTCCAAGACAAAGGTTAACGGGTTTGGTCTCCAAAAATGGACAAAAGCAGTTTGCCCAATCTCTCCTCCCATTTCCAGAAGTTCTCCCATTTCCACGTGCAGAGGATGCCAGTGGAGTTCCATCCCCATCCCTGCTCTCAGCATTGGCACTTGTGGTACTTTTCTTCAGCTGAATTAGGTGTTTGTAGGTGATATTTTGGGTACAATTAGAATCCGCTTTTATTTGTTAAGACTTTTCCCATTAACAGCCCAAATCCCAGAGGTGCATTTTTCATCTCACCGCCCAAACTGCAAATTCCAGCTCTGTGGAGAAAATGTCCTTTCCCAAAAGGGATAAACCATTGTCCATTTATGGGGTGTCCCTGGCTGAACCCTTCAGCTGTCGCCTCCAATTGTTGAGATTGGCAGAAAAAAAAATGGCACCTTCTCCAAAATTCCAGGGACACACCAACACTTACAGAGAGGTAAGCAAAGCACCGTGGCCAAGGAAATAATTATAGCCAAGGAAACATCTTCCTTCTTGGGATGGCTGCCTGCAGAGATGCACCAAAGTGCAGGGATTTGCTCCTTTTGGAAGTTAGGGAAGGCATTTTATGGACGAAAAAACCAAGAAGGATTCTGCTGGATTGGGTTTGACACCAGCTCCGTGGAGGATGGGCAAGGCTCGCTGCTGACAGCATCCCACCAGAGAGCACAGAAAACCCTTCTTCAGGGCCTAATTTATTTAAAAATACAAAAATGTGCTTCAGCTCTTTGGTAGAGTGAAAGAACAAGGCTTACACATCACCCAGGTCTCCCTGCTCATGGCGAGGTGGGATTCATCCCTTCAAACCTCAGGAATGTTGTTGCCCAGTGCCAAAATCTGCTCCAAAGCGTCTCTGAACCAGCAGCAATTTGGGAGCACCAAGGGAAGGTCGAGACTGCACACGGTCACAGCTCCGCCACCCCAAAGACAAGGCCTCATGGCCAAGGAAAGAGGCTCTGGAACTGGTTTCGTTATTCCTGTAATTTATCAATCCCTGGAAGTGTTCAGGGCCAGGTTGGAGAGAGCTCTGAGCAACCTGGCCTAGTGGAAAGTCCCTGCCCATGGCGGGGGGTGGGAACAGGATGAGCTTTAAGGTCCCTTCCTACCCAAACCATTTCATGATCCATGGCAAGGTGGATCTGGGTCAGCAGTGCCCTGGCAGCCAGGAGGGACATCCCTGTCCTGGGGGCAGCATCACCAGCTGGGAGAGGGAGGGGATTGTCCCGCTCTGCTCTGCACCAGGGTGGCCCCACCTTGAATACTGTGAGCAGTTTTGGGCACTGCAATATGAGAATGACCTAAAGCTGTCAGAGACCATCCAAAAGAGGCTGCAGAAAAGGCAAAGGGCCTTGAGGTGAAGCCTTATGAGGAGCAGCTGAGGTCATTTGGTTTGTTCAGCCTGGAGAAAAGGGGACTGAGGTCAGATCTCACAGGGGCTGCAGCTCCTCCTGAGGGGCAGCTCTGACCTCTGCTCCCTGGGACCAGGGACAGGGCCCAGGGAACAGCAGGAGCTGTGCCAGGGGAGGGTCAGGCTGGAGATCAGGGGAAGGTTCTCCCCCCAGAGCGTGCTGGGCACTGAACAGACTTCTCATGGAATGGTCACAGCCCCGAGGCTGCCAGAGCTCCAGGAGCGTTTGGACAGCGCTCTCAGGGATGCACAGGGTGCGATTGTTGGGGTGTCTATGCAGATCCAGGAGCTGGATCGATGATCCTTGTGGGTCCCTTCCAACTCAGGACGGTCTGTGATCCTGTGACCCTGGGAATTCACTGCAGACCACCTCCCCGTGGCAGGAAACCTTCTCCCGTTGCTGCGGCGGCTCCGGAGGGGAGCTGAGGTCAGGCAGCACAGAGAGCTCTCCTTGTTCTCACCCAGAGCAAAGGCACTCCAGCACTGAATTTCTGAAGCCGTAACAAGCCCAGTCCTGGTCCCCAGCTGCCTCTCACGGCCATCAACAAGTCCTGGAGTGAGAGCACAAATGCACTTGTTCCGCCTCCCTAAGTGCAAGGAAACTGTCTCAACAAAGAGGATGAAATATTTCTCGTGGCTTTCTGTAAGTGAAGGCAGAGAAAGCGAGGCAGACAGCAGCTATTTGAGCCACTCCACCCCGAGAGCTGTAGCCTGCAAGAGCTTTGTGGGAATGCTGGGACAAGGCTTTTCTGCCGCAGATGAACCTGCTGCTGCTGCTGCTGCTTTGTCATCGCTGCCCAGGTTCCCTCTTCCGCTCCTCCAGCTCTTGGTTTCATAATAAAAGAGCGGTCAGATCTGTGAGGGATGAGCGAGAACAGTGCCCCAGGGCCTCTTGTCCTGCTCTCCATCGTATGCCTGAAGTCCATGCTGGTTCCACAGCGGATTTCTTGCATTGCTGGGAGCAGTGGGATGCAGGGGACCATCATCGCTAACATCAAAAATCAGGAATTGTGCTGTCGAGGCTGCCTTGGACCTAATTTTAAACAGGCAGAGATTTGGGCACGATGGGGTTGTCCTTCACCAAGTGATGTCCACCCCGAAGAACCTCTTCAAAGCCCCCTCCTGCACTTGGAATGGAGGCCAAGAAAATGTCCCCATCGCTGTCACATCACCTCAAATCACGGCTGGTTTTTTGTCACTTTGAACGACCAGGATCCGCTCTCATCCTGCGTTTTATACACGGTCAGCAAGAGCCAATCTCTTTCATAACAGGGCAGGAGCACATCCAATTAAACTGGCAAACAATATTACATCTTCCTATTACTTTGTGTAGAACATCCTTTCTGGTAAAGAGAAGCCCAGAGGTTATAGAAATTTTAGGGATTTCTTTTTCAGACTCTTACACGGCTGAATCTGTGATCTCAATTTGAATTAGCTGGGACCTGCTGTTGGGGCTGTTTGTTGTTAGATGTCACCAGTGCTGGTGTTGCCAGAGAGGCTGGAACATAATAGACTCAAAAGGACCTCGGGTCAAGGGCAATGAAGTTTAAAATACAATCTCTTCTTGCTTGGAGATATTTTTGCACATGTCTATCCTGAACAGAAAATTCAGGAGAATAACGCTTTCAAGTGCAATCTGAATGAAGTCACAGGGAAAAAGGCAATATATTTTGTAATGAATTCGTTTAAACAACTCAGTGATACTGTTGATTTGCTGCTCCCTGGATTGTAATTTATTAGAAATTGCTTCTGATGTTTACAGGATGCATAAAGAGCAGTTCGATGTAAATAAGGTGCTGCTGTATGGTTAAGCGTCCCTTCTGGTGAATTAAATAACTTGGTGAAAAGACTTCTTGCGTGTATTTATTCCACTTCCCACTTCAATGTCATCTCGGCTCAGTTAACTAGAGGAGAAAAAAACAGTTTGCAGGGGAGCATTTCCTCATTTTTGACAAAACCGTATTTTGATATGGCTTGGAGACCCCCAAACTGCCCTGTGTGCTCTGCTGCCCTCCTCACCCCCTCAGCCTGATCGCCCCAGGGACAGTTTTTAGGGGCAGGACGTCACAGTGTGAGGCAGAAATGGTCCCTCCCCTCCTTCCACCACTGCTCCAGGGCCGAAGTGCTGAACCCAACACACAAAAACTGCTGCCAAACCAGGCAGATGGAGCACGAAGCCTCCACAAGACAGAGCTCAGGACGCTACCCAAGACTCACCTTTTTGGCAGAGGGATTTGCTTCACGTGGGGCTTGCTGCCCATGCAGGAATACATCTGAAAGCCTGCACACGACCCTCTCCAATGGATCAGGCAAATCTTGCACAGCCAGGGCGAATCAGGAGGAGCTGTAGTGCATGGATTCCTTAAAGCACCTGAAAATGAATGTCAGGATCTGCCCCCGAGCCATCGCTTTTTCCAGAGTGCCTAAAGGGGGTTATACGGACATAATTTAGCTGGATTCAGCAGTCTAATCTGAGATTTACAGGATTGGCAGTGATCTCTTCCCTGCTGATCAATTCTTGTGGTGCAAGAAGGAGCTTGGGAATGCTCAGCCTTGGTGTGAAGTGCATCCATTCTTCCCAACAGGTTTATTCCTCCACCAGTTGTTTGTTGATTGTGGTTTCACCATCACAGGCAGCCCGACAGAGCAGATCTGTTTGTTCAACTGATTTACAACCAAACTTTGACTATCTGCACTTAATTCTACTATTAAGCAGCCCTCCTCTTAATGCAGAAACATCTTGCAAGTCCTCAGCCAGGTTTTATTCCACAGCATCCCACATTTTCTCCCAGCCATGGTGCCAGCTGGGCTGGTTTGCTGTACAGGGGGATCACCCTCCTCTTGGCACCAAGGCTCAGCACAAGCTGTGAATCCCTCGCAGTCTTCAAAACACAGATTTTTTTTGACTCGTTCTCCAGTGTCACCCCAATATTCCAGGGAAGTCCTTTAGGAAACACGAAATGACTCCTCCTTCAGGGCAGCATGTGATTAACTTTATCATTGTGCTTTGCTTTCCCTGAAGGATTTGGGCACATATGGAAGATGAATTTGCTGCAGCTGCTCTCAGAGACACAGAATGATGGAATGGTTTGGGTTGGAAGGGATGTCAAGATTATCTTGTTCCACCTTGTGCTGTGGGGACACCTTCCACTAGCCCAGGTTGCTCTGAGCCCCATCTAACCTGGACTTGGACACTTCCAGCGATGGAGCAGCCACGGCTTCTTCTTCCCACAGCCATGTCCTGTGTCTTGTGGTACTTCTGCCAGTGGGAAGAAGATGGAGCTGCTCTAGAAAAAGAAAAAACAAAAGTGTTGGCTAAAATGGGGGTAATGATGCAAACTTAAACTAAAAGAGGGGAGGTTCAGACTAGAGTGAAGGAAGACATTTTTTATGATGAGGGTGGGGAGGCCCTGGCCCAGGTTGCCCAGAGAAGCTGTGGCTGCCCCACCCCTGGAAGTGTCCCAGGCCAGGCTGGAGGGGGCTTGGAGCAACCTGGGATGGTGGAAGGTGTCTCTGCCCATGGCAGGGGTGGGATGAGATGAGCTTTAAGGTCCCTTCACACCCAAACCATTCTGTGATTCTATGATTCTATGAAATCAAAATATCTTCCCTTCCTTCCTCTTCCATGCTCTGTGACCATATGCTGAGTTTGGCTGTCAGAATTCAATCACCAGCGCCGGTTCCTGAAGCAGAAGAGACTCTTAACTTATTCTTCTTCCTGTATCCAGGCAAAGAGCTGCTTGTGTGACAAACTGAGTTAGAATTAACTCAGTCATGTTTTCACTCTTTCTGAGCAGAAGCACAACGTTCCTTAGGTTTGATCTCGCAGGATGCTGGCTGCCCTGGCCCTGATCTACGATCCACAATCGAGATCCACGCATGGATCCACTTGTAGCACGTCTGGGGGGTGTTTGCAGTGTGCACATTTAAATTCTGTAACATAAGTGCTGTGCTGTTGACACGCAGGAGTTTGTTCTAGTGCCAGTGCCGGGTCAAAATACAGAATCAGAGCGGTTTGGGTTGGAAGGGGCATTAAATATCATCTCATTCCGACCCTCTGCCGTGGGCAGGGACACCTTCCACTATCCCAGGTTGCTCTGGGTGGGGAGATGCATTTGGATCTTTTCTCTCCAGGTCCACATCTTCCGCCCTGCTAATGGAGCCACATTTAATGGCAAGAGGCATCACTTTTTACAGTTCAAATGCTCTTAGATTTGGCTTTCCTGGATTCTGGTGGGACAGGAGAATAAAGCGGAGAGAAAATTAGAGAGGGAAGAAGCTCATTAGTGGAGGGAGCGCTCCTGCTCTCTCCTTTCTTCTGCAGCCTGATGAATGCCACAAACAGGAGCAGAAATTCAGGCATCAGCTCTGGGAGGGCTGTGATTACCTCGGAGTTCTGCTGGGATCCTGCCATCCCACAGCTGAGCTGTGGCCCCGTGGAGCACAGACCTGCAAATGAAGCCCCCCCTGCCACGCTGGGCTGGCTCAGCTGAGCTCAATGTGCCAGCAGGCAGCAGAGCCAGTTTAATATTTATAACCTGATTTGACCACTTAATAGATTCAGCCTATTTTTAAGCTGCCTGGCTCTGCACGGAGGGACAGCTCCCATCACAGGGAAGGTTCCTGGCTCCTGGAGGCACCTGGAGGAGCTTTGCGGGTGATGGTCACACTCGAAGGAGAAGCTTTCCACCCTTGCTTTGGTTTTCCAGCAGTGGGAGAGGGCTGGTGTTGGGTTATGGGTTGAGATGCCCGGGAATAGCACGGCCTCTGCCAGGGTGGGATTGGCTGTAATTGCATCAGGGATGTTCACCCAAATTTGCTCTGGTTTATGCTCTCTTGGAAAATGCTTCTGCTGGTGCTTTAGGAAGAAATTCTGGAAGCGGTTCCCAACCACTGCTCAGTTCATTTACACGAAGAAGGATTCAGGGAACAAGGGAACACCCCAGTGAGCCCAAATAAGCATCAAATCAAGTTTTTAAAGTGCACAAACTCGTTAAAATTCAGGTCCTAGTGAGAGACCAGAAGGTAAATCTATAGCAAGAGGAGCTGAAACCTGTCTTGTTTGGATTATGTGATTAGAAGTTTGACTATTTTCAGTATCGCTAATCTGAAAAAGTAAGCAGTGTCAGCAGAAAATTAGGCAATGTGGGAGGGAAATTTGGTGAGTATTTTGGGGTTTATTTCTGAAAATCACTTGTCGGCTGAAAAACACTCGGGGAAATTCAAACAGTTGATGTTTCACTTCTGTTGCACACGGAGCTGGGAGGAATCAGTGGCTTTTGGGGAGGGAATTTGACACTTGAATTCTATTGTCTCCAAATAGAGATTTTTTTTTTTTTTAATGAAATTTTGGGGGCCTGAGAATTATTCATCATCGAGTGCATGAAAGAGAAGTGCCTGGTGATGAGGAGCTAAATGTCATGTCTCCAAACCAGCCTCACCTAGACGAGGTGTGTGCCCACCCAGGTGGCTGTGAGTTATTTGAAATGTAAATAAAATATCCCCAACTCCTCGCAGTGAATGTGACGGTGAGCCCAGTGTGTGACCTGCCCAAATTTGGGGTTAAACCAGTTATGGGCCCAAGTCTCCTGGCCTTTTGTCTCATCACTCATCCCACAGCAGGCAGGAAAAGGGAAGCTTTGGAGGTTGCTTTTCAAAGGAGAACTCATCCCATTTTCACCTCCATGCACCACCACTGATGTGACTGAGCTGAAGTCAGGCCCCCTCCAATTTTGGGGGAAAGCTGATGCGATGGGAATTGGGATAATCCAAAAAATGGGGTCTAACCCTAAAAGTGCTAACAGGCCAGGATGGGTTTTGAGATCAGCAATCCTGATTGCTGTTTATCCTCAATTCTCTCCCATCTCAGGATCACTAAAACAACCTTAAAATGACTGTGCAGAATCCAATCCTTCCCTGATCTCCCCACTGGTGCAGAGGTCTCTCAGGACAAACCCTGTGAGTGACTTGTGCTGAGCAAGGGCTAAAGAAGAGCCAGAGGATTTGGGCTTTATTTCAGGAATGGAATTCCAACGCATCATTCCCAAAAGAAGCGGAGCCGCCGAGGGGCTGGCGACTTCCTCAGCAACCCAGGTGAAGCTCTGGGCAGGGCCTGGAGGGCGGTTCAGCCCAACTTCTAGAATAGAAATCTCTGTAATAGGATTAAGGGGTGCCAGCCAACGGGGGAAAGGTTTGGAGAGATTAGGGGAGGCATTGGGAGGAAGGATTAGCGGGAGATACAACACAAACAGAGGCCAGGAGGGTGCACTCAGCGCTGAGGACGAGCGGTGCCACGTGCCACACACACTCAGGGTTAGCCACCGCCTCCTGGGCAGCCTGGATTTGCTTCCCACTGCCAGAGGGCAGGGTTAGATGGGATATTGGGAAGGAATTCTTGCCTGTGAGGGTGGGGAGGCCCTGGCACAGGGTGCCCAGAGAAGCTGTGGCTGCCCCTGGATCCCTGGAAGTGTCCAAGGCCAGGTTGGATGGGGCTTGGAGCACCCTGGGCTAGTGGAAGGTGTCCCTGCCCATGGCAGGGGTTGGGGACCTTTAAAGGTCCCTTTCAACCTAATGTCTTCTGTGATTCTCCACTGCACTTTCCATGTTACTGCAGGCTCTGTATGGTTATAAAAACAGAATCATGGAATGGTTTGGGTGTGAAGGGACCTTAGAGCCCACCTCATCCCACCCCCTGCCATGGGCAGGGACACCTTCCACTAGCCCAGGGTGCTCCAAGCCCCATCCAACCTGGCCTTGGACACTGCCAGGGATCCAGGGGCAGCCACAGCTTCTCTGGGCACCCTGTGCCAGGGCCTCCCCACCCTCACAGGGAACAATTCCTTCCCAATATCCCATCTAACCCTGCCCTCTGACACGGAAGTCATTCCCCCTTGTCCTGCCTTACCCTTCAGACACATCCCAAATATCAACACAGCAAAGCAGAAGAGAACAGAAGTGGACCAGGTTCACATCTCTTAACGACCTTAAAAACCTTCTTAAGGGTCTGCAATGGATATTTTTTTTTTCCTATACACTCACTCCTTTGGGACCTTCTCTCGGTGTAAACTTGTGCTGATACAATCTAACACCTGAAATAAATCTGCAGTTGAGGTAATCCTTTCGAATCTTATAAAACTCGTAGTACCATCTCCACTTGGAACAATTGTGTCGTTTTATTCCACCCCTGCCTGAAGCAGAGGATCTCGCTGACCCTTTTGATAGGGCTGAACACTGTTTCCCATCTTCCCGACGCTCCCGTTGCGAGCCTCGAAGGTGGTTCTGACACTTCACTCTTCTCTCATGAAAAAAATGGGCTACGAGATCTTCCTGAACAGCCTCTTCATGTTAAAAAAAATACATTCCTTCACTAAATTCCCTTGAAACGTGGCAGGTAAAGTACTTTCACCTGTTTAGTCAAGTGTGTATCGTGTTCTCCGCACCAACATAAACGCATCGCTTCCACGAGCGGAACCTGGATCCATCCCACTCCTGGAATGTGCTGTGACAGCTTCCTCTTCCAAGGGACAGAGGAGCCGAGGAGGAGAGGGGCCATGCTGGGCCCGTTCCCATCAAAAAAGGAGGGGCTGGTGGGGGATGTGAGGCTCAAGGGCGGCCTGGGCTTCTGGGACCATGGAATGGTGGAGTTGGAGACCCTCAGGGCAGCAAGGAGGGGGCAGAGCAAGTTTATGACCCTGGGCTGCAGGAGAGCAAATTTCAGCCTCTTGAGGGGTCTGCTTGGTTCAGTCCCATGGGATAATGCCCAGGAGGGAAGAGGGGCCCAGGAAAGTTGGTTGATATTCCAGGATTGCTTCCTCCAAGCTCTGTTTCTATTGTTTTCTGCCTCAGGCCATTATTTACAAATTGGATGCAAGAGCCAAACTTCACGTCCTTGAGGACCAGTGTTCATCTTACAGCAGAATCTGTCAGAAATGGGGAATTTAAAGTGTTTTGGAGCCCAGAAATCATCATCAGCATGACTCCGGAATGGTTTTGGCCTGGGATAAGTAGTGCTGAGCTAAGGGGCTCTGAAGATGTCCCTGCCCATGTCAGGGGGGTTACATTAGATACCTTAGCAGTCCCTTCCACCCCAAACCATTCTGTGATTTGATGGTTCTGTGGAACAGACCCCAAACCCAGATTAGGGACAGACCCCGGCACTGTTCATTTTACCGAGACAAACGTCCTGGGATCCCAGCCTGGTATTGGAAGAGCCTTCTTCCAGTGCTGCTGGGTATTTATTGCATCATGGGCTTTGTCTTTTTTTTTTCCTCCAAAAAAATGTTGGGAATAGCAGGACTTTTCTTCCCCGTTGTCATTCGTAAAGTCTTGGGAAGCTTTTAATCATGATCCAGAACCTTCCTCGGGCTGTTGCCCTATAAGCCAGGCAATGGCTCCCTTTGTCTGCATTTCCTAAAGCTGGACAGTGAGGAAAGTTGCAATTGGAGTCTTGGAATTTAATTTAGTGGCTGCCTGGCTGTCGGGCAGCTCCTCTGCCCATCGTGTGCCAGACATAATCATATTCCACCAGAGGCAGAATCAGCTAGAGTGTGTCCTTCACTGCTAAGTGCAGCACAGGTTTATTGCCCACTGGCCTTGCTTGGGTTTGGGTTTGTTGTTTTGCCAGATTTTTGGTTTTTTGGGGTATTTTTTCCCACAACACATGTAAATATTGGTTATTGGGACTCTTGTCTGTGGACCTTGGAGTGCTGAGTTATGATGGTAAAAGAGGATGGCAAAAGAAACGGTGAAAATGCCAAGATAGAAAGGCCAAGCAGTGGTTTAGGTGAGATGAAATAAGAGACAAGCTCGGCCTTGTGGTCGTCATGCTGTTAATAATAAATATTGTGCCAGGGCTGGGAGAAGGAGAGAGGGGAGGTGGAGGAGCTGATGCTGGAATTGGGTCTGGAGCAGAAACAAAGCGATTCCGTGTCTGTCCGTGCGCACGATCTGCACTTCGCCTGTACTCCTGAGATAAGATCACCTCCAGGGGATGTGGCAGCCTGGGTAGAAGGGGGACAGTCACCTCCTCTGGCTGTGCTGGCTCTTCCATAGCCGGGCTCCCTGCCCAGTTCCCATCTGCTTGGGGCAGTGCTGAATTCCCATCTCTCTGCACCCATTTCTGCCCAAAAACCCACAGAAACCCCAAGCAGCCACAAAGTGAAGTTATCTGGGCTAAGCCCATTTTCCAAACGTGCACGGAGAGCTCGAAGCACATGGAAAACCCACATATTGAGGCTGTTTCTGCTCTTAAATATGGAGCTGTAAGTCCAAACAGGTAAAACGGAAGGATTAAAAGGAACCCCCACAGAACCAGATACATTCAACACAAATGCCTTTGAGAGAAGGTCATCTAAAATAACAATTAACTCATGGACATCCCTATCACAGCTTAAATTTATTGATAATCACTGAAATGATGAAGTGACAACCAACAGCAGCATTTAAGCCGTGACTACTGGTGAGCTGCTGCTGGGGAGCCCGTCCCAGGTGAGGGGGAAGAGCTGATTCAGGTTTTGACCAAAAAATTATTATTACAAGGATGCAAACAGCGTGTTCTGTCAGGTCACTGACGTCAGCACCCCAACACCACGTGGAGATGCTCCCAGCTGGAGGGCTGCTGGGAAGTTTGTGGAAGATGCCCAAATCCCTTGGAGAAGCTCAGCTGTGGTCCCTTGGCAGCTGCCTGCGCCTGCCAGCGGTCCTCAGTTGACATTATCTCCTGGCTTCACCTCCCAAAGCTGCCCTGTCCTCTTTTGCTCCCTGTTGGAAGCCCTTTCCCTCTGGCAGATTGATGGTGTTCCGGGGGGTGTCCCCAGTGGCCACGCTGCCATCTGTCCCCCTCCCGCCAGCACAATCCAGAGGCAGGGATGGGCTCCCCGAGTGCTTCCAGGGGTCAGGTTTTCTCTCCCACCGCTGCCGAGTGGAGCAAATATCTCTTGGTGGGATGCAGGCACCTCGAAACTCTGCCCAGGAATGGGACAGACAGTGCCCAGCGAAGACACAGCGAGGCTGCCCCTTTGCTGTAGGGTTTGCTCCAATCTGTCACAGAAATAACTTATTCCAAAGCAAGCCGGTCCCGGGAGGGAGCAGAAGTCCTGGTTGCTCTTCTGGCTTCATCTTTTATCCATCCCTGTGGCTTTTCCCTCCCCTGCCTGCTGCTAATCAGCATTCCTTGCAAAGAGCAGCTGCTAATCTGCAGCAGGAGTTGGTGCGCGCGGGGTGTGGGGAGGTGGTCGGGCGGTGAAGGGACACCCTCCCAGCAGCTCCTGCTGCAGCAGCACCACCCAAACACCCCTTTCCCAAAGCCACTGTGGCTAAAAAGGATCCAGCCTCGTGCGCCCACAGAAGAAATGCTGATTTGTAGCACTTGCGTTTTATCGAGGGGGAAAAAAAATATGTTTGTCTTTGTGTGTGTGTGTGTGTTTGTGTGCGTGCTCGTGTGTGTATATAAATACATATATATATTTTCCCCTCTGAAACAACTCGCTTCCCTTTGGGAATAAAGGGGATCTTTAAAAATGCAAAAATTCCTTCCAGACAGTTTGTCATGTCTTACTAGAAACAACCGACCCTATTAGCAATTTAAATGATGTCTCCCATTAGCATAATTTTTAATGAAGCAGAGCACGTGTTTCACATTTGTGTTTCCGACGTGGCGGGGAGGAGACACTCGGACACTCAATGGGCGTCAGGAGAAATTGGCTCTGAGAAGATCAGAGGGATGGGGCACGTGGGATTCGTGGCCAGGACTTTATTTGGGATGGTTTTCTGCAAGTGGCTTTGCCTTAAAGCAATTTTCATAAAATCCCAGAATGGTTTGGGTCGGAAGGGACTTTAAAGATCATCTCATTCCACCCCCTGCCATGGGCAGGGACACCTTCCGCTGTCCCACATTGCTCCAAGCTCCGTCCAGCCTGGCCTTGGACACTTCCAGGGATCCAGGGGCAGCCACAGCTTCTCTGGGCAACCTGTGCCACCACTCACATAGTGAAGAATTTCTTCCTAATTTCTAATTGGTTCCCAAAATTCTACGTGCCATTCAATGGAAAACCTTCACTGACAAAAGAGATAACGGGAATAAACCACCATTCCAGTGGAATATTTTTAGGGTTCAGAAAAGCTTGCAAAGTGCCACTGTTGGATGTGCACAGAGAAACTGCGCTTTTCATTTCTCTTTTTTTTTCCCTCCAAAAAAATGTTGGGAATAGCAGGACTTTTCTTCCCCGTTGTCATTCATAAAGTCTTGGGAAGCTTTTAATCATGATCCAGAACCTTCCTCGGGCTGTTGCCCTATAAGCCAGGCTATGGCTCCCACCTGGAAGTCCAAAAGGCTTTAGCAAACCTGGAGTGACTGATGGCAATAAATGCTAAATAAATCACTTTGCCCCCCCAGATGTGTTATTATTATTATTCCAAATTTTTATTTGCTTTACAGTACCCCCGTGGCAGAGCACGGGAACGCCAAAGGGTTTTCACCTTGATCAAACATCAGATACAACAGGACTGGGGTTGGTTTTCATTGCTGAAAATTTACATCGTTTCCCTAAAATGAAACAATAACCGAAATTTTTTCTGGCTTTTCCCCTGTTTTCCCCTTGTTTTTCCCACTTTTCCCTGCCTTGCATTACGCCAGGTCCTCGTGCACGAGCCATTTGCGACGTTAGAAGGGGAAATTGTGCGTGGGTGTTAAATCTTGTGTGCACACATGTTCCACATTTTGTTTGCTTAAAAGCCCGTGCAAAGCTTCTACTTTTTTTCCCTTTCTTTTTTTTTTTTTCCCCCTCCCTCCCTTTTCCTAATGGGAAAACACTCCTGGGAACTGAAGTTACACAGGCAATAACACACGACACAAACCAGTAACCGATCCTGACGGGGAGGACAGGGCCGCCCTTGTGCCGGGCCACCCTTGGGGACAGCGGGAGGTCACTTGGACCAACCTCTCCCCGGCGTCGGCCTCCCCGCCTCGGTCTGCCACGACAGGGAAACATCCTCATTAGGATAATAGGCAGATTTCCAGGATCCACTTCTGATTCCCTCGCCCTGGAACGGGCCCAAATATCACAGATGTTTTGACGGCTCTCCCAGAGGGCGGCAGCAGCTCGTCCTCCTCCACTTTCGGCACGTCGAGCCCTGGCATGCGGCGAGCAGCTGATGCCCTGCTCCGTGGCAGGGATGGCAGCTCCCCCAGTGCTCCCAGTGAACCCAGCACCCTCAGAGTGAGGTCCCCAAGTGGGGTTGTGCCCAGCTGGGATTTTCAAAGCCGTTTGGCATTCTGGAGCTGCAGTCTTCACGCTGTGCGTGCTGCTGGAGCTTTTGGGGGAAAATATGGCTTTTTAGGGCATCCTGCAAACAAGTGCTGCTTCTGGAGAAGGACCTTGCTTTAAGAAAGTTGCAGAGGACACAAGGAGGAGGGAGGAATGTTAATTATTGCTTTCCACAGGCTTGAATAGGAAGCAAAGCGCTGAATCCCAGTTAGGTCAGTTTGACGATTAGGGAAAAAGCAGGGAATAAACTTTCAGCATCAAGATTCTTTTCCACATCAGGGGGACCTTCCTCAGTCTTCCCCAGCCCCAAGCAAACACAACTCTGATTTCCATGCTGGATCTCATCCTGATGGCTACAGGACGGGGACAGTGAGTCCAGAGAGATGAAACCGTGTCTCGATTTGTTGGGCAAGCTCAGGAAATTATTTCCCTTCCACCTTCCCTCCTATCCTCCCCACCTGTCTCAGGAGAGGCTGGGAAGTTTATTTCACTCAGGATTTCAAAGTGCTTGGGAAAGTTCAAGTGAAAGACAGCATGGAGATGTTGTTGCTGCTGATGTTTTATTTCTCTCTGCCAGTCAATTAAGGGGGAAAACCTGACAATCAGAAGTTATTCATAGCACTGTGTAACAGCCTCTCGCAGGATACACCTTCCTTGGGAAGGAAACAAGAGCTCCCTGTTTATGGCAAGAGTGGAAATATCAGACAATAAAATCTCTGTACGTGTCTGTCCTGGTCCATCTCCCACCTGGCGTCCTCAAACCTGGCAACAAATCAAAGTTCAAGACAAAATTAACAGATAAGTGGGAGAATAACCACCCTTGGTGCCATCAAGGCCAGCTTGGACGGGGCTTGGAGCAACCTGGGCTAGTGGAAGGTCCCCCTGCCCATGACAGGGGGTGGAATGGGATGAGCTTTAGGGTCCCTTCCCACCCAAACCATTCTGGGATTCTGTAATTAGTGCTGCAAACCCTTGCTGGGCCTTTACTGAAAGCCCTTCACAAATATTAATCAAAGAAAATGCATCGAAGTCCCCTGTGTTCCAGGCCACAGGACAATCCATCCCTCGGGCAGTCACTGGAGCAGTACCTGGGAGGTGTCACCCATGGTTTTCAGGTTGTTCTTGCACCTACACTCTCGAAATTCCCAGCCCTCGAGCTGGTCCTGCATTTAGGGACTGACACATTGAGGGTGATACATCATGGCAGGCACACGGTGGGATTCCCTGGGCTGTCCTCTGTAGGAGCTGGACTTTGATGATCCTTGTGGGTTCCTTCCAACACAGAATATTCTGATTCTGTGATTCTACAATTTCATGATCATGGACACAAAGATTCACTGCTACCTCGGGGGTAAAATACAGCTCTTCTCCACACAGCCCTTTCCTTTGGAAGAAAGCCTGTGGCCCCTTCTGGTGAGGAGGTATCCATGAACAGCCATGAGATGGGATCTCACACGCTCATGATGAAGAGCCCCTTCTTTAGAGCACCAAACTCAGTTTCTCCAAGAGAAATTCCAGGACAGAGCATAATTATTCAAGTTAGAGCTCGGCAGAGCACTGCAGTTAATTCTGTTCAGAAGGACACGTGTGAATGGTCACCAGTGGTCACAAACCAAGCCTGAGGCCTCCTCTGGAGGCTGTTGGCATCAGCAGCACTGACCCACCCAAGGCTACTCAAACACAGGAGGAAAAGCCACCTGCAACATTCCACATCACCCAGAGGCTGCAGATCCCAAAGCTGTGCAGCCCGGACTTGTGGGATTGTCAAAGGATAGAGAATGTCCATCCAATACAGAGCAACAAAATGGCAGAACCCTCTCCTCCTTCTCAGAAGTTGTCCTGAAAGGATGTGGATCCATCCAGCACAGCGTTCTCCATCCATACTCACGGATGTTAAGGAATTTAGGAAGTGTATTCTCTCCAAAAGGGATCTTCGAAGTGGAAAATATCTTTGATATTCACAGTCCTACCTCTGTAACTGTTCCTATCAAAACCCATCATAGGAGTCTTCCTTTCCCCCCATCCAAGAGAGACCAAATCAAGTCAATCATAAAATTTCATTCATTTTCTTGTCCTCATTTGATCTGCCAGGTGGAGGTCAAGAGGAAATACTCTATTTTCTTTTGGATTTTAATTTAGGAATATCTTGAGTTATCTCAGCTGATTGAAGCTGACCCCTGCGATGCTTCTGCTGAATGTTTCAGAGAAAGGAGCAGGGCATCTATCAGTGGGTGAGCACGAAATTCCTTCCTTGTCAGAAATGCTTCTGTAAACATTTTAATCAGGGCTGCTTTTGCAGCTGAATGATTACTTAGGTGGGCGCTACAACTACCGCGAGTGGTGTGAGGATGTATTTGTCCTCCTGTCAGGATTCCCTGGAATACTCCACTTTCTCCAAGTCGTTCCTGCTGTCATCTGGAACACGAGCTGATGGTAATTGGCCTTTTAATAACACCAGCACGTTGGCCAGCATGACCAAGTGCCAGGACTGATTTGGGCTTTATTGTCATGCAGTCTTCCCGAAAATTAATTGCTATCTCTAGTAGTGATAACCCAGAGTCTTTAACATGAGAAACTCCTCCTGGTTTAAATAGTAAACTTACTGGAGGAGTGGTTGCCTTTTGCTTTTTTATTGTTTAAACAAGATTTAATTTGCTCTAAGGAAGATTGATGTGAGTTTAACTCCAGAGGCTGAAAGTTGGGTTTTGATATGAGTTTTCTGTCCATCCATCCTGCCCATCTACAACTGACAAGTCTCCCAGTGATGGGAGGACTCCAGGGAGCAAACAGAAGGATTCACTCCAGCTCCTGCCATTTTTTGTCCAAAGCCAATCCCGTGCAATTTTAGAGGAGCTCCCACACAGCAGGGACCTCCCGCCGGCAGGTTTTGCACTGGGCAGTTTGTTAAATGCACATAAAATGCCTTTTCAAATGTTCTGCAGAGTAAATGTTTTTTTTTTCTGCTCATTTGTCACTGGGCTAATGTTGGGAAGCAGCAGAACGGGCCATTTGCAATTGTAACGCTGAGCAGTCAAGCAGAGGCGTGTTCCAGGCCTGTGGATAGGCAGCAGGCACTTGAGGTGTGGCCCTTAAATAATTAAATTCATCAGTCTTTGGAGTTTTAAAATCTTTCTTACAGTGTGGTATTTATGGGTGCTCTGCTGGGATGGTTCGTCTTTGTGGGATCTTAAATGTTGAGCTAAAGTGCCACGTTCATAAAGTCTTCTGAAAGAATCTTTGTAATCACAGAATCACAGAGGGTTTGGGTTGGAAGGGACCTTCAAGCTCATCTTGTTCCCCCTCCTGCCATGGGCAGGGATGTCACTCACTACATCAGGTTGCTGAAGGCCCCATCCAATAAATCCAATAAATAAACCAATTTTGTTACAAATCCCTGTTGTTCACCTTTCTTGTCCAGCCACAAAGAGGGAGGGACTGGATCAGGACCTTTCCATCGTGGATCCAGAACTTGAAACTTCCAAGCCTAAGCTTCAAATTCTGACCCAAGTTGATGGGAATCAAACTTTTTGCTGAGAAATTCCAATGGAACAAAATGTGAGGGGGGAAAAAAAAGACACGTTGAAGAAGCAATTTCTTCACGATAAGTGCTCACAGCACCAGACTGCCGGGGAAAAAATGCTGTGCCAATAACCCACTTCCTGAAAGACTTTCCTAACTTTAAATGAATCCCAGCCTGGCATTTTCATGGGATACAGAGTGCTGGTGACTCTCCTTGGATGATGCAGGCTCGCATTGACTTAGAGCTGGCACAGAGCCTCCATGGTGGTGGTGCTCCTGAACACGTTTTGGCCCATTCCTTGCCACGAGAGGGCCACAGGTCTTCAAGTTGGATCTACATTTACTTTTCTTGGTGATTCAGTATCATAATGCCCTTAATGCGCTTAAAAGGACCTCCCTGCATTCTCTACACTTCCAACCCTTGTATTTTGGAATAGAAGCTTTTTAAGAACCACAGTTACACTTTGTCTCCTTCCTCAGCAAAGGGAAGTTATTTCACTTTATCTCTCATTTCACTCTGCTGTGGCCCAAGAAAAAGGTTTACAACGGGTTACCCTGGCAGCGGTTTGGAGAAGCGATGGGAGGATTCAGCAGCCCCGTCTGAGGCTGTTCACAGAGGGGATAGTGCTTAGAATTATTGTCCTGTGCAAACTGCTTGGCAGGAGCACTGCTTCTCCCCCACAAGGATGGTGGGAAGTGCATCATCTTCCTCTCCACAGAGTTGCCGTGAAATTAATGTGGCCATATGGAAGTAGGCTGCAGATCTTGACTGTCTAACACACTTCAGTTTCCAAAATCATGCTCCCGACACAACGCGCCCATAGGCTGCTCCAAACCCAAGCCTCGTGGCAAAAAGACAATTTTGCTCCTCTGCATCAGCCAAGGTACTCTTAGGTGTGAAAGCGAAAGGTCTTGAGCAATTTATAACTGCTAATGTTCTGGCCCTGAAATAATCGTGGAAGACATTTTATTTTCTGTTTATTCCTCCTGCCTTGAAGTGAATCAACTTCTGAGCTCACACCATGTGACGGTGGCGGTGGCGCATGAGTTTTCTGTGCCAGGAGAGAGTATCCAGGCAACTAGACCAGATATCAAAATCTTGTCAGATTTTTCCCACCCTGTATTTTGTCTGTCTTACGGCCCTTATTACCACTGAATTCAGGACCCGTTGATCTCTAATGAACTCATCTCGCAGCTGCCTTTTGCAGACAGAGAAATGCCTCCGTTCCGCAGACGGAGATGGGAGACACGGAGAGCCCTGCAGGAAAGCCGGGTGAAGTAGGGATTGAAGTGGGACATCCCAGGTCATCAAACAGTACCAGAGCCCCTTGTTTAAAGGTGGCGACAGTTCTGAGTGCGAGCTAAAAAAGGAAAATTAACAAGGGGTTCTCTTGCTTGATTGTAGGAGAATTTGGGCTGGAAGGGTCTTCATGAGGTCTTTGGTCCAATCTCCTCTTCCAAGAAGGGTCACGCCCAGGTTTAGACCAGGTTGCTCATCCAGTCAGGCCTTAAAAACACCCGAGGATTGAGACTGCACAACTGCAACCATCCCCGGAAGAATTCAAAAGTAATTTGGATGTGACACTTGAGGACACGGTTTAGGTGGGCTCAGCAGTGCTGGGTTAACAGTTGGGATGATCTTGGAGGGCTTTTCCAACCCAAATGATTCTGTGATTCTACTCTGAAGACCTCTGCGAGATCCTTAGACCATCCATAACTTCTCTGCGCTTGTCACCCATCCCTGGGCAGGAAAACCAGATCAATTCACCTGTCATTGTAATTCCTCCCCTGTAAGTGAGACACAAAAGCCGAATCCTCCAGCATTAACTTTTAATGCTGATCCTTTTTGTTCCCGCTTTTTTGTTCGGCACTTCACTGTCAAGAGGAGAAATTGAGGGAGACAGGCATCATTTCTTGTATGACCAAACAGCCACATCGGAGATGGAATACCTGACTTTTTTTCCCCCCTAGTAGTTAGGAATGTGGACGTCAGTCATGGACATTGTCATGGCGGAACGGTGGCTGGGTACTGAGCTAGACTCAAACTCGGTGTGGAATTTCAAAACCCGAGAATTATTTGTTATGTTGCAAAGATTCACCACCCTATTGGGGAAAGAATAAAGTTTCTTCTATTTTAAGTTATAAAAAGTGATGGTGACGGCCCAACAATTTCAAAATGATTTGGGGTGGGGTCAGGAAAATCATGCACATTTTTAATTCCTTGTCATTTTAGTTTCATGTCCTCAGGTTTTATTTCTTCAGCAATTCCAAAATGCATTTGTTTCAAAGCCTATGTCCTAATTAAAAAGCCCAGTGCCCTGAAAGAAGAGATGGCACGCATGAATGTCCTAAATAAAGAAAAAGAAATAAATAAAGAGCCTGTTAAATTTTCTCCATAATGTCCATGAATGAGGAAGCATCCCCCTCTTCCTTTTTGACCTATGGATATCATTAATATGGACTGTTCCAGCACAATGAGCTGGAAAGAATGGTAATATTTTTAATTTCCTCTCTTGGGGAGAAATAGATGCTTTTCCACAGTAACGTTCACATGGGTGATACGCTGACTTCTGGCCTTTATCTTGGATTTTGTGGGGATCTCAGAACACAGTCTCATTACTGGGGAAAACAATATCCATGCTGCAAATTCTAATGAGTCTTCCAGAGGCAACTCATGGAGGCTCTTCCTGAGTGACCTGGAGTGGAAAACAGCTCAAAATTCCCATAGGCAGCTTGGCCAGCCTTGGTTATGAAGTCAGCAAAATGATGATTTTGTGGTAGGTTACAGGTGTAATTCAGCTTTGTCAGTTTAGGCTGGCGATTGATTTGTACTTTTTGCTGATGCAGGAATAAAGACAAAGGGAAGGGAACAAAAAAGACAGATTTTGGGGGTGTTTTTTTGCTACCAAACAGCAAATACAATAATGTGGCGTGAGAAGAGCATGCGCTTGTGCAAGGCTCTTCTGAAGCAAATGTAGTTGTTCTCCAGGAAAAGGACTGGAAGAAAAAGGTTTATTTGGAGGATGGAGGTTTAGGGGTAGATATTAGGAAAGCTGTTCCACTCCAAGAGTGGAAGAAGACATTTTCCAAGAACCTGGTGAAAAAAATAATGCGTCAGTATGACTGTGACATCGTCAAGAAGTGGTTATGGCTTGAGTGGGGAACTTTATAGATCTGACATGACCCACATCACGTTTCAGACAGGTCCTGGCTCTAGGGGATCACTCTCCCATGTTTTTGAGTTGATCACTCTCCCATGTTTCTGTGTTGGTGCATGGCCTGGGAAGGTCCCAGAAAGCCCTCTCTGGGCTGAAGGGCTGAGTCAAATATCTGTTGAGCCTATTTCTTTCCACTTTGGGGCAAGAGGAGGCTGACCACCATCTGGGAAAGCCTCTGGATGTCCGTCCCTCCATCCCTCCATCCATCCATCCATCCATCCATCCATCCATCCATCCATCCATCCATCCATCCCTCTGGCTCCCAGCCCTCAGAGCGGCACCGAGCGCTTCCCGTCGCCGAGGCACAAAGCTCGGGAGCTCCAACACGCGCTCGCAGGAGGGGGCCCGGCTGCAGCATAAATGATCAAAGGGCAGAGCAGGCTGATGTGCAGGGAGACGCTGTGATACAGCAGCAGAGATCCCCTCCAGCCCTCGCCGATGCTAATGCATATATTTACCTCCTGATTGACTTCATAATTAATTGACTACACGGGGCGGATCCTTTTCTCACCTCCCCGGCTCTGGAGAAGCCGAGTGACACGGGTGTAAAGCGGGGCCACGCGAGGGATGAACGAGGCCTTTTGTCTTTATTTTCTCTGCAAGTGCACAGAAGCCATAAGGAGCCTGTAAGGATATAAATGAGGGCAAAAAATGTATTTCTTTCAATCCCCAAACTGCAGCAGGAGAGAATCAGCACAGACAAGGGCTGAGGCAGTGGTTATAAAGTAGAAAGGTTTGTGTTTTGGCTCGAAGGTGGTTATATTTAAAAAAAAAAAACACGGTAGAAAAGTAGGGGAAATTAATACTTCCATCCCAACCCGAAGAAGGAGAAGAAGCATTTGTTATGCAAATCTTTTCATTATTGCAAATCCCGAGTGCTGATAAGAGATAAGCGTTGTTCTAGCTTTATTTCAAGTAGCTCCTGCCCAGACGCGGGGACGTGATTCTGTTGCTGCGAGAGAAAGAAACAAACACACACATTTTCCCCCCGTACATTTATTTCTGTTACTGGAACACGGATTCTGGAGCCTGCCTGAAAAGGCATTTGGTCCATTGAGGCTTGTTCATTTTACTGCTTTGTTTTCCGCTAAGGTGACATCTGCTCCTGAATGACCTTCGCATCTTTTCTCGGCGCAGCCTGGCCCGGGTGGCCGCTCCTTTATGCGCATACATTAACGTGCGGGTGAATCGCAGCTTCAGGAGGGCTGTTCTTTATCCTTTTCATTTTCCCTAATCCCGGAGTCTGCGGGGAACAAAGGGCTGGATCCTCACGGTGTAAACGGCCAGACCCGGCTGCGGGGATTTACATCCGCTACGGCGTGACACCGGTTATCTCGCAAAGCCATTCCCCACTTTGCCATCTCCGCCATCAAATTCCTTGTGCTCGTTAGAATTTATTGCTTTTTCCCCCCGTTTTTTGGCCGTTGGGAGGGCAGCTGTAAAATCTGTGTAGCAGGGAGCAGCGGCAGCTCCCATCCCGGGTCGGACACGATCCCACTGCCGGGGGTTGGCGGTGGGGAAAGGTTGGTGCCCCACACACGGCACAGGACGCTGCTCCCCACCCCATCCCTGTGCCAAGATGCTCCCTCATTTTGTGGCCCCCATGTAGGATCTGTCCACATCCACTGCTGCCTTCCATGGAAATCAGTGAGGTTTGTTCAGCCCTGCATTTAGCAGAGGCTCAGTCTTCTGTCTGCCTGGCTATTAAATTACTTTTCCACGTGACAGAGGAGCTTCCAAAGTTTGCAGCATAATTTCAGTCTCATACGCAGCTCTTTAAGCCATTTTTCCTCCTCTCCCATTGTTTCACCGCTCTCTCCCCATTCAGCAGCTCGGTGTTGCGACAGGAATATTCCACTTGCCCCATCTCCCTTTGTTTGGCACCGTTGTTTTTTTGCATCACCACCAAATGAAATCAATTTTCGAACTGATTTCTCTGCCCTGGCACTGGAATGACATGCCGACAGTTTCTGCTACAAATTCTCCTTGCTGTCCATAATAAGTTACTTAACCATTCCATTATTTCATGTCGGCTCCCGGTGGGTTTTAGCTGCACGAGGCGTCTTTCTGATGAAATTGGCACCGGCTTTTAAAAAATCCAAATCAATTATATCTCCTGGGCCCCGCTCAAGACTTTAAAAGAGGTTACTTACGCAGGATCTTAGTTTCGCACATCTGGGTGGAAAATGCACAGGCATTTTTCCCCCTCTCATGTTGGGTTTTTTTTTTTGGTATAAAATTGTTTATCATCGCAAGAGTCAGGAGCTCACTCCGGGAGGAAATTTGGCTGATATTTATGGCAAGGCTCCAGTGGCTTTAATGAATGCAATGTTGATCACTTGAACAACAGGATCAGCAATATGGCACGGATGCGATAGCCCTTTTTACCAGCCCTGGATATGAAGTACCAGATAACACTGTTGTGTCAGAGGGCAGCTCCCAACAGAGGGGAACACTCATGAGCTGGGTGTCAGACCTGGTTTCTTCTCCAATCTCCAGTGGCAGCTGGAATTAGGTGATCCTCAAGGTCCTTTCCAACCCAAACCACTGTCTGGCCTTCTCCCCAGCAAGACTGTCCCTGGAGCTAATCCAATTCTTTCTCTATTCAGAGGGATATTGAAATCCAGTATTACCTATCCTGGCAAGCTTTCTGGTAACAATTGGAAGCAATTAATCCTAATGAACTTTTTAATCACCAATTTCCCTGGATTTCTCAATCTTCTCAAGCAAGCCTTACCTGATCTATTTTCTAAATGAACACTGAAATGTTCCTTTATGGAAAGGAAAAAAATCGACTGCCTCACTTCTTCGAGGTCATATCGTTATGCAAAAAACCCACATGTGCACAACTTCCCACCTTTTTAAAAAATCAAACCTAAATCTGACTTCTTCTAAGTACCTAATGGGAACTGCAATTTCTTGCTAATTATATAATTACTCCAGATTGTTATGTAGCACTGGCAATCAAACACTCGAAATACTTTTAGCTTGAAGAAAGTAATTACGTAATTCCAGCGAAGCCGCATTCGTTGCTGCTCCCTTCTCCCTGTGGCTTCACGTCCGCAGCCAGCAGAGCTCAGACAACCCTGGCACACCATTTTTTAGCACCTGAAGGCCAGGCTGGGTATGAGGAAAGGGTTTCATGTGAAAAAAAAAATCTTATTTACACAGAGTGAGATGGATGTGTATATAAATATATGTATTTATGTATTATATTCTGGATTTCGAAGCCTTTTTCTTTTTAGAGGCCAACAGGATCATGCTCATCCCAGCATGGCAGCCCCCGGGGAGACCTCCCTGTCACAGTGTCTGATACAGTCCCAGTCCTGGGACTTCCCAGTGGATATTTTCATGGGAAGAGTTTGCCCAGACCCAGTGACAGCTCAAGCGTAGCCTGATTGTTATTCACCAGCTCCTGCACACCTGGACCACGGCCCCGCTGCTTTACGTGTCTGACCAACACAGAGAGAAAAATTCCCTTGTCCCCAGTCCCTCAGGGTAATGTCCCTTGACACCAAATGCTTTCAATTCAGGTGACAGTTCTGTCTCTGGGGTCTCCACGTTCCTTGCTCTCCATGACAAGACACTCAGATGATGCTTTAGTCTTCAATCCTACATCGTAATTCCTTCCTTTTCACTGCAAGCTTCGTGGAGAATGAAGCTGTGCATGTTTCTGAGAGGTCTGTGTGAGATTTCAACATTTCATTAACTTCTTGGTTCAGACTTCAAGTAGGTTTTGAAAACAATTATCAGGTTTTTCATAAGGAGCAGGGGAAAAATAATAAAGAACAAAAATAGTTAAACAACAGGCTGAATATTTGACAGAAAGCCAAAGGGCTGGGACTGGATGCTGTTCAGTTGAGAAGAACTCATTGATGTCCACTGATTTCAACAAGAACCTCCTGCTGTACTGCTTGTACTATGGCCACCATGACTCAAAGGCCAGGAGTTATAATGGATTTTATTTCTGTCTCTGTTTATGTCCCATGGTCCCAATGACTCTTCCTTCTTGCTTGATTTTGTTGTGGTTATTTTTCATTGTTGCTGTGGTTTTGTTTTTTCTTCCTCAGGACGAAGGCCTGAGAGCAGACCCTCTCTTTAAGGCATCACAGAAGGGTTGGGGTTGACAGAGGTTTCTAGAGACCACCCAGTGCCACTCCCCTGTGAGAGCAGGGTCACTGCAGAAGGTCACACAGGATCTCGTTCAGGTGGCTTTGGAATATCTCCAGAGAGGGAGACTCCACAACATCCCTGGGCAGCCCCTTCTGGTGTTCCCTCACCCTCAGAGTAAGAAAGCTTTTCCCCATATTCAGACAGAACTTCTGAATGTTTTGGTTCGTGTCCATTGCCCCTTGCACTGTTTTTGGGCACCACAAAAGAAGCCTGACCCCATCCTCCTGAGAGCTGCCCTTAAGTTATTTGTGTACATTGATAAGATCCCCTCTCAGTCCTCTCTCCTTGAGGCTGAACAGGCCCAGCTCCCTCACACTTTCTCTTAATGAGATGCTCCACAGAATCCCAGGATCCCAGAATGGTTTGGGTGGGGAGGGATCTTAAAGCTCATCTCGTTCCAACCCTCTGGCACGGGCAGGGACACCTCCCACTAAACCAGAGATGGGATATTGGGAAGGAATTCTTCTCTGTGAGGATGGTGAGGCCCTGGCACAGGGTGCCCAGAGAAGCTGTGACTGCCCCATCCCTGGAAGTGTCCAAGTCTAGGCTGGACAAGGCTTGGAGCAGCCTGGGACAGTGGTCTAGTTTAGGCCTCACTTTGCTGGAAAGCATTTCCATCTCACCCAGAGAGTGTAAATTGACCTGGAAAAACACCTCTCTTGGAGATGATTGGAGATGATCTGTTCTGACTTGACAGAAAAAGCACCCATATATTTATATATAACCTCTTCCATTTTCCTTGCCCCTCCTAAGTCAGGGGCAGTCCTCTGTTTAGTCATTCCTGGGGCTGAAACCAGCATGGAATGCTAAATGGATTAATTAGTACTACATCACTCTAAATTTAGACAGCTTCCTTTCAGAATTAGATTTCTTCAGGTTTATGCCATTACATTTCTTAAATGTACATTCTCAATCACATTAGCAATTATGAATACATTACATTTATTTTCTTTTTGAAATATTTTACTGCTGTACCTTTAGGATATGAAATACACACAATGTCCTACCCAGGCAGAAATGTGAGGTCACTACCGCCCATGACTTCATTGCAAATCTCACGATTTGAAAGATAATCCCGGGACCTTTTCCCAAGAACTATCAGGTATCTCCTTGTAGGAGAAAACCAACTTTCATTTTTGAAGGAACTTTTTGTCTCCTGAACTTGCAGACATATTGCAGGAGTCTGTCAGCATGGAGGGCTGGGTTGGAACTAGATGATCTTGAAGGTCTCTTCCAACACAAACTGGTCTAGGATTCGAGGAGTCTTGAAAAACATGGAGCATTTGCAAAAACCAGGAGGTGAATAAAAACATTCGACATCCAAACTAAAACTCCCGTCTGTCCTCTCACGCCAAAGGGCTACTTCCCCTGGGGAAGGCTCCAGGGGAGTCCCCCTCCAGGAGTCCCTCAGGCCTGGGGACACCTTGCTGCCCTTTGGGGCTTGGTGGCTCTGATTTGGGGCTCAGCG
>VZTA01029691.1:0-41945 GCA_013398855.1 Mohoua ochrocephala
GGCCCATATACAGATATATATGTGCAGGTCTATAGACACACAACAGTTCTATAACTGTAAACATGGTAAAGAACTCGGATTTGGACGCAGTTTTACATTTTATTGGTTTGTTTGGGGTTTTTTTGTTAAGGTGTATTGCCAGCAAAATATTTTTTTCCTTTTCCAATTAAAACTTTTAATGTTTCACTAAGTAATATTTTCACTGTTTTCGGTTTGAATAATACCCTTCCGGCATTGTGTTTGCTGATGGCAGCAGTGTGGTTGTGGAGAAAAAGTGATGGGTTTCATTCATTTAAATTGACTATCCGAAAGTTTGGGAATTATTTTGACTTTGGCACTTATTCCAAATTCAGGAATAGTAATGTGAGTTAGAGTTAGGTAATTAATCTTCATATCTTTCATTAGTCACACCTTATTTTGAATCTAAGCAATCATCCAGTCTTTTCCTTAATTTAGTGGGTCAGAGTGTTGCCTTTTAGGCCTGAGGAGCAGATGCACAACATCAGCTGCATAGCGTGTAGCAGTGTAACAGGCTCAGGTTCCGAATGTCAGTGGTACCAGAGCTGTGCCGAAGAGCATCAGGTGAGGTGGCTTGTCTGTAATGGGCAAGTACTTTGAAATGTGTTTATTATGGGAAATCGCCCAAGAGCAAGGGGACTAAGAAAAAGAGAGCCTTAATCCCATTGATACGGTGTCATCAAATCCCATTCTCTCAAGGATTTAAAGAGATAATCCCAGGCAACCCTGTTGAAGAGTTTTTCACCACCGAGTGATAACGCTACCAGAAACTTCTTCCAGCGCTGTGATATTGCAGTTGTGTGTCAGCTTAGCTGCTTGCCTGCTCAAATTTATGGAAAGCTGTTTGTAAAAAGCACAACATTCCCTCACCCTGAATATGTAACAGATGCAAAAATACACTTGAGGTTATATATACTAGAAGACTAAACTATTCAATTTGACACATTTAGCTTGTTGGCAATGTGCTTTGTTTAAATTAAAAACTAACACTTTGCTAAAGATGATGAAGTATAATGCTGCATTGAAAGAAAGTATTAATCATAATTAGTGTAGTGATTTGCTCTTTATTAACACTGTTGCATCAGTAGCCTCAGGCCCAAATCCAGATCGCTGCCCCATTAGGGTAGACCAATGCATATTAAATTACTAGTGAATTAAAATACACAACATTTCCTGTACACCAACACCTAATACAACTGTTCCCTTCTCCAGAGAAGCCGACTCTGTCTTTTGTGTTTAGATGGCAAAGACCCTGGTGAATGACTGGATTTCATTTAGTTTGTACAGCAGGGGAAGCCCCACCAGCCACTAACAAGTCCAGAGCATTCTCAGTGCTGCCATTCTTGGAGTTTTGGTTTCACTGTTGGGAGAGGGCTCTGCCTGTGCTTGGTCACCTGTGGCACCAACACAGTCACGTGTTTGTGTGTGTGTGTGTGTTCAAGGGGCAACGCCACTGGGGATGGTAGGAACATTTTGTACAGGGTGTGAGGGAAGACCAAGTCTTGGCATACTCACAAGGGCAAACTGCAACAGAAAATGGTAAATAATATGTTTTTCTGTGTGTTAGGGGTTTTTTCCCTCATTTCACAGTAATTATTCTTAAATGTTGGCTACCTGTGCTATGTTTTGCAGGGAATCTGCAGCTAATTATCAGAGCACTGGTTTTGTGTGCCCTTTTGGTGGTTATAAATTAGTGTAAATCCTGCTGATTCACTAATTTTACTCCTCAGAGGGTCTCAGAGTCACACCTGAGGTTTGTTAACTAACTTCACTTCATTTACTATACTAAAGTAGTTTTCAAAAGCTTTTACAAAAAACTTGGCCTAACTCTGCTAATGCAGCTGTATGGCTCACTTCCACAGCTGCAGTGGGAAATTAGCACTGCTTGTGAGAAAGGTAGGTGTTCCTGAGAGGTGTTTCCTGAACGTGCTGCTGGTTGTGGGAAGGGCAGGAAGCCTTATGGCTGCAAAACTGTAAAGGCTTCCAATTAATAACAAACCAAACCAACCAACCAACCAACCAAAAACCCAGCAAAACCCCCCAACCAACCAAAAAAAAAAAAACTCCAAACAAACAACCAAATGAAAAACCACCTCAGAGATTTATACTTGAAAAGCAGGATTTTTTTCCAAATATTTCATGTGAATCTACATCCAAGGCCCTATATGAAGTTAGGTAGGAAATTCCAAGAGAGTTTCCCTGTGAGATTTCTATACTCTGATTCTGCTTGAGAGATAAATAATACCAGCAGATTTTATTCTCTCACGGGAAAATGAGGTGTTTCCATCTCAACGTGAAAAGAGAAACCTGCAGGTTAGACAAATACTGCAATTCTGAGAAAAAATAAAACTAAACTTTTATTACCCCAAAACCTCTGGGAAAAAACCAAAAGGAATCCTTTTCTCTAAAATGTTGCTTAAGTGGGAAGCGTAGGAGAGTTTCTCTAATGTCTCAGAAAAAGCAGTATTTATCTCCTTTAAATGAAAACACGAATAGTATTCCTTGTTCTATAGCTTAGTGATCAGAATTCTACCCTGGGATTTTGCTCTTCTCCCTTGAAAAGCAAACAAACTGAAAATTCAAGGGAAAGATGCCTAATGTCTGTCTCTTTTTTTTCTGATTTATATTATGGTTTTAGCTTTTTGAGTGAAAATGTGCAGATGGCTTCACTTTTCTATTTCTCGGTTTTTGTAAACATCTTACAGGTGAAGTCTTCTGTAAAAAAAACATGATTCTGACTGAAGCACAAAGGGCAAAACTGTAAGAGACCAAATACTTCACTGCTGCAGAGCCACCTTTCCCAGATGTGTCTGGGACACAGAGAGAGACAAGGTAAGGGATCTGTAGGAGAGAGTGTCCAAATGTCTGTGAAAGACTTCTCCATAAGACAGCAATTTGTATGTTTTAAGCTTGTTGAAGCTCAGAATTTCTGTTCCACAGTGGGTCTTCAGGTATTTAGATAAATATATTATAACAAAGAGCAAAACTCCTGAAGTTGTTGGGTGGGGGTACAGGAGTTAGAGAGACAGGGTTGAATCAATGTCAGTGCCAGAATGTCATCTCATAAATCAAAGAAGTCTGTAGTAGTTTGGGGATAATGTGGTTGGGTTCATGTTAGATAATGAAACACGATTTAAAATAGAAAAGATTTCAAAAAGATACTTGAAAAAATCTAAACATTGTGTTCCAACATCACCCAAATGTTCTATTGCCTCAGCTGTGTTTTCAGACCCAATTTTGTCAAAGTTGATGTTCCACTTTAGAAACATTGATGTTGATGAAATGGCATTTTTGAATGACAAATGCTTGGAAATCTTTAAATTGGTTTTACTGGGAGTGTATTTTATTTAACTACTGATCTTTGATCCCTGAGGTCCCGAGGATCAACAAAAATTAGAAAAGACTTTCCCAATAACTTGTGCCAAGTACTTATGATCTTAAGGACTTGCTACTGCACCCTTCATTTTCCGTGCACAATTGTCCTAGTGAAGCCTTCTTCACCCTCATAACTCATATATCATTTGTAGAGTGGAGAAAGTGGCTTTGCATCACAAGAGTGAATTTCTGACATCCAGAGATGTGTATCAACTTTTTACTTGTAGAGATTCTTACAGCTAGTTGAAACATGATGAATCAAAGCCTTCTGATGCTGAAAGCAGCCCAGTATCACTCTTTGGAAACACTTCAGAAGGTTAATTCTTCAGAAATTGTATAATCTCAGTTTCTGATGAGATTAAATGGATTTTTAAGGTAGTGCATTTTGATGTATTATATTATTCCAAAAAGTAATAGAATTTGGTCTACAGAAAGGATATAAGATGTTCAATTTGAAAAGTCGCTGTGCCCTGCACAGCAGCTGACTTGCAAAATTCAGTATACTGGGTCCATTGCTGCAGGCTGCAGGTTTGTGGGGGTTTTGATTTGCCTTTTTGTTGTTTATTGAGCTGTCTGTCTTGACTAATGAGTTTGATCACTTCTGTTTTTCCTGTTCTCCTCCTCATTCCTGCTGGAGAGTGGAGTGAACAGAGGGAGGGCTGTGTGGTGCTGAGCTGCTAGCTGGGGTCAGTGCACAGCAACTAAAGGTTTTCTTCCATTTTTTAGTGCCAGAAGTTTCTCTTACACATATCAGTGTTGCAAATTAAGCAACAAATTAATAAAGTATTTTTAAATTTCCTTTCCTATTAAAAAAAAAAAAAACAAAAAAAGCAGTTAAGCTTCTCTGGGAGTTTTGAGAAGAGTAAGAAAATGTTTTTTTTCAGAGGACAGCCTTTCCCTTTGCTGTTATTGTGCTGCATCTCAGGGAGGGACCGTGGTGTGCTCTGTTGAGGTTGTGTTCAGGTGGGTAAGCATCCCTCAGAGGCACAGGGAAGGGGACCCCTCTGACAGTGGTACAGTTTGTGCTGGTGTGGCTGAATCGTGTCTGAGGTTCTGCAGCGTGATGCCAGCCAGGTGCTGGGGGGGGGACTGCCAGCTGTTAACTAGCAAGGCATTGCAGCAGAGCTCTGTGACATAGCTGCAACCTCACAACTGCACGTCCTGCAGGAAAGTCTGCTCACTCTGTTCACTGTGACATGAAGTGAAAGCACTCAGAGCTCTTCTACAAAAAAAAAAAAAANAAAAAAAAAAAAAAAATTGCAGTTGTTCTTCAGAGCAAATGATATCTATCACAAAAAACTCTAACCACAGATCAGCATAATTCTATGCAAAATTAGCCATGAAATTAAATTAACAAATGAGTGCTACTAACAGTCTTATGGTATGTTGTATCACATCTTATAACATGTACTTTGATTCTTTCTATGAACAAACCCTGCTTATAAAACAAAAAAATACCTTTATGAGTTTGAGTATTGCTGATAAAAAGTAAGTTGTCATAATGAAACTGAATCAGAAAAAAGAATAAATCCTTCCTATGCTTTTATCTCTTGTTATTTATGTTTTTCTTCTAAAATTCTAGAACAAAGTACATTACCAACAGTGAGGCTCTCATATTTTCTTACTTTTTACTCATCAAAAAAAAAAATTAAATCACAGGAGAGAAAATTCTGTTTCCCAAGTTTCAGTCAGCTCTGGTTATGTTGATTGAATACAAGAGGTGGACACAGCCTCCATCTTATGTGTTTTAAACACAGCTCAGAACAGTGATATGTTGATGTCATGTTCGTCATATAGAGGGGTAGCTGAGGCACATAGAATCAGGGTCTCCAAAGGCGTGTGTTGCAGTGTTTAATTATTTCCTTTTTTTTTTCCTTACAGAACTCCTTGTAAGGAGATTAAAACCCACAAAGTTTCAAAAGGTTTCATGAAAATTCTTGGCCAGATAGAGAAGCAAAAGTTTAATAGAACTCCTGCAGATTATGATATTAAAAGCATCCTTTTCCAGTTACAAGCTTGTTTTCATTAGTTTGTAACTACTTGTCTTTGAACCAATTCTTCCTTTCTGATCTCAAACAGCATCAACCTCTTCTCAGAAAACAAAAGCTAATGGGTGGCATCTTCCTACTACATTTTAAATCTAAATTTTAGGTGTAACTATTTAAGATGTGTGTGATCAGAACAACACGATTTTTACCACCGTTTTTACAGTCTGTCTTACTTCTCAGGATGCTGAAGTCTAAACCCAGAACTATTAGCTGGGAATTCAACTGATGCAAATTCAGCCCTGACATATGGGCTGTGTACCTGACAGGTTCCCTTGCTGGCTGTTGATCTGCTCCACACGTAAACACCTAAGGGGAGAGTTCACCTTTCCTGCATCCCCAGAGGACAGTGGACCGTGCGTGACACCACGGGGAGCAGGGATGTAGAACTGGGGCAGGCCTTGTGTTCCAGAGGGGAAACCACAGGGACACCTGCAGGGTGTGACTGTTCCTTAAATCTTTCCCAAATTCTGCACTTGAACTTACAAGAAGTGAACTAGCAGCCTGTTCTTGGTAATAAATAATGTTTTTCTTTTTTTTCCTTCTTGCTATGCTACCGTGCAATTTAAATAACGAGTCTAGTTCAAGTAGGGCTTTCAATGCTTTCAAGGCTTTGTGAGGAGATGTATTTCCCTAATTACTGAAAGAGACACTTAAGGAAAAAAAAAAAGAGCAGGTGACCGTTACTAGGTATTCTGTTCATGCTTTTCAGAAACACACAGTATTGTATGGATTCGTGGTTACATTTCAAATGCTGAGACATATAATTGACAAATGAACCTTAATCTGCCATCCATGTAAAGGAACTGAATGATACCTCTTGCTTATCTACAGAGAAAAGGATACAGGTAATGAAACCATTAAGTGTTTTTTTATTTGCCATCTGACAAGCATTTGTATTTTACTTCAGGGGTGTAGGTAATGTTTCAGATAGACAGAATTTATATCGTTTTCTAGAAAAGATGTTGAATCCAGGTATTCATATTCTCTCATTTATTTCTTGATGGGTTTGATTTTCTATTATGTCGACAGAAATTTTGAGAACTGGTATTAGGTACCATGAATTGCATTGCATTATATACTGAAAAATTGCACATCCTGAGGAACAATGGTAGATGAGGACCTTGGAAGACAAGCAGCCCTCTACCCCATTTTTGTCACTGAGTGTGATGTCATCAATCTTCTTGGTGGTTACTGTGGGTTCCCAGCTCCTGTCTGGGAATAGGGGAATGCAACACAAAATTACAGATTATGAAGACAATTTTACATACACAAACAATAGCACATTACTGAAAACAGTAGGTATGTAAAAGCATGTTTCTTATTTTAGTGTTTGTGATGGGAAAATAAATACATTACTTAAATTGGAATATTAAATTTTACTAAACAGACTTCTATTTATTATCATTTAGCGAAACATTAAACCACATTTCCTATCATTTGTGGGGATTGAGTCCACAGTCACAGCCTCACATCAGTGGGTAAGGCTCCCTGTCCACAGCAAGAACCTGGTTCTTCCATACTGCAGTTGCTGTTGTTCCTTGCTCTTACGTAGAAAAATGCAGACAGGCTTGTGGAAAACAGCTGTATCCACGTTAGCCACCTTTAGATGTGTGTGGTGAGTGTGACTACAGTGAACTGGTCCCTTTGGGTTTGTTTTATGGCCAAACACAGAGGGCTGGGTTGAGTGGAACATGACAATAATGAGAACAATGACAGCAACAAAATTTAGGCTCTCATTCTGGCGTAGATGTTCAGAATTTACCAAAGGAACAGCTCCCTAGCATAGCTTAATTCTATCAGCTGCTGAAGGAGCATAAAATAACTCAGATGAAGACAAAAATTAGGCTTAATGAATCCCATCCTAATTTTTATAGGGAATTGGTGTTTGGAGAATGCACAGATTTTTTCATTTTAATTAAAATACCATAATTAGGTTCTTGAAAATAATTTGCATTCCACAAAATGTTTTTGAATTTGCCTCCTCCTTCCTATTTTGAGACTAAAAATGTCTTGAATTTTCTGTCTTTTGAAAGTTGAATTTCGCTTAGTACTGTCAATTATGGTTTCATTCTTGTGGAACATCCCCCTATTGATAATTTTTTTTTCAGGACACCTCTGGGCTATGGTGTTTCCTGGGATAGCTCACTTAGACTGTGGTGGGGCTCCCGTGTAGCTGACTGGAGCAGAGAATACTAAAGCTCTGCACTCTCTGCAAGGGGCCAGTGATGACTGTTGACCATCCCCAAACAAAAGAGTAAAAATGAAAAATTAAAGTCTGTAACGCTTAAGTGAACTGAACTGTAACATTTTAAGGGTGCACAGTAGTATCTTACATTTTTCCTTACAAAAGAAATAAACAATCTGAAAATTGTAGTAGTATGCAAAGTGGATTTCTCACATTTATTTGAGGAATATGAGTTCACGAGCTTCTGTTTTAATTAGAATGAGTCATAGGTTTTGCATTTTCTTTTGTGACAACAATTTTTCATTCTATTCATAGAATATATTCTTTTTTAATCCCAGTTAGATAAGAAGCAGCATCTCATCATGGCATGAGTGATCTAGAATTATATTTGAAAATAAAGGTTTTTAATTATAATTATGATCTGAAAATTAATTTTAAACTGTATTTTACTGGGGGTTTTTTAATACAGGAAAATAATTTTCTCTGTCTGAACTTTCAGATTATTTGACTTTGTCAGAGGAACACATTTTGCTCAATAGTTTCTCTGCACCATCAAGACAATAATACTTTCATCAATTCATTTCCTGGGTATGACAATGGTTTTGTGAAATAATTTTTTTCATAACAGTCCTTATAATATTGAATTTGAGCTCACTCCTCATGTTCAGATCCAGAACCCCAGTGCTCAAGTAAATAGCAACATTTTCCTATTTGCCATCCTAGCTTTACGTCTGGATCACTCAGTGTTTCTATCATTGAGGGATTTAAGGGTTTCACCCCTATGTCTGCAGATCAGTGATTATGTGGGGACTGCTCTGCAAGAGACTGGAAGAAGCATCAGAGAAAAGAGGAAGTGTGTTTATATTCCACGTACAGAATAGCACCAATGTGATTTTCCTCAATGTATCAAAGACTCCTAAGGAAATGTTAGATGTCTACAAACTGGAAAAGGTTGGAAAATACTGGATAAATTAAAAAATAATTCTGATTCTCTAGAACCTACTCCTCAGGTATGTTTATAGGCCATACTTATGTGCCCTTTGGGAATTAGTATGTTTTAACGCTTTATTTCTTGTCTTGTAAAGCAGTAAATCCAAATCCCTGATCTCCTTATTTATGGGCTTCTGGGTTTTGCCTTTGGTTGATTGGTTGATTTGGGTTTTTTTAAAATTGTTTCAGTTTGGTTTGAGGGGGTTTTTTTGGTTGTTTTGTTTTGTTTGTGTTTTTGGAGGAGGTTGTTTTTTATGTGCTGGTTTTGGTTTGGGTTTGGTGGAGGTTTTTTAGGGATTTTTGTAGGGTTTTTTTTGGTTTTTATTTTACTATTGGTCTGATTTAATGTTTCTGGAGCCTAAGAGTGCATCTATTCTGATGAATAAAAGAAAGTCAAGGAGCAGTCCCTGGACCTGATGCCCGGTGGAACTCTTTGGTTCGTGTCCATGCTATCTCAGGGACAGCTCCTCTCTGGCAGGCTGGGTAAGGGCTGTATATCCACAGGCATACAGTAACCATTGGCATCTTCAGACTCAGACAGTGCCCCAAAAATATAAAATGCAAAATTATTAGTCCGTGTTGCAGTAGTGGTAGTGAGAATAATTTCAAAGTGCTGGAAATAACTCAAGGATTATATCGCAATTTGATAGGGAAAAGTTTTCATAGCATGAGGATGAGACTGTGGCTTCTGTGCACTGGCATATTGCTTATGTGAGTACTCACAGCTACGAAACAGGTTTGGGTAATATTTTAAGACTAAGGAGGATTGTATCAGACAGACCTTACGCAGTTGTATATACACTGCCTTATCAGAGAGAATCTGTGTGGCATTGTTCCCTGAACTGGAATGGGAATAACTTGGAGTGCTTCAGGAAAGATCTGGAGAGTGAGCTAATAGTTAAGCAGTGTGGAGAACCAAGTCTGACTTGTTTATAACAAGTCCTCCAAACTTGTTCCTGACTCTGTTACAGCAGGCTATGTAGATGTACATTGAATATTCCAGATAAGATCTTGTCTGTGATTGGTGATTCATTTCTAGTATGGTTTGAAAAAAATATGTTGTTACTGGTGTAGTCAGGAATCTGTCTTTATGTTGACCTTGTAATGATGGTGATTCACCCTTATCCTCCAACTGACTAAAAATTTAGGATTCCTTTTGATGTCTGTCTCTCTCAAATTCCAAATAAATTAGAATTATCCCTGTATGTAAAAACATCTTAATCATGGAGACATTCTAAAACTACTGATACTCACACAACTATTTCTAGAGGGTGTATTGTGTTTTCTGCTCCTTGAATGGACTTGGGATATGGGGAATTACAAAGATTCTCTGGCCCTTTCCTTGCTTCACTGAATCATATCTACGGATTTTTGCTGAGATAAAGCTAATGCTGGAAGACTTCCCATTATGGTCAGATTTACAAAGAACCCATTAAAGGTCACCAAGCAAATGCTGACAGGTTTTCATGGGGGAAAAAAAAAAAAAGTATTGTTTATGCATATCATTGAGCAGGGCATGTTTAATATGAATATTAGGATACTAAGGCAAAAGAAGAGAAAATAATTCACAATTTCAGCAGACATCAGAACTGCTGCAGCTGTTTAGGGATGATTCACCAGGCTAGCTGCATTTAATTGCTGAAATAGATTAAACACAAAGTAAATTTTGCAAAGTTAAACTGTTGAGCTTCCACTTCATGGCCAAAATGTATTTTATTCATCTTGTGAAACAAGTCTAGTTATAACTAGACACACTTTTCAAACAGTATTTACAGTCAGTGGAAGGCTCCCCCAGAAAATGATTCATTCCCTTGGGATTCTGTATCTCAGTCTGGAGGTGTCTGTCTCTCTCAATTAATTGTAGAAATAACCTACAATAGTTAGCCTCCAGACCTGTCTAAATCAAGTTAATTCAAGACATATGTGCATGAACAGATGCCTTAAATGATTATATCTCACTATTTCACTGTTTTTCTGTATCATGTTTTCCTCTGTAAAATATATTTTGATCGTTTGGTGTGTTAACAATGCTTCCAAATTATACAGTCATCAAGAGTCATCATTAAAATGCTAACTTTTTGTTTTCTGCCAAAAAACACCACAAAAAAAAAAAACCACACCAAAACCCCAACTATCTGCAGGTGCTTTTTGTAGCATCTGTTACATGTTGCATGTTGGAGTTGAACAGAATTAGCCCTGGTTTGAAACCCTGGCACACACCACCAGTCATTGGCCTCCAGCTGGACTGGATGCCGTGATCACCACTCTCTGAGCCTGGAAGCTGAGCTCCTTTTCAATTTGTCTCACTACGCACTTTTCTAAACTATACCTTATCAGTTTGTTCATGTGGATTTGATGGGAGACTGTGTCAAAATCTGAAGTCAACATGAGCAACAACAGTAATCTGCTGAGCCAGTGATTTTTTTTTCAGAAGGCTACCAGGCTATTCAGGCATTTGATATAATGTACGTGACTTATATAAGATAAAAACCCAATATATGTCATTGATTTTCCTTCTACAAATTAATGTTGGCTAGTCTCAAAAGGCTTATTTTCCTTAATATGATTGGAAATGTATTTTGGGATTATTTGCTTTCTTATCTTCCCAGGGATTCAGGTGAGGCTAATGGGCCTGTAGTTTCTCTGATCCTCACTCTTGCCTGTCTTCATAAGTTTGCTTTTTTCCACTCCCCAAGAATTTCTTACAGTTTCCATGATCTTTCCAAGGTAGTTGAGAGTGGCCTTGGAATGACATTTTCCGAGCTCTATCAGCTCTCATGAGTGCCAGGTCTCCTAGACTTGTGGATGTTCAGTTTCTTTAAATATTCCCAAATCTGATCCTCTTCTATTGACAGTAACTCTTCTTTGTTCTAGACTTTCCCACAGATTTGAGGAACCTGGAATCCCAGAAGACAAGTCTTAGCAGTAAACCTAAAGTAATTTTCATGTTCTGTTTCATCAGGTTCCCTGCACTGTTCAGCAGCACCTTGATAGTTCTGGTCTTCCTTTTGCTGCTGATATAGTTGTTGAAGCCTTGACAAATACAACTACAAAGGAGTTTTGACTTTCCTAACCACAGCCTTGCACTTGGAGAGTGTCTCTATTCTTTCTGTATTATCCCACTTCCACCTCTCATTTTCTTGCTTTTTTTTTTTCCACATTTGACTGTAGTTAATACAAGCAAGACTCAATCTATGTTCATACATGCAGGCATCTTGTCACCGGTACTTGATTTTCCACATATTGGGATGGACCATACACAAGCTTGGAGAAAGTTACCCTTGGAAATCAATCAGCTCTCCCAGACCCTTCTTATGCCTTGCTTCCTCTTTTCAGGATCACAAAGGCCACCATATCTCTGGGGTCAAGACTTCCCCCAGCCTTCACACTCCAGAGCAGTTCATCATTTGCTGTAGTTCTGAGATCCAGCAAAGCAGCTCCCTTCATCAGCTTCTTGACCACCTGTGCCAGGAAGTTGTCAACAGTGCACTCCAGAAACCTCCCACATTGCTTGAGCTCTGCTGGGTTTTCCTGCAGCAGATATCAGGCTGGTTTCAGTCACCCATGAGGGCCAGGACTTCCAGTTGTCTGAAGAAAGCCAGATGCTATTAGGCCCCTTTTTATCTATCAAGTCTTTCTCCAAAGAAGTGCTATTGGATGTAAGTAGCTTCTTTTTTAAAACCAGAACCAAATTTGAACTAAATATTATTAAGGAATTAACTAAGACAGTTGTCAGTCTGAAATTATTCTTTTAAAACTGGGGAAAGATCCTATGCATTCTGTTAGGAAATGATTTACCATGGCTGCACATTAACATATAATGATGGTTCTTTTCCTGGGGGTTATTAAAAGCAGTAATAGCCATGCATGCTTACATTTTAAAGAAAAACAACTCTGTGCTTCTTTTGTTTTTGAATTCATTCCTAAGTGCCTCAGCAGCATTCAGAAAGAATTATAACAAGATAATGACTGGAAAATAACCTTTCTAATGATTGCTGTTAAATTTTAAAAAATGATACATAGGCAATAAAGACTTTAAAAGCCCCCTTCATTGTATAACTTGGTGAATGTGAATGAACATATAGGCCTCTTTAGGAAAGATCTTAGGAATGTGTGCTTTACCTGACAAGGAACAGAGCTCATTACTGCTAGAGTAATCAATAACCCCTGCTAATGTGTTCAGTTGGCGACATAGACCAGATCAATAAAACCTGCCACATGCTTTTGTTTTAGGAAATGAAACCTTTTAGTTCTTAATTAAGGGAGAGACCTCACATCTTTAATGATGTTTGCGATGACTGTTGCCACAGAGGACAAGAACAACTGCATCTGAGGTTTGCTCTAAAAGACTTTGACAAAGTAGTAAGAGAGTCGAGCCAAAACCGATCTAAATTTATTCAATTTATTTTAATGCAGCAAAACTGGGGGAAAATAATATTCAAGCAAGTATTCTGATAAACTATTGTGGTTATCAGAGGAAATAGCATTTCCATTACTGTAACGTGTGTCTGCAATCTGACAACCAAAGATACAGAATCGAACCGTACCAAAGTGCTTTGGGTGCTACTGATTGTGGATCTCTAGACTGGCCACTGTAAAATGTAAGTTACTATTTTTTGCTTCATCTCTGTTGTTATTATTCTTCTGACTTCTCTGTGAGGGTGGATTTCCTACAAGGCATTTAAGCTAATGTGGAGTGGAGAGCAGGAGCAAACTAACAATAATGACTGCACTGAAAATGGCTCAGCTATTTACAGTTAATAAAAGGATAAACATATGAGAGGGAATGGATTACTTTAAATGTTTAATCAAAAACTCCTGTTTACATAATACATGAAAGATGTGGATGGGCCCATACCCATGCATCTTGGTGATGGTGTTATTGTCTTTTCCAATGCTGGCATGCTGCAAAACACCTCACATCATAGTTTTGTATAACTGGAGCTAACACTTTCATTTCCAACGCAGATTCTTTGATAAGATTAGCTGCAATGAAGTCTTAAGGTTCAAACAGGATTTAAGAGAAGCATATCTAAAGGTTCATATTTGCGAATTGTTAAACCTTCACAGAAATTGGCTATAAGTTCATCTGTCTAAGAAGGTGTGGGGATATGGAAGGGAATAAAAATGGAAGAAATCAAAGGCAGAATTGCTAAGCATTTGCATAGCAACCTAACAATGCCAAAGCTTACATTGTCACTAATCCTACAAATGCAAATCTATATGCCTAATTTTACTCACATGAATGATTACTTGCAGGACCAAGCTCAAAGATCATCATTATCAACTGAAAAACACAAGAATCTAAAAGCATAATGATTGACACCCCTTTCATTTACACAGTACAAGACACACACTAAATGTGCTGAAAGTAGTAGTATTACAGCAGTTTAAAACCGAGAAGTTAAATTTAGGCTGACTATACATACAGGAACAGCGTGATGTGGAGGAGGTCAAGACAGGTAAAGAAGTAAAGATATTACATTTCCTGCACTTGCTCAAAGTAACTTTTTTTTTAATATACATAGCAGATGCTTGGGCTTGGGATCAACACTTGCATCATTAATGCAAAATCTGGCCTGTATAAGAGCTAAGTTTTCTACAACAAAAGTTTGGGGGTTATTTAGGTTTTATTTTTGATGGGCTTTGGTGTGTGGGGTTTCTTTTGTGCTTTGGGTTTGATGTTGGGGTTTTGGGGGAGGTTTAGGCTTTGGATTTTGTTTGGTTTGGGTTTTCTTGGGTTGTTTTGTTTTGGTTTTTTTTAATCCCTGTCTGAAAACAGGACAATGGCTTTGTTGGGTTTGTTTGTTTGCTTGTTTGTTTGTTTGAATTTGTCATTCTTTTTAAGCTTAAACAAATTATGAAGCAAAGAACTGCAACTAAAATTTAAATTTTATGATTCCATATGTTCAAGTGCTTGTTCAGGAGAATAAGTTATTCTCTTGGGAAAAGACCTACCTGTACTCATTACTAAAAGAAGCACAGTGGACAGTTTCATAGTAGTTCTTCCCTATCTCTAGCCAGATACAAATGCAAATATTGATTCCACTTTAAATAGTTGATTCAATAGTTTAAATGCAGGTATTGGCTGCTCTTAATTTTCCCTACCATATCTGGGACGTCTGAATACAGCTTGTATCTGACAGAAGACCCAAGGTAAACCTCTTGCCTTTCTGGTTTAATAGCACATGGCATGTCTACACCAGATGTTTATGTCTAGCCAAATGAGCTGCCTTCCATCCCAAACTAACTTCCTTTGTAGGCAGCAGAGCAAGGGAGATTAAATGATCTTAGAGACACCTCCTGAAGATGACTATGTTCGGGTCAAAATGAAACATCAAAGGAAAACGGTGCTCTCTTTCTGATGGCAAAATTAGTTGCTTGATGATTTGCCTAGGTCACATATTCCATTCTTTAAAAAATGAGTTCTACCTGCTATGAAAGTAACAGCACCTCTGTATGCTTTAATAATATATTCTGTCTGAAGCTCCTGAGGAACTTGCTAACTTGAATGATAGCAAGGCTGGTCATTTTATTCATATGAATTAAAGTACTACTACACAGTAATTATTCTCCCACACTTTCTATTTTTGAACAAGGTATTTCAAGTCTCACACTCCTCATACCTCCAAGTATCTTTAGATGATCATATAGTACACCACGGACGAATAGAGAACAGCCTATTTTAGAAGATTAAGCTGTATAAAACACAAGGTAACTTTCCGAGAAAATAAAGAGGGGGAAAATAGCTCTAAGAGGCTCTATTTCAACTAGATGAGGAAGCTTAGTAAAGAAATATGATCAAAGCAATATAATATGTGCCTGCCAGAAATAATAGGTACATATTGAAATTTCCACTTTTAACTTTGGGTATGGTTGTTTGAAGATTTGCATATATCCATAGTTGCTAAACATTTTTCTTTCTACAGATTCCATGAAACAACTAGTAGCTCAATGGAATGTGCTAAAAAGAAGTCAGGAAAAGGGAGGAGAGGACGCCAGGGAGACTTTCAGGATTAACATGCAGTGCTGAATATTTAATTAGCCAGGGATAACAACAGGTAATTATGAAATCAAGCAAAGTTCTATTATGCATCATTTTATAATTCATGCGGGTGTGTCATAAAATTACAAGCATTTGTACTTTTAAAAAACTAACCATGTGTTTAATGCAAATGCAATCACGCTAATGTGATTCACATTTTTTAAAGTGCACATTGAGAGAGTGGGTAATAATGAGAGGCTTTGTAAACAAAATCACTGGGAGATACTAATAACGTAGCACTACTAAAGCGTGTTATTTATTGCAAAATTTGGAGGAGAGAAAAAAATGACCTATAATCAGCTCTTCATTTCCTGTTTTTAATTCTCAGGTATTTTAGGATTGCACTTTTCTTTTGTTCCTTCATTTGTTTGTGCTTTTGGCCTTGGCTATGTAAGTCTGGGCGAAGGAGTGAGTGATCAGAAGGGGTGAGGACATGTTCATACAATTTCACTTTAATTGAGCTGGTTAAATGGAAGGAGATAATCTCGTCCTCTGAACTGCCTCTGGCAGAAACTCTGATGACGCCAAGGGCTACCTTCGCCTATGTGGATAAAGTTATATAACAGCTTTACATATAAAGTTATAATACATAGAAAATGAAAAGTGGTTTGCTGTCTGACGCTTATTATTACATCAATGTCTAAACCTAGATTGTCCGTGGCTTCTAGCAAACCACGACATTTCCAAGATATTCACATAGGATGGCAAATATGATCTGGTGCTTGGCAGCTGGAGGGCATGGGGAACACTCCAGACCTTTTTGAAACAGAACAAAACATTTGTGTTTGACAACTGAATCCCACTGTGGGTATCTATGTTCAGGTGAATCGAATAGTTTTCTGTTCCCCACTAGTGATATTGAAGAGAACTAGATGAATTTTGATGTCTGGTGCTCTCATCGACCTAAATGCCCAGAACAAGAGAGACATGAACTTGCTGGAGCAAGTTCAGTGAAGGGCCACAAAGCTGATGAAGGCCTTGGAGCATCTCTCATATGAGAAGAGGCTGACAGAGCTTGGACTGTTCAAACTGCAGAAGTGAAGGCTGAGAGAGATTGAGTCAATGTGTATAAATTCCTGATGAGGGAGTAAAGAAGGTGAAGCCAGAGTCCTCAGTGGTGCCAGTGGTACCCAGAGGGGCTGAGGAATCTCCTTCCTAGGAGATATATAAAAACCCAACTGACATGGCCTTGGGCAGCCTGCTCTGGGTGACCCTGCTCTGAGCAGGGCATTGGAGCTCTGGCTCTGGAGCTGCCTTTTCACATCAATTGTTCTGTAGTTCTGTTCTGGTGATGTGTGCGAGAAAGGAAGAACTTTTGAACGAAAAGCTACTTAGAAATGCCTCAGCCAAGGAAGTGTGGTTTCTGGTATCTGCATTTACATCTGTATATGTAAATACAACCATGCAGACAACTAAACTGAAGTTTCTTGATTGGTACTCACATGTATCCAGTATCCAGAAGTACCTACAGTGTGGACACAGAGGAGTATAATATTATAGGCCCGTAATGCACCCTTAAAATCAAAACAGAGTCACCACAGACCCTTTCCTCTCTCGAAAGAAGTACAATTTCGTTAAAAATGTGCCTTTAATGCCTCATAAATGTTGATGAGAACATGGGCTTTCAATAAAGGTTTTATACAGATTCCTAGGCCTCTACTCGTTAGCAAAATATATCCAGAATTATGTTTTTTCAGTAATATCAACTATTTGCCCTCAAAATGGTATCAAGGTTCATGCGAGGGTTCTTCACAAAAGTCACAGAATTACAGAATCACAGAATGGGTAAGGTTGGAAGGGACCACAGTGGGTTCATCTTCTCCAACCTCCCTGCTCAGGCAGGGCCATCCCAGAGCGCATGGCACAGGGTTGCATCCAGATGGTTCTTGAATATCTCTAGTGAGGGAGAATCCAAACCTCTCTGGGCAACCCGTTCCAGTGCACAGTCACCCACACAGGAAAGAATTTCTTCCTCATATTCGGGTGGAACTTCCGGTGCATCAGTTTCTGCTCATTGCCTCTTGTTCTATTTCGTGGCACCCCTGAAAAGAGTGAGGCTCCATCCTATAGGCACCCTCCCTTCAGATACTTGTGGACATTCATGAGGACCCCTCTTAGTCATCTCTGCTTGAGGCTGAACTGTAGAAATCGGACTGTACTGGATTTGCCTCTTTATACTGCCCAGAGTCCTTCAACACTATCTCAATGCTAATGCTCTCAAACACTACCCCAAGTCCTCACAAAAGCACGAGAATGCTGTATTTAGCCAGATCAAGGACGCCTTCAATTCAGCAGTCTGTGTTCAACAGCAGTAGAAAACTGCCAAGAAACTACAGATAAAGCTTATAAGTTACTTTCTTTTAACAGTATCTCATTATATAATTCATGCCCCATATTATTACTCATTATTCCATTATTTAGAGAAAACGTATTCTAAATAAGTTGTTAGAAAGCATTTTACAAACAAAGCATATTTTCTCCTAATACTTGCAAGGGAAAGATTTTGCTTTGTTAAATCTTTTCTGAAAAGTTTTCAATGTGTTGTTTTTGCGCCAACATAAACTTGCGTCAATGACTCAGCTGCATATATATTGTCACTTCTTTGTAACGAGCTCAGTTGCAAAAAAATTTTCTTTAGAGGAGTATGTGGAGCAGGTACTAAAATTTAAAATGACAACATGGGTTCTCTCATTCGAAGGCTCTCTACAGACTCTCCACCTAAATACTTTGGCATCAGTCCCATTTTCTTTAAGATGTTGTTGTAAATAATTGAATGACAGGGAAAAAAAGCTAATTTTATCACTGCATCTCCAACTACAATTTCAGTCCAAAAATTTTAAAATATATTTTCAAACTGATACCTTGTTTTTCAACTCAAGACATTTTGTGAAGAGTAATTGGTATTTTTCCTCTACACTGCTGTAATCAAAACTCTTTCTAGAGCACGATCTTCCAGCATTAGTCTTAGAAAGATTTTTTTAAAATTTTATAGATGACTCATAAACTTTGAAAAATGGATCTTATAATGAAAATGCTGACATAACATTAACCATAGCAGCAAGAACAGTGCCACAGTAATTTATTTACATGTTGCTTTTCAATTTCTTTACATGCTATTGTTATCATTTTTATGGCAAGTATTATTTTTCAACAAGTTTCTGATTTGCAATTTTATACTGCAATCTTTACTGTCGGCTGGGGTTTTCTTGCAAATTAATTGCACTCTTCAAGGAAATTGCTTAGACCCAGAAAACTGACACAATTTATTATTGTTTCCAAAGGGAAAACTTAATGTCTTCACTACAATATGGGCTCAGCCTTATTGTAGTTTTCTCTACAGTGATAAGTATAATAACATAAATAATAATGTAATAATAATTCTTAAAAATCATCAGAAGACATTTGTTCAAGTCAGGAAAGATTGCTGGCCTAATTCTCTTCTCAGTTCTGAAGATTTAATATTAGTACAACTCCAATTTCTGTGAATTTATTACATATTGTACCACTTAGAAGAGCTAAACTTATCTCTTTTCTAATGGAATGAACTAAAATCTGAAGGAATATATATAATCTGCTGAATTTAAGCTCAATATTTATGGGGAAGGAGAAGACAAGGACTTTATTCAAAAGAGAATTATAGGAAGAATAATGACACTCTCTTAGTTGTCGGTACACTATCAAAGCACAGGTAAAAGGCGATACTTCAAGTCTTAATTCACAATCAAAATGATGACTTAGCTGTCATCACAGAGACTGTGGGATATGCTGCACATCTGACACAGACATAGAAGAATACAATTTTTTCAGGGAGGCAAACAAGGGAAAAATGCAGGAAATGTGTTTTATATCAAAGGTGTAAATACTAGTTTAGATGCTACATGAGAATAGACTGATTGAAAATCTGGGGCTAATGTTAAAAGGAAAGAAGAAAAGGAAACTGCTGTGACTGGGGATTACTCTGAGCCACCAAATGCATACAATGAGTAAAACTCCAGAGAGAAATCTTTTTGTGACTAATAGAAGAATAAGCGAAGTATCTTAACTAGTAATAAAGGGAATATTTAGCTATCAAGGGGCCTGTTGGGAGCAGGGAGAAAGAAAATGGATGGTTCAGGAAGATTTTGGAATTAGTTTAGAAGTTATTTAAGCTGAAGATGGAGACATAAATTAGACAGGCAAGCTCTTCTGTATCTATTCTATTAAAATGGGAAGGAGTGGTTGAAATGAAGGTGTGAGCCATAATACTATGATATGGTCCTTAACAAAACATCAGATAGAGAACGGCAAAGTAAGAGCAAGGGTTTCTAAGAAAAATAACTCTCAGAAGTGGTAAAGAAGAAAAGTATATATAAATATATGTGTATGTGTGTGTGTGTGTGCGCGCGCGTGTGTGTGTATGTGTATGCAAAGATGGGGAAAAACCACTGCAGAAGAGCCGATAGTTTTTAAAGGAAACAAAGGAAACAACTTCAAATCATTCCATTTCAGATGGTGGCTAGGGGAAGTATCAATAGATTAACTCAGCTAAATCAAGTTATCTTTGCTGTCCTGAAATTCAACAGGAAAGTTCACAAAATGCGAACATGAACAGATGCTGAGAAGTAGTATTAAGGGAAGCATTCACATGGGACTATAGGCCTTGATGAGAAAAGAGATGTAACTATAAAGGGATTTCTAAAAAAACTCCACTCTATCAGTACATTAACAGTACCAGGAAAGAAGGTGTTATTTTGTTAGAGTGGAGACAAATTTGGTGTGCTAACAAATAAATGTGTTTGCAGCCTTGTTTATAACACTCCTACTGGTAAGATTCAACCCACATCCCAAATCCCACTGTGCACTTGGAGAAGCTTACATTCCACATGCTCCTTTGCATTCCATTTCACTTCAGTCTTGAGGTGAAATCACAGAAGGACTTCTCCAATGAAATGCATAAAGTTCAAAGTGTGAAGTCTGTTTATTACACAGAGTGTTATCCCAAAAGTTTAGGTGCCGATGTCACTGCTCATTATGTTAATTGTACCAGCTTTTATCCACTAAAGACTAATACAGAAATCTAATAGGGAAAAGAAATAGTCGCCTACTTTCTACTCGTGTGTCAGCTATATCAAGGTAAAAATGTTCTGATTTATAGTGCTGAGGGAGTATGAGGGAGGATTTGATTTTTTGTGGGTTAGTCAGTTTCTTTCCCCCAATTCATTTACCTCGTGCTTCAGTATATTACAGAAAATGTCTAAATATCGCTCTTCAGTTTTGAGATCTTCTTGCTTTACCCATATTATTAGTACTATCTGTCCGATGGTAACATTCAGAAGTTGGAGAAATTACAGTATAAGTAGGCAGGACAGCAAAGAGTGCAAGGAAGCCTTGCAGCATTCCTCTGAAGTACATATTTTTCACTCGTATTGCCTGTTCACACTCTCTGCTGCAACTGTGCCAGGGGATGAATAAAGAAACACAGAAGAAATAGTCATCCTGACATGCAGGGGAGGATTTCAGAGACTTAGCAACACCAATCCATAATTATCTATGAGAGGGGAGATAGTATATATTACATACATAAACTTGTAATTGTGTTTCATCAGGCATTCCCAGGCACTGCCTGATAAGGGGTGTATCTGGGTACATCAGTCTAGTGAGGTTAGAAGAAAACAATCTCTCTACTATGTCCATGTTATCTTAAAAGAGCAGTGACTGCTTCCCCTCTCTGCTCACCTCATTGATATGTAGTTTTGTACACAGCGTGCTGTTGCTGACTCCGTGATGCGCACTAGCCTCTGCCTGCTTTATTTATTTATTTTGTTACTCACCTTCTGCAGTGAGATCAAGGGAATGGAGCTCGGTATGGAGTACAGGGGAAGGGAACTTTGATTGCACAGGATTGACTATGGGATGTTTTAGGGACAAACCAAGGGTGGGAAAAAGGAAGAACCAAGGTATCTTGGGGAAGAACAAATGGGAAAAAAGAAATATAAGTTGATAGACAAGTCAGTTGCATGCCAGCAGGGGCTGGTCAGTGCATCTGTGTGGCCATGCCCTGTGCCTGACCATTACTGTGTGTCCTAGCTTCTCCCTAAACCCCGCTTATAGCTATTTTCCAGATTGAGGGTCTCTGTCCTGTGTGCAAAAGTGTGTGTGTGGGGCTGGGACCAGGAGTCAGAGCAGTCCATGTGTCCATGGTGCCAGCGACCGGTGTGAGCATGACAATAATAATTAGTGAAGGTTCTTCCAGATAAGAAAGAGAAGAGGTGCTGTGGTCTGGGACTGGGGGCAGGACATGTGCCTCTGAGGGTGCAACCACAGGAGGAGGTGGCAACTGAAGGTGACAGCGTAAGTGATCTGGAGTCCAGGCCAACTGCTGGAGAGACAGTAGGGTCTGGAGGTGCACTGAGAGATACATTTTTGTGTGTGTGTGTGTAAGGGTGTCTGTACTGGCAGCTGAAGTGGGACTGTGGCCTTGAGGGTTGGTATGTCCATAAGCCAGCAACTGGAGAGACTGGGACCCAGGGACAGCTACTGGTCAGACTGACGGTCAGCATGGAGTTGCTGCAGCCTCCTCCCTAGCAGGCTTCTGTATTTGGAAACTCTGTAATATCTATAAACCAAGGAATTATGTTACCCAAACCAAGTGCTGCACATCATGTTCAGGAGCCTTACTTGGTTCTGTATTCCCTGAAATGATTTTAGAGCATACAAACATTTATTGACATATATAAAATATAGCCCTATTAAAATGAAGATTAGGTTTATGCGCCTCTTCTCCCTCTGTTTGTACGTATTTACACAGACTGTAGACTTAAAGTACAACCCACATTATTTAAAGAAAGGACTAATGTATAGCAAGATTCTCCAGGGCATGGAAGCTAAGAAGTTTAGCCGTTCAGCTTGTAAATGTATTATGATGTATAGCTAAAATCCCAGAGTCATAATCCCTGGTTATTCTTCTGGACCAATGGCCATTTTGCCAGCACCAGATCTTCTGTTCTTTCTCTTCTCTCTGTTTTATGACTTTCTTCTTGAGGGATGTTAAGTGAAAATAAATGGTAAAGGAAAGAAAAATAAACATTTCCACCCCCCAAATCCTTCCTCAGTGTTTGAATAACCTTTAAGAAGTTGCTGTAGAAATGACTTTCCCATTGATAATATGAAAATCATTGAATTCAGAAGACTTTTAATTTACTTTATAAAGTCAAATTTCATGTAAGTATTCAAATTATATGAAGATAAAATGTAGTCTAAAATTACATTTTTCACAGTTCAAAAAAATTTTCAATCAAAACACCCAAAAATCTAATGCCGTAGCCTGAGTGCCTCGCCTTAGAGATAAGCTATGTTTATTGCATGCCAGCACTCTCCTGTCCTTCAAACACTCTGTAGGAAGAGAAGGGAAAGGAGGCACAAGTTTTAAGCACTTTGATGACATGTTTGGCACTTGATCTCCTAGCTAAATAAGAGTTTCATTACTTTCATGGGCTATAAAGCTTTCTGAAAAATAAGATCCCTCCTTTGTTCCATGGGAGTCCACTGAAAAAAGTCTTATTGGTAATAAAGAATTTTGTCATGGCTTATAATGGCAGTGTGCATATTGGGAGAAATATTTATGTATAGAAGACCAATGTAAACTTCAGGGAAAATAACTTCCTTTCTAAAATAAAGCAAAAAAGAGCAGATAAATAAAGCAGCAAATAAAGCAAAAATCCGTCAGATGATTAAGTTGAGTAGGAACCAAAGCAACAGAAACCAGAAGACAATACTGCATATTTTACACTGGGCTCTTTTTCTTGATTCACACTTGGAAAAGAAACCAGCATGGAATATTTAGCTTAGGTAGATCAGCAATGCCTCTTCTTTGATGTCATCTAGCACATTCATTGGTGTCTGCTTTGCTTGTTTGTATGTAGTTTATTACAAAGAATAATTTCAAATGGACATTCATAATTTCTTTGCAAAATATCCTTTTTCAGCTGTGGATGTTTTATTCTAGTGATTTTTTGGGACTGATTTAACCCAAGCAGGCGATTCAGTACCATGCATCTGCTCACTCACTCCACGTCCTCCACAGTGGGATGGGGAGGAGAATCAGGAAAAGAGTAAAACCCATGGGTTGAGATAAGAACAGTTTAATAATTGAAACAAAGCAAAACAAAACACAGATGAGGAGGAGGAGGAGGAGGCGAGGATGATGATGAGAGTGATAATAATAATAATTAGTAATAAATGGAATAAAAAAGGGGAGAGACAAACAGAGCTGAGAGAAACAAGTGATGCACAATACAATTCTCATGACCAGCTCAGCTCACCACAATACTCAGCCTGTCCCCAAGTCACAACTGATGCCCGCAAGATAACTCCTCCCAGTTTATATACCGGGTAGGATGTTCTGCGGTATGGAATATCGCTTGGCCACTTTGGGTCACCTGTCCCAGACATGCTCCTGCAGAGCTTCCTGTGCTTTCACCTCCTCACTGGTGGACCATAAGACACAGAAAAGTCCTTGACAGGATAAGCATGACTAAGCAACAACCAAAACATCACTGTATTATCAACATTATTCTCATACTGGTTCTAAAACACAGCACTGTACAGCTGCTAAGAAAATGAATTCTATCCCAGTTTAAACCAGGAGAGGGACCTAAAAACTCTCAATTTTTTTTCCTTCCATGATTACTTTCATAACTTATCAACATCTTCACAGCATCTAGGCCCTTTTTAACATTGGCATCTATACTTTCCAAATAAGTCAACTTTTGTCTGTCATGTAAAATCTGAAACATTCTATTAAGCAATACAATGTACTCAGTGGCCAGCTTTGCTGGTCATGTACTGCGCTGTGATTAGTGAATGCTCTTGGCAACAGACACCTGAAAACCAACAGAGCATCTAAAAAAATCTAAAAACATCTGTAAGACTTTTTGTCTGGACTTTTCCTGTTATTTTCAACATTTTAGTGAGAACAAAAGAAACTCTACATCATAATTTCATTTAGAGATATTTTCTTCCCATTTGTAGAGATAATTTGCTTATTATTAACTTACAATTTAAGGCTAGATTCTGAAAATATCTTATTCTTTACTCTGTTTCACGGAAATCAAGGCATTGTTCAATAAGAATGAATTTATCACAAAGTAGCCGTGCTGGAGAAAACCTTAGGCAAAAAATGTTTTCATACAAACCATTCATTAAATGACTGTGAATAATGAAGAAACTAATGTAAATTGCTGTCTATTCACAGACAATTCAGTAACGGGCCGGATTTGACAAACTGTTTGTTACAAATAATTCACACCAGCAATGAATATGATCTCTCCAGCTGTATGTCTGTTTGGGATTAACAGAGGTTTTTTCAGACCCATTTTTCTCCCTACATCATCTGTTTGTTTTGTTCTGTTTGTACAGTTTGCACAAAATTGCTCAGCTTGCGGTATATAGCCAGCAATTAACACCACTTAGCAGCTGTTAAATGGGGTAATCGCCTGTTGTTATCCTCATTCAGGAACTAATTGCTCTCAGTGCGCCACTCATAAACCCACCAGAGCACCAGGTACGATCTGCTGAAGACGATCTGATGTGAAAGGGGCTTGACTTTCCCTCCTCAAGGATCAGTTCCACTGGCTACTAGCGCCTGCAGAGAGTGGAAGGTCATAGGAGCACCGGTGAGGATTTCCTTTCGTAGAAGTCAGTGGGTCGGTGAGCCCACGGGTGGCCAGGTTTGGTGGATAAGAGGAACTGCAGGTAAAATCACACACAGCACACAGCGCCAGTGTGAATGGCACTGGCTGTATCGCTGTCCCGGTTTGAGCAGAGCAAACTGCACAGTGCAGCGTCTTCTGTGATGGCATCGTTTCGGAATGGATGGTTAATGTTTTCTCATTCCTTTTTCTGACTGCTATCCTGAAGACATTTTTAATGCAGATGAAATAGATTTATTATTTTTTCCTATTAAAACTGACTGTTCAAAACCAAAAGAATGCTAGTGGTGGAAAGAAATGGAATGAAATTAATTAATTATTAAATTATCAGAGTTAAGTAATGTGATTTTGTTACATTATTTACATATAGAATACATTTAATATGCTCTTTTTGGTGAAGTATTCTTGAAGCACCAGTAATCAATAATGTGAATATATTTCGAATATATTTCAAATGCATGCACATCTTCTCTTGGTCTGCAACACATAGAAAAGAAATATGCCTCCTAATACAAATGAAATATGCTTTGTAATTAACGGGGAACTTACAAGGGCAGCAGTCGGAAGTAGAAGATTTGGGTTTTATTGCCTGCACATATCTCTTTGCAGCATGTCAAATGTGGTTCCAGAATAAGCAATGTGAAGTGAATCGTGGTGTCTTCAGTGTACCTCAGACATCCTTCATGACCTTTGTGCTGGTCACTTATGCTGGATACTTTAGAAACACGCATTGATTTCAGGTTTCTTCTATTTTAAAAAGCTACTAGCATTCTACTTAGGAAATGTAAGAATGACTTGTACCTCCTTAAGAGCTGGATAAGAACTCTAGGCCTCCCATACAATTGGATGGCAGTTTTATCCATGCTCTTCAAGAGAGCATGCACATAGGATACACAAACATGGTTATTCCAGTAAAAATCTCCCTGTTCTTCCTACGTATTAAATCATACACTTGCAATATAACAGGTGGATTGGAAGGAATCAATTTTTGATAGTCTGCAAAGTGTTAAAGTGGGATGTTATTCAACTTTCCTGTCAAGATAATTTAAATGACTTAGGTAAAGATCCAGGTAAATATCTAGACTGGAGGGCTGAGGTTTATTGGCTCTGGGATGAGCTAATACCGAAACTGAAACAGGAAAGTTTTTGTTTACACTGATAATTGGTTTTCTTTATTGCCTTCCTGTTAATCTGACAAGGTTTATGAATGCTGTTTGGATGTGTGTACATGTAGTAGGGTCAAACAGCAATTTCAGGAGCTATAACCTTTTCACATAATTCATATTACCAAACAAACATACAAAAACAAAAAGCCAAAACCCAACAAATCTCAAACAACAATAAAGAATGTGAAGCAACACAAATGACTTGCAAGCTGAAATTCACAAATATTGAACGAAATTTAAATGCATCTATTACAAGTCAAATCTAGTTCACTGTATGAATTTATACTATGACTGTATGCTTGTTTCTGCAAAAATGTTCTGCATCAGTAGGAGAGAAATGCAGAAGTTTAGCATGAATTCATTGTTTTGACTGTGAAAATGATGTGTCCAAGCATAATGCTTCTTTCTGCAATCCTAGTTCCCAAAAATTACAAATCCAAGCTGGGTCCTTTTGTTCTCATACAGCAGAGGGAAAGAATTGCAGCTTTAATAATAACCAGCCTGCTGATCAAGAGACCTATACTGCTTTAAACGGCTCACACTAAAAAAAAAAGGTCTGAAACCTGGGTTGTGTCCCATGTTTTGTGTGTATACATCAGAACTAGGTATGCACATATACATATGAGATGGTGATTTCCGGATGAACCTGCCTTGATCATTTGTTTACAGATGACTCACACTCACTATTACTGTTACCTATCACTATGTACTAGTTTGATTATTAGAATAATCATCCAGAGAGGAGTGAGATTTGAAAGTTTTTCGCTGTGCAAGAAGGCTCAGATTTACAGCTTTATCCCTCTGCTAAGGATGGGAACAGGTGAGTAGTTTGATGACAGTTCTTAAGGGTTCACAGAACACCTCCCTCGGTCCAGAAATTTCACACACGCATTCACATCCTCATAATTCTTCCCTTGCTCCTTCCAGCAAGGTTTAGTACTTTCAGCCTGATGTCTGTCCACGTTTCTCCAACTTCTGCAAATACTGCAGCAAATACACTCTCTCAGAGGTATCAACATAATATTACCTGGTCGGATGAAAACAGCAACATTCCAACTTTTCCAGGAGCTGTTACAACCAAAATACAAAGAAAAGCTTTTCTGAAGCTGTTATGCATCACACAAGAATCTATTGTTCTAGGCAAATGCCTGATATTCCTATAGCTGTGGATATTATAGATAATCTCAAAGGGAAACACGCCACAGATTTTCCATTAAATAGACCACCTGAAACCCCATGAACTTTCAAAGAAAAAGAATCCAGTAATCAACTGAGTTTTGCCTAGAATACAGAAGTGAGAAAAGTAAAAGGCAACTGTGTAAATTAATTTTCTCATTTGATTTTGTTTTTCTAAAGCAACCTCTTTTTTTTTCCCGATCATTTAATGAAATTTTCAGATGTTTTACAGCACTGTTTGTGATGTGCAAAGGCAAGAGACAACTTTCCAAAACTCTGTGTTTCACACATCGTAAGTCTATTTCATTAAGAGCATTGAAATTCAACCAGTTACCAACAACTGGCATCCAAATGTTAGTTTTATGTTTGCAATTGTTATTACTAGTCCCTCTTCCAAAGCACACCAAATTATAGTTCAGCGTACTAGGGCAGGCTCAGTATCCAGTAGACTGGCAGTAATGTGGACTTTCTTTTAATGGCAAGTTGAAAGTAAAACGAGATACTGTTTAAATAATTTGTCTGCAACTGCAAATATAACAAAAGGGGCCAAAGGAAAAGTACAAATAACTTCAGTAAAATGCCATGTTTGTCTATGGGGGATGACTACCAGTGAGAAATAAATGACTAGGCAAGAAATTAACTTTCCTATTAGAACCTTTAGGGTTTGGAAAACTTCTCATTTTTGGCTTGTTGCTAAATCACGAGTCTGTTATAGACATAATTCAGTTTTTCTTTAGACTAATTACTAAATAGGAAATATTTCAATGCACCTTTATTTTCTTTTCCAAAATATCATGGGAACATATATAGAAAAAATGGTGTTTCAGCTCAAATAATAAAAAGGTCATTAAACCCATTCTACCTGCTAGTGAAGTGCATTAAGCTTTGATTGGTGTTCTTAATCTTGCCGTGTAGAAAAATAGAAAGATATAAATCTAAATATCAACAGTTGAAATAAGTCCCATAGAGGTATATCCGCCTTGCATTACAAAAGCTTCTTTTGGTATACCATGTGCAGTGGAGACAATTATTCTGTGGCAACTATTGGCATTTCGACTGATCACTAAACTCACCGTGTTATTACGGTTTAAATCCTCCACATCTTTTATATCATGAAACAAAACTGAAGGGAATTTCCATATGGAGGGTGCCTGTGAGACATGAGACATAGACTTCTCTCTGTAACACTTTGTAGGAAGCAGTCCTGGACCAGATTGTGGTTAAGGCTCATTAATATTCTCTGCTGCTGAAGAGCAAGGGCTGCTGGCATTTTAGCAGAAATCATGTCAGCCACTTGACACTGTTCTGGCCTTGAGATGCATAAATCGGTTACTGCTGCCTTATTTCCATAGCAAGTGAGCAGATGTAGAATGTGATGGTAGGGGGATGCTTTCACTTGCTTTCAACTGACAGGCCTGCTAGCTTCAGGAATTTCTGTTTTCCAGCTACCTTTTCTTATTCGTGCATGTCCCTTGCAGTCATGTCAGTAATTGTGAAAACAGATTGGAAAAAACAAGTTTGTTACCCTGCATCTGTTTACCGATCTCCTTAATTCCCCAGTTCTTAGAGTATCTATAAGATGTGAATGCACTAGACTGTAGAAGTTCTTGTCGTCAGGAAATGTATCTGGAACCAGGATACCAAGCTGCAGTTTTAAAACATCTGTTTAAAGTTCCAAAATGTGCTTCAGACAATGGAGAGAGAGCTGTTTTTCTGAAAAAGATGAGATCCTTGCTTTAATGAGGAAAGATTTTCAGGATGCTTCCAAATCCTTAAGCTCTTATTTTTTTCCAATAAAAACAAATGTGGTCCATGAAATTTGTAATAGCTCTGCACAGGTCTCTGAAGCAAGGTCTGTAGAAACCCATCAAAAGTATATTTGCCGGTCAGCTATAGAAATGTATTCAGTGCCTCCCACCACTCTCATTGCACTAAAAACATTGTAAAAGGGTTAGTTTTTATTATTTTCCCATGAAGCATTTCATCCTTTTTTCTCCTGGCTTGTCTTGCATCCAGCCCATGCCTTACACTCCACAAACCTAGGAGATGATGGAAAGGTGCTGAGAAGGAGAAAAATTCTTTTCTGCACAGAGCTCAATTAGAGCATGTAATTTATTGCCACAAGATGTTATGAAGGCCAAAATACAAACGAGTTAAAAAAGGAATTGGACCTGCGCACAAAAAATAGATCTTTAGTGGCTGCTAAACATGGTCCTAAGGATGTAACCTCTGGCTTGGAAAACTCCCTGAACTGTAATTAGGGAAATCTTGGAGCTGTATGAGGAACAGAACTGCTTGATCTAAGCATTATTCTGTTCAGGTTTGGTTTTTTTCCTTGGTTTGGTTTGTTTTCTTTTTTTCCTCTTGGACACTTTAGTAGGGATAAATGTAATTTCTTTATGACTCTATATGGTAGCTCTCATTCTGCTTCAGATATTTCCTGTGCTAGATACAACCTAGTTAATTTATAGCTCTGTGACCACACTCTGAGTTAAAGAAAGGAAAAAACAAAGGAATGCAATGGAGTCAGTATAATATTTGCCGTAAATTTTTGTTAAGCATATCAGCAATTTTTTTCAGTTCCTTCTTTCTTAAGTCCCTTGTGCATCAATACAGTTGTTAATCTAATACAGATAGAAAGAAATTTTGATTCTCTAATTTTTATTATTTTCCGGTCAAAAACATTTTAGATGCTGATATTTGGTTCTGTGATACTGAAACAAAATGCAATAGTCATCTAGCAGAAAACTTCTGAACAAATGGGTTTTTGGTTGGTTTGGGTTTTTTACCCCGGAAAGATTGGGTATTTTCCTAAATAATTTTCTTTAAAAAGTAGGAAATAAAGCTCCTATTTTGAGATTTTGTGTGCTGGCATGTACTTTATGCTATCTTTCATTTAGCATCTGAATAACCTTTAATTAATATTCAGGTTGCTATTGCAAATACAAAAATATTAATAAGGTATCAGTTTGGTGATGACTTACATACAAGATAACTTGGTAACTAATTACAAGCGAGTGAACATGACATGACATCACATCCTTATCACAGACATCCTCCTTGAAATCCACTGCCGTGCATTAGTAACTGTTAAATTTAATATATTCAGATATATTTTAAGGATTAAGTGGCACCTTTTTATTTTTTCTCCCTGATTTTAGCCCAGTAGAATGAGATTCCTCCCACACACATGTGCTTATAGTGGCATATGCAGATGTATCTTCTCAAAAATGCTTCTGTAGGCTCTGAGACAGTAGGTCCACTAAACACTTACATAGAAGCAGCCTAAAGATACTGATATTTTAACCGTTAAAATCCTGACTAATCTGAGCGGCGAGACATCTGGATTTTTTCAAAAAAGTACCAAATAGCCATCAGCTTTCTCTTCTTCCCTATTAGTCAGATGATCATCCTCAACAAGGATCAGTCCAATGTTTCCAGTAGTTTCTTGCTATTAATGTACTTTGAAAAATCTTCTTTTTATAGGACACAACACTGGTCAATTTCACTCTAACTGAGCTTTGACCTTTTGTGTCTTCTTCCTGCATCTACAAAACACAGCTCTGTATTCTTTTTGGAAAGCTTGACCTTGCTTCCAGAGTTCATGCAATTTTTTTTTCCTCTTAATCTCAACAAGGAGTTTCACGTTCAGCTAAGCTGGTCTTCTACCCTGCTTGCTTGACTTTTGACACAGTGGAATTGTTGCTCTTGTTGTTCTATAACATGGTTCTTAAATACTGACCAGCACTCTTGAACTCCTAAGCCTTCAAAAGTAGATTCCTGGAGTACTCTGCTAAATAGCTTCTTGAATAGCTTAAGGTTTGCTCTCGTGAAGTCTAGGGTAACAACTCTGCTGTCCTTTTTTTCTTGTTAGTGACAGAAAACTGGAACAGATTGCCAATAAAGGTCTGGAGTCTCACTGGAGATATTCAAGCACCGTCTGGACACAATCCTTGCCATGTGCTCTAGGATGGCCCTGCTTGAGCAGGGAGGTTGGACAGTGATCCCTTCCCACCTGAACAATTCTGTGATTCTGTGAAAATTTTAAACTTGACCATTTCATGATCACTGTGGCCAAGGCAGCCACCTACCATCACATCTCCCATGACTGGGTTTCAGATTCACTACAACTAGTACAATATAAGTTCAGACAGAATATCCTTTGGAAAAAAAAGTCTCTGAAATGCTAATCATGAGGGTCCATCATAAATCAAAATTCTTAGCGTGCCTATTTCTTACACAGGGACAGTTCCCTGTTTTCCCACCAGGATCCCATGCCATATCAGCTCTATAGCACTAGAAGGTCCTCCCTGATGGATTCCTGTTTAAGAAAAAACCGCTGTGTTCATACCACAAGCGATCAGTGTAAATAGCTTTATTATATTATTTCTAGCAAAATTACATAACATAAAATTATGGTTATTCTGAGTTAGAAATATAGCACTAGGTGTAAATCAACATTACTGTTTGACATAGAGATACCAAACTAGCCTGAAGAGTGCAAGTGGTCTACTGTGGCAGGAGAGAGATCACTGAAGGTTAATATACCCTGTTGAGAGAAGGTGTTCCAAGTGTTGACTGACTCACTACCTTTGCTTTGGTACCCTTGTGTACTCTTAAGGTGGATTTTTCCTCATTCAGTATGCATAGAGCTTTGCGGGAAAAGAAGAAACAGTGTCTTCCGTCCTATTCTTCAGCATTGATCCTTTCTATCTCATATTACCTATATTCAGAGATAAAAATCCTTTAAATGCTGCCCACTCTACATTCTCAAACAGAGTGGAAACACACAGGCACGAAAATTCAGCATCAGAAAACGGCTTGCCTGCTCAGGGTCAGAATTACTTTTTATTCTGTTGTTTCTGAATAAGCTGAATGGAGTGCCGAGCTCAAAAGACCACTGTATACTGCCAGTATAGAAGAGGACTAGAAAATAAGTATTTTCCAGCACTGTCAGTCAGTTTTTTGCCTGGTTCTTGCTAGGCTACGAAGTGGAGAAGAAGTAAGGTGAACCCACCTGTCTCTACGTCTCTTCTTCATTACTCTCTGATAGGTTCTTCAGGAAAAGCTGAGGTATGTAGTCACTGAAACGCATTGTTCACTGTATTTGTAGAATGGTTTCAAGGTGTAGCCACTTTTTAAGCCATTTGTGAAAATGTTTTCCCTTCAGCACATTTCTCCAAGATTTCAAAGGATCATTTATTTGTTCTTAAAGAGTACTCACAAGGTCTAACGTCTGTGCTTAAGTACAGTAGCTTTCGAGTCCTGCTGTCAAAGGAAAGAAACGGGTTCCACTTGAGTGCAGCTGGGTTAGTTTCTAGCTTTAGCTCAGCCTAAGAGAAGCCTTTTTCTCCATTGACTGAAGAGGGAAACTGAAGCGACTCATCTGTTAATGCAGGGCTCTGAAGGATGAGTGGTGAGAGCTTGCCGTAGAACAGTGCACCCACCTCTCTATCTTGCTCTCACTTGATGGACTCTGGACCTGCTCATTAATCAATTTCTGAACCTCTCAGCTTCTTACAGTAAGATATCACTGATACCACCTTTCCTCAAGACATCCTGCTATAAACTACAGATGCTGATTGATGGGTGGGAATGGCTTAAATCAGTGGCCAGCCTTCATCTGTGTTCTGCCCTTGCTGCAGGGACATCTGAAATGGACATTAATCAAATCTTGCGTAACCAGAGTTTATGGTGCAATTTTCTGAAGGAAAAAACCTAACTGAATTTAGCCTACAATCAGGAGGTGGTTGACAAAGAGCTCAGAAATCTCTGCAGCAGTTAGTTAGAATGGGCAGGAAAGGGTAGAAGCTTCATCAATTGTCTCAAGAAACAACATTCTTGCTTGCCAAGAAAACTTTTAGCTACCTCAGACAGATGTCTAACAGCAGAGAGTGCAAACAGCTTCTTAAACATCTCTCTAATCACTTTATTTCTGATTGCATGCACATGTACTCTCAGTTCCTGTCATGATGTACACTTGTTCTACAGGAGCGGCACTGAGGTCTTTGATTTCTTATGCAGAGGTTATGAAAGAGTTATGAAGCAGCCATAAGTGGCAGTCATAGCATGGCTAAAGGACTGAAAACTTTTAAAGCCTTGTACTTTGTAGGCCTCCGCTAGGTACTTTTAGACCAAACTTTCGATATAACAAACATACATTTGCATACCTGATAAACAATTTGCAAGTTTCCAATTTTAAATTTAATTAATATTAAGTAAGCCACAAAACGTGGTGAATTCCAATGAATAACATTTTCATTTCTGTGGGTTTTTTAATATCACCCAAGAGGCAACAATGGGGGAAAATCAAAGTTTTGCATCTGATGACCTCGCCTCGGAATCAAACTTTAAAACTTCATTATCCTTGTCTGAGGCTAAAATTATTTTTTCTGTGTAGTGTTTTACTCAAGCAAAGACTAATGAAAGAATACATTAATATGATTAAAAACTAAAATACAAAGAGGTAAAAATCACATAAACACATATCTTGACCTTAGATGATTTTGTAGTATCTATACATGAGGAGGATTAAAATGGAGTTGCTTAGGAACAAATGATTATGAGCTGTTCATTTAAAGGCAGGAATATGAAATTGCCATTTTGATTTAATTTTTTAAGAATGTGTTTTAAATGGATTCCATTATGCTTTGTGCTCAGTCACCACTGAGCTGCACCACTCGTGCAGCTTGTTCTGTTTCTGTGAAATATTAAAGCTATTTGAAGAGTCGTTGTGCTGTGATTGATGTACATACATATGCTCATTTTGTAATGGTGGAATCAGAGACTGGACTATATTGAATAGAGAATTTAGAGATAACGGCATGTTTATTGGTCTGATATCAGGACTCAGTACTGAGATGAAGAGTCTATCAAAAGATATGACAATTTAAAAAAAAAAGCCAAAAAAAGGCCAATGTTTCAGAGAAGCGATGAGGTTCGTCTCACTTACTCACTCCTCTCAAGAGCTGTGGTAGTCATTGATCCATCTTTTCTATGCCCTAGACATCTAACATAATTTGTGTAAACTGCTCACGGATGATGCCCGTTTCTTTTCTTTACTATGGAAATAATCTAGATGACGAGATAAATTTGAAGATTAACTTTTTTTCTTTTTTTGTGGTTACAGCGATGATCTAAATCCCACTTTTCGTGTTACGTTTGATCTGAGAAATATTTGCTCTATTTAACTTTACCTCAGTCATTTACAAGTAATTTTTGATAGAATAAAAGCTACTTAAAAAAAAAAAAAAGAAGAAAGAAAAGTAGAAGAAAGATATTATCTGTCTTTCCTCAGTATGATGGGGTAAGTTTGGCTTTTTGCATTTTTTATTTGGTGTTTCACTTTCCTGAGTTTCTGAATTATTTAATTTAGTGTTGCTTACTCTACACCATTTAGCTATATGTTACGCCTCAGAAAAAATGCATACTGAAAGTATTGTGTGCCTGAAGAAAGGATGCAAACCAAATACTTTTGTTCTATTGTTTTAATTTTAACTAGACCAAAGTGTGAAATGACAAAACTAACATCTCTTTCAGAAATGACATTTTCAAGCTGTCATTTCTTTATCATAGCAGAAGGTGCTATGGCCTCATTTTGGCTCCCAGTGCTGGATCCAGGCTTACTCAAAAATGCCGAACTTTCTCAGCGAACTGCCAACAGTTTGCCCTAACATCTGGGTGATATTCAGAAAAGCATATTTGCTGTCAATAAAACCTCTAAAAAATCAAGGAAAAAAAGCAGAAAATGTTGAATGCTCCTAGAAATATTTTTTGGAGGTATTGAGGGAGCCCTGATCTATGATGAAAATGGTCAGTTTTGTGTTCATCTTAATGTCAGGAGACACAGCAACACATATTACCTACCATGGGTCGGTAGCAAGGCGGGACTGAAATTCCAAAAATCCCTTTTTTCTAAAGTTCTCCAGTAGATTTGTGCCTCTATGAACCTGTACTCCGTGATTTCTGATAAAAGCACAATTGAATGTCCATTCAGTAATTTAGAGACCATCAGTAAAAACAGACATTTACAATGGAAAGAAGACAGATAAGCAGAGGTGACACTTAAGTATTAAATTTCAGAAGACCAATGGAGACTACCATCTATGTTTTTATGAGGTTTCCTTGTCTGAATATTTTATAGTAAAAATGAAGATGGATTTTCTTTTAGATTCTTTACTCAAGTTTTATCACTATTTTTATTGGTTTTATGGTTATATTTGATGATTTGTTTTATTTATGTTTCAAAAGATAGTCATTATTCTGCATTTAAAGATTTATAAATCAGTTTAAAATATAATAGAATAAAATTTTAAATATGCGTGTCTACTTAAATCCTTTTCAGTATCAAAAAAAAAAAAAAACAACTTGCTTACAATCCACAGAATCTCACAGGCAGATCTGCAAAGAAAATGGGAGCCTATGGCAAAGTTGGGAGACTGAAATCTTCTATTTATCTGGAGGAATCCAAAATACACAGAAACTCCTCCTGCACGCCAGGTCCCCAATTAAGAAGTGATTCAGTTTGCAAATTAGTCTTTGGGCACTCAGGTAACTCAGGAAGACAGAACATTTCATTTTTACACGTAGTACAGTAGATTAAGAGTAGCTCATTACAAGTCGTCATCACCAGCTCTAGCCGAGCTATTGTGCATGTTGGGCAGTTCATAATTATTCTTTAATTTAAGCTTTGTTATTTCCTTTCTTTGCCTAGATAACAGTAGCATTTCTGTGGCCTTCATGGTAGGGGCAAAGTAGATAAGAGCAACAATTTCCTATCACAGAGAAATGCTGCTAAGGTGGAGGAAACATTACCTTTAATTCATCTCTGGACTTCCACCACAGACTTAAACTGCAGATGTCTTTGGAGGTCAAGCAGTCATAAAGTTTGACCTTCACTCACATTGATAAAATGAGCTCTATTGTTTTTTGTCTGCTGATGGCAGATGTTAAGAAAAAGCATTTACATTGCAAGTCTGAGTCTCCTCGTATTTCCCAGTGCATTTCCCGTGAAAGGCTTTCAACCCTTCCTACGTCGTTGCTGCAACAAGTAAGCAACCTGTCAAGCTTCAGAGAACCCATGAAGCTTCTCTTCTCTTCCCCTAGCTCCTAACTAAGAGATGGACCTGAGCCACTGTGCTGCACTACATGCTGCTGAAAGCCTCAGATGCAACTTCTTCATCTTCATAGAGACCTTCAGCTAGGCACTGCACTGGCCACTGACAGCTGGAAAGGAAACCTTTCAGCAGCAGGTCACACCTCAGCATCTCATTCCAGCTTCCTGTTTCCAGCAGGAGTGTGGGGTTTTTTGTAAGAATTTAATATGCTACCACTTTTCAACTGAACTGCAATTAAAAAAGCAGGCACATTCTATATTCTTTCTGACAGACCTAACACCTCTTAATTGTCCAACTCTTCAGTGTGTCAGAGAAGACTACTATCAGGAGTTCAAGAAATGGCCAGCTAGGATCTTGCTGCAGTTTACTTTTACAGGTCAATAGTTTGGAACAGGTTCTTTTACAATGTTAGGCTGTAAAATAAGATATGAGATAAACCCGAAGATTTTTAATATTGTTTTTCACAGTAAACTTCATGCAACGTCTGTTAACATACATTTTCAGTTGTTGCAATTCACGTAATTATGGTTAATTTGTTGTATAAATTATTAATTTAGTAATCAGTGCACAATACTAGAAATAACTTAGTATTACCTCCTGGTTTTTATATTCAATCATCTACACAATTATTGGTGTTTTCTGGGATTTACATTAACATGAAAATTTCATGATTTTTGAGATTTTTATAATTAATAATTACTGTGTTGTCATTTAGGAGGAATTTGAGATTTTACAGGCCACATTTAACTTCCTACTTCCATGCTGTTTGCTTTATTTTGCTATTGGAGAGCAAGATATCATGGTGATCAGAACTGGTGTCATATCATCAAGATAATGGTTTAACAGTCAAAACAAAAAGTCTCTAGAAAAAAACCCAAAACAGGAAACTGATGCATATGTGATACACAACTGAAATCAGGCTACAAACTGTGTGTTTTTTCTAGAAATATATGACCAGACTTAGAACTGCTTTGAAAACATGTGCATGTGTGTAAGTCAAAGGGGATCCAATTTCAGCAACGTGTTTTTTATCTGAGACTGTTGCAGCAGTCCAGTGTGAAGCAGTAGCCTAATCTGGACTCCCAAAAATAGCCAATATCCTCCTTTAGTCATAGCTTGGAGCAACAGGATCAGTGAGTGCTTCAGAGCACTGTGCTATGGTTCTGTTAGATTTTGTCACTTGACTCCTACCGACCCCAGTGGGATTTGCAAAGCTGGGATTTGGAAGGTAAGAATATCTGACAGTACTTTTTCTTCATCTCAAAATAAAAACGAGTCTTACTGGCTCTTTCTACAGCATTGTAGAACATTACATAAGGAAGGAGGCACATGGCAATTATGATAATTCCTTTCTTCCTTCAAACACCTTTCTAAATCACTTCTTAGACAACGTGATCTTGCAGCAAAGTGCCATTGCTTTTCTTATTTTCAGAATCATCCAAATGTCCTTTGAGAAAAATTAAAAAACACAAGAAAATAAAATTACAAGCATTTTTTGTTGTATCTAGCCTGCAAATATGAGGACTTTTTCGTCTGAATGTCATGACTGACCTTCCCTAAGAAAATTTTGTGCTTAACATGACAATGATTTATTTTATTCTAGTATCTGAAAACAGAAAGGGTATAGAAGAACACATTTTCAAGCCTTCAGTTTAATAAAGAAAAAGAAAGTTTTTACCCAGTAACAATTTAAAGTACAAGATAAATAGAACTATGCACTTGCGCAGAGGATAGTTCCTGGGTCTGGCTCCAGGAATTTCAAAGACAGGTTTGAGTTGAATATCAACATTGTATGTACTAGGCTGGATTCAGACTGTTAAAAAATGAATATTGAGTTGTTAGTGAGTTTTTATGAATTTATTAGATTGTGCAATTTGATACCATTTCCTCACAAGGCTCATAGAAAAAGGCGTGAATAGAAGTTATACTACAGTGCTGACAATTTGTAGCAGATTTTGTGATAAAAATATCATCTCATTTACCAAGTACAAGTAGGATTTTAGAGATTATATTCATTAGTTCCTTTGCAATATTCAGACCAGCCTGTTTAGTTCCCAATATATGCACAGATCTTGTTGGCACTCAGCAAAGACAGAAATTGCAATAGCAAGTTATGTCAGCAATTCCACATGCAGAATACACCTAGAATTTTTGTCTTTTAATTGTTTCCCAATTCCAACATTCACCTCTAAACCTAAGTGACTAAAATCACTTTTCCATGCTGTATGTCTGTTTCCACTTTTCAGCCAAATATCTCTGATTCCCAGTACCTTCGATTTAAATGGGGATTCATCTAGGAGAAAGAATTTTTATCTATTTATCTATTTATCTAATTTTTATCTATTCCATCAGATGTGGACAATAAAGTGTACATCAAACCAGTGTAAACACAGAGGTTACTTCCTCAGAATTTCTTTTATTGAATGCATTGTGTGGGGAGTTCCATATTTCTGTAATCTACTAGTTTGCATTTCATAACTGATTCCATTCAAGTGTTATATGGTTTGTTCCACAAGGGAACATGGCAGTATTTAAAATGGACCATCTTACAGCACTTGGCACTTGTTTCCACAAGAATTCCTGCAATAGGGCTATCATTCTTCTATGACTGTCATCTCTAATGATTTTTTTATAGCTTTTGTGAATATTTAGTGCTATTCCTTGAAAGTTTCAGATCTTGAATTACATCATTATAAATGAATTTCGACTTTCTTTTAAAAAGTTGAGCCTTAAGTATTTCAAATTTACAAGAGCAGCAAAGTGCATGGTGGGGGATCAGACCCCTGATACTTCCCTGGGACAGTCAGTTCCCAAGTGCCTCTTCAGTCTTGGGGTCCTTCTCCTTGTTTTTCATATACCACTCTTAATACCCCTTTCTAAAGTCAGGAAGAACAAGATAAGATGTCATGTAAGTAGCTGAGATGGAGTAGTTGAGACTTTATAAAGCTGTTATGTCAGATTCAAGTGATACTTCAGACGGAAGAGCGATAAGAAACTATACAGAGATCGTTGCAAAATAAGTTGGAATGTGTGCTGATACTAGGAGTCTGGCAGACCTAAGTCTGAACAAGGGGACAGCTTTAGCCAACACAGAATTTTGACAGGTTTTCCTTTGTATTAATTTTGCTAACTTTGTGTCATTAGGTCAATCATGATAGAACTGATAGAGACAAAATACTATTTTTAAAAAAACATTTTTTCAGTAACAGAACCCTTTATGAGGTTGGAGCATCTGTCAATAGGTGCAGGCAATTAATTTACCAACCTTTTCCTCTCTTTCATCTCTAAAACGGAACATCCAGAACTTTTATATTATTCAGCCATTCAATATACTTATACATACTGTGAAACCTAGCGGTTGTCTAGCTGCATAAGACAGAAAAGTGAGGAGAGTTGAAAAAGTGGCTGTTTGCCCCGAAATGGAGGAACATTGAGTAAATCTAGAAACGTCCTAGGCTTTTGGATTTGTTTTATAATTGGGCTAGAAATACAGAAAATGCTTTTGTACTTCACTGCAAATGACTAGAATAGCAAGAATTTCTGGACAAGCCAGAGTTAAGCAGAAAAGCTAAAAGGAATATTAAGCAAGATTACTTTATGTCATGATCATTTCAACTTCCCTGGTCATGTTGAATACCATCAGACAGTTCTGTCCTCTGTAATTTTCAAGGGGTTATGTATAAAATTTCTTGTGATAGCTTGCCATAGAACAACTACTTATTTGTAGGAAAAAAGCAATGCATTTTTATCTGAAACTGGAATTTGCAATGCCTTACATTGCACTTATGAAACATTGTCCTGAGTTCTTGTGAATGATGCTATTATTTCTTGCAAATGCATGAAATATTGTTTTTTTTCAAAAGCTAAAATTGGAAAGTTTTATCATTATTTATGGTTAGTAAAAGAATGAACATCCTTAAACTGATTCTGCCTAAGCATCTGACAGGTAATTCTAACAATAAATTTGAAACTGTCAGTATAACAGTCTCTATATGAATTTCTTTCTTTTGCGTAGCTTGGACAAACAGTAAAAATAATTTTTCTGAACCTGAATCTGGCCTTTTGTGAAATAAATGTATTCATTGTAACAGAATGATATAGCAACTTAAATTTTACTTCAGAAATGTATGAATCCTGTAGGCCTGAACTTAGCTGGGTCTTCGAGTCCCACGAGATGTATGAGTAGAAAACACTCTTTATTTCTAACAGTATAAAAACTACGGATCATGAAATGACATCATCACTGAGCAGGTTGAAAAAAGCAAACAAGAAATATATTTTTACCTGAATACATACACCGTGGAAACTCTGCCAAGCAGCATTCCAGATGTCAAAAGTGCAAATCGGTTCAAAAAGCAATGTGTCAGACTCATGGAAGAGATACACATTGAGACTTTAGCAAACAAAAATATCTCTGGATCCAGAAATCCCTAGACAGTCTGCTGAAAGCTGGGAGGATAGAGCAGAAAAAACATAGGATAAGCCTGTATCTTAGAAGCTTGCCTGGTTCTCACAGGTTCTGTCTTGCCAGCTGCCACTTCCTGTTGTCAAAGACCATTCAGCAAAGAGACCCTTGGTCTGGCTCACTGTGCTCTTCCTATTTTCTTGTAGATTGTGCAGCCCCCCAGAACCAAGTGAGTCTCCTGTTCATTCATTTGATCTAGACATGCAGACCTGTTGACACAGATGTGTTTCATTCCCACGGTGGAGCTGTTGAGTGGATTTTTGAGTCATACAGATGGATGTGGGGGCTCTAAATTATTACCGAATTAGTGAACCCTTTGTTATCATTTGCTTATATTCCAAAGAAACAGCATAGCTGTGAGGAAAGCTATACTTAAAAGAAAACTTGACTTTTCTTTTGCCATCACACACACTGAGGATCTTAAGTCTTCTGTCATTACAGTCAGCAGAGAAACAATTTATAAATTCCCATTAAATGACTGGTAGACTCAGACTTGAGAGTGTACTAAAAAGACAGAAGTTTTGAAGAAGATATGTACACTGAAAGCTCTGTTTACAGTGTCTGCTTTACATGTGGGCATACCTTCTGACATGGCCTCCAGCTATTGAGACCTTTTTCCATAAATAAGACAGGCTGCCAGGGTATTCCAATGCTCTGCACTGCAGCAAGTTA
>VZTA01029691.1:41970-103908 GCA_013398855.1 Mohoua ochrocephala
TCTACATGCTCCATTATTTCTTCTGCATGTACTTAAATTTGCTCCAAGGAAAATTTCATCTTCAATTTCTTCTGCAGTATTGCAATGAATTTAGGGGGCAGGAATTGACATTTAATAAGAAAATTTGTAAAATTAACGAACTTAGTCTATTTCTTGCAAGAATTACTCTTTGGTTTTCTGTGCAGAAACTCCATCTTAAATGTTGCTTTATTAGCTGCTTAAGTCCACCACTGAAAATTCTGAATGTTAAGAAAAATTTTATATATTTTAATCATTATTTAATAATCTATATTAATATAGCATGCCAGTATTAATTTTTAAGTAATTGAATATAATTTGTGCTTTTATATGAATGGTCATTTGCAAAATCAAAGGTTGTAATTAATTGATGTGGAGATACCTAGTATGCTTGCAGATTCAAAGCAAGAATCAGAAAACATGAATCCAATGAAACTAGAAGCTCTCATTTTGTCTGGGAAATCTTTCAATTAAAAAATACTATTTTGTCAAACATGAGTTCAGAATATTTTCTATAGAGACCTTTTATGGGCCTGACTGGGATGGAATTAACTTTCCTCATAGCAGCCTCCTCTGTGGGAGAGGGGACTGAATGAGCTGTTGGGTGAGAGTTTAGCTTTTGGCAAAGTTAATCCAATACAACGTAACTCAGTTTTATTTCCATCAGTAACTGATAGCTGCTCTCCTTTTTGTCTAATTCACTAATAGTGATCAGCTGAAAATAAACTAATTTATTTGTCTCATTCTCATCAATGTTCTTTTTATCTACTACTTAATAGCTCTATTTTAATCCTACTGATTCTGTAGACCTTTGCTTTCTGATACTAATTTATCTGCTGCTCTGTACAATATGAACAAAAGAAGCAAAGCCAGTGATCCACATCTTTCAGTGTCATACATAAATGATCTTTTTCTTGGGAAAACACAGTTTGAAAACTCTAGAACAGCTATAATTTATTGAAAAATATAATGGAAAACAACCAGCCATAAGACATTTTCAACAGTTTTTAACAATTATTTTTGAAAGTAAATGTTTTCTACCTACTCACTTCCTTCTGCTTTCCTCTTTTTTTAACAGTAAATACAATAGACTAAAGAATATCCACAATTCAGCTTTTTACTTAAATTTTTGTAAGCTTGTTCAAGTTTGAAATGAATCTTAGTCTTTACTTTCCATTGTTTTAAGCTCACTCTTCAAATATAAATAAACAGGTTCTAAAAGGAGTAACTGAGTATCAGGTTTTTCAGATGATTTTTCATATTTCCCATGAATAAACAGAGTTCGATATCAAGGAGTATTCCAGTCCCCTTTTCTGATAAATATAAAAAAAATCCAAAATCAAAAGTGAAACAAAAATCAACAAACAAAAAAACTCCAAAACAAACAAAGAGACAAAAACCCACAAACAAAACCCCCCAGTACCAAACTCCAAACTGTTATAAAAAGAGTCAGTGAAAACTTGAACAGTCTCTTGCGAAATAAAAAGACATCTGGAAAAATCTCTTTATGGCATTAAAATTCAGTGAAGATTACACACATAGATGACACACCTGACCCTGTTAATCAGACATGGCTCATTTTTAGAGGTTTGGTTCTGTGCCCTAGAGCTGCTTCCTCCTCACTGTTAAGGGGAGCCCAGGATGAGAAGCTCAAATATAAATATGTGCCCTGGGGAGATGGAGCCTGCTGCACATCCTGTATAAATACATTACCTTTGCAAATGCACCAGCATCTCATTGTTTTAATGGGGAGAAAATGCTAACTCTAAATTCATTTATTGCTTGTTTACATTCATTAATTCTTAAGATAGTGTTCTCCCTGGGCAGTATCTGGTGAAGAACTCTGATACTATATATTAAGAAAGTCTTGGCTGTATCACTTCAGAATGTCATAGTTCCTTGTGGAATTTTTTTTCTCTAACATTACAACATCAAAATCAACCTATGCCAGGGTTCCAGAATGGTGTCTTTGTTTTATTTTTCTCTCCCAAACTAAGTTTGGACAAAACAGATCCTGTTTTACTGCTGTATGCTTAGCGTTGTATTCTCTTCAGTCATTTGAAAAAACTATGTAAGTTTGGTTTCCATCAACAGGTTAAGCAGAGATTGAACTGAAACAATATTTGCAGCTATCAGTAGGAACTCATCTATTCAATAAGACATTTTATTTCTTTAAAAATATTGTAAAAGAAATATTTCTGCTTCAGAGCCTTTCAAACTGTGTGAGCTAAATTTTTGACTACTAATCACAAGTCGGTTACCGTTATTACTCTAATAACAATCTTCTGTGGTAGAGAGGTAGAGATAATGATTCCAAAGCACCGCTCAGTGAACTTTTTTCCTACATAATCCTGCATTACAATAATTACATAGTACGTTTACCAGGCTCCAAAATAAAAACTGAAGTTTTCTATCTTGGGTTTCTGAATTATTTAAAAATAAATAAAATATGAGTTAAAAGGTTCTCACAAAGAAATTGGGGAGGTAAAGTTGCAAGTCATATTAAAAACACCAGTAATAAGATATACAGCGTGACTGCTTGGCAGGGAGACAAAGTTTTTATGTTTTGACAGGGGACAGCCTTCCAGGCCCTGTATGAAAGTAGACCAGTGCCAAAATACACACAAAACTTACCACGAGATAACACTTAAGGGGAATTTTCAGGGAGTTTCATGGTTCATTTTTCAGTTGAGGTCTGAGCGAAGGCAGGCTGTGTACAGGCAGCTGGAGCAGAAAGAAACAGCCAATCTACTGCTCAGAAGAGGAGGTGCAAGGACCAAGGCCCAGAAGAATAAGTACACAAAACAAGGCAATAGCAGGGGAAGGAACTTGGATAAGGAAGGCAGAAACAGAGGACTACAGAGACAAAGTAAGGGCAAGAGACCCTGGCAACAGCAACAATAGCACCAAGCCTGGATTGCTCCCAGGCATCCTTAATCACCACCTTTCAGTAACAAATGTGTTGGAAAACTCTCAGTGCTGATGTGTATTCCAGTTTCTGGTAACTGCCCTGTGTAGGGGTTCCTAATGGTACCAGGCCTGCCTGAAGTAGGTAGGTCATCTTGCAGCCTTCTGAACTGTGGTTCTGAAAGATTTCAGTCTCGAAAAAGCACAGCTTGGTTCAATAGGAAAATATTTCTTCGCCTTTTTTTTTTTTCTTCCTCAGCAACAGTGGCTGTTTTTCATGTTTTTAAAAGCTAATTATAATTGATACATGAGGAGTGCTGCAATTGCAAGGTCAATTACTCAGAAGTTAGAAAAATGTCAGAATTAAGGTTGCCTATACAGCCTTAATTAGTCTGTCTTAGATGTAAGAATTACCATCTATAATTACATTAGCACATGCAATTTTTTTCTTAGCATTCTCTCCTCATTCAGTTCACAGACTGCCAATCAGGTTTTATAATGAAAGCGACTGTCAGCTGTAGGATAGCCATGTAATTTTTTTCCAGAAAATGAAGATACACAGCTAATAAAGTAGGAGCTGTATGTAAGAAGATTTAATAACTGTTAATGCTGGATACTTCCCAAAGAAACTGGACTTCATCAGAGTGTTCCACTGTGATTCTGAGCAAGTCACAATCATGCTGTGCGGGCATGGGCTGTGGGCTTTTCATCTCCTCTGTGTCTAGTTGCTCCAATCTGGAGCTAGAGAATAACAAAATACAATGTGATGATGCAGAGGCTGTTCTCATAATGCATAAATGCAGGGTGTCAAATCAGGGTTACATTTGAAACCTTAATTCTGGTATTTATTAATTTTTAATATCTGGCAATATTTTTATTTAGTGCTTCTCCTTCAGTGCTTTGTTTGTGCGGTTCTTAAATGTTAAATATGACTGGGCTATTCAGACCTTAGTGCCAATCTTGATTTTTGTCATCCTGACAAAAGAGTCTAGACTTGAAACATTTTGAAACATGGCTATGCCTTTAACATTCAGACTGGGTTTAAGTCAGAGCTGTGAACAGCAGTGGTTACTTCTCACATTTCTTTACCCATATTTCTTTTCTTTGGCTAATTCCTATATTTCCTTATCCTTCTTCGTTTCTGTAAAAATGCAAATTATTGCCATAATAACAATAAAGTTAATGAAAATTGTCTAAATTATCTCAGTTAGTTTTAACAATCTCTCCATGAAAGTCACAAAGTTTTAGAAAACACAGACGTGATAAATCAAACCTGACATGATTTATGTACAGTTGCTTTTGCTGCATGATGAAGAACCTAGGCTAATATATTCCAGACTCATTTCTCTTCATAATCAAATACCAATGCTTCTATCTCACCAAAATAAACAGTCTGTGGGGAGGGGCAGGGTGTGTCCTGCATCCTGTCCCTCACCACAGGGGCATTCCTACAGAGAAGCATTGCTGAAGATATGTTGAGATGCTTCACATAGTATCAATTCCCAAGGTCCTCTCTTGCTCTCTCTTCTGGTTCCCTAATGTGCTGCCCCAAGAAGCCGCCCAACTTGTGTTAGTTGCATGACAAGGATGTTGTTTCTCACGGGCTTCTATAACATCAACAACTGGTGAATGCTCACCTTGGATGGCCAGAACTGACAGGAGAAAATCTGTGTGAATGTCAGCAGGGTGGAGGATTCATTTATGGCTCTCACTCTGGGTGCCCGAACAAGGGAGCACACAGCACCCATCTGATTTGTCTTTCAGGTCAGCTCTCTTTAGGTAAGAATTGCAGTCAGTTTCCTGCTGCAGAGAAATGAACAGTACCTATAGAAGATTCATCTGGAGTCAGAATAAAAAGATATTAGTAGTCATATCAAAGTCCTTCGTGACAACAAATAGGTTTTTTACACTGTTTTTTGTCAACTGATCTCAGAATACTTTACAACAGATTATTTTTAACCATATTTTCTTTAGTGTTTTGTCCAGTTTAGATTTAATGTTAGTGTTCAAAAATATGCTACAATTTCAGTATGCTTGCAAAGCTCCAAGACAGGGAAATCAAGAAGTATCTGCTTGTCGTATAAAACTTAATGATGAAACCATCAGAGGATAAGGATCAAGGCACACTGCATGTAGTTTCTCTTTGATAATCTCTGTTGCCATGTTAGTGCCACTGGAAAACCAGCTTAATCAGAAAGAAAAAAAAGAGTGAAAATAAAAACAGTACAAAGTTTTTCAAAATTGAGCAGCCTTTCTGTGGACAGAAAACATCATTTCTGAAATTAATTTTAAAAAATGAACCATTTATTTTTTAAATTGCATAATGGTATCCATTAATATTATTAGTATATATTCTATGCTAAACAAAGTCACGCAATCAAAATCGTCTGGAACCATGTCAGACTAGTTTAATTATCAGCATATTTCATTCTTTTGCCATTATGATGAGCAGTGATGTTTTGACTAGAGTTGTATTCAGCTGCCAGGTTGGCTTTTACAGCTGCGGATATGGGAATAACCTTTGTGTGTAAGGATTTTGCTCATAGTGCGATTAACTTGTAGCCCAAAATCTTTTTTGATTCCTCTAAATTATCTTTCATATTAACCAAAAGTGTAAAATGTTGACTGACTGCTTGGGTCAAAGATGAAAAGTGAGTGTAGATTAGAAGTTTTCCAATTAATTATTTTTAAAGAAAGGTAAATTGGAAGAAAGCATTGGTTTTGAAAGAAACTAAACTACTTTTTTTTTACATTTCAAAAATGTTGATAAGTCTTTTGCAACGATTTTGAAGTTTCATTACTTTGAATTTCCTTTAAAAACTATTTTTGCACAATTTATACATAAACTTACTGAATAATTAAAAATGAAATAAAGTATCTTTTCAGGATAAAATTCCACTTCTCTCATACTGTACCATTATCATTATGTTAATATATTTTAGATAAAATTTTCATTTTTTGTCTAAAAAGAAAGTAGGCTCCTAATGAGACAAAACAAGACTTTCCACACAAGTTTATTATGGAGGAATTTTGCCCTAGGCAAAATTTAGGCATGATCTATTTGATTGGCAAAATTAAATCAGATTTATAACTTGTGAATTATGCCTTCCAAATCTATTTTATTTTCTGCTATGCCATGACAGTGCCACAGCAAGCAGCCATGGTATCTAGAGATGGGCTGTATTAGTCATACTTCAGCTTAAATAATTTTAAAGTATCAGAACTCATGTAGTATATAACTTATGAAATATTAAAGCACGTCATGATATCAATATAACGCAGTCAATTAAAATAACTGCATTATCAAATCAAATTCAATAGAGTGTATATTTCATAAAAGGTGTAAATGTTTATGCCTGCATCATTGTTCCTAGCTAAAATTTTGTGTTAATGCTGACAGATTTCTCTCCTTTTTAGAGAGATTCCAACTCTGCTGTTTCTTGAAAAGACATGGAACTTGCATCTTCCTATGGTTGTTTTACTCATTATTCTTAGAAAACTCCTTTTCTCCTTTCATTGCCTTCCTTTTTATACATATCCATATAGTTTAAAAGACGTAAGAAAAACCTTGTATCTTGGTGGGTATTGCACCAGTTGAGATTATTTTCAGTCCATGCTTCAATGAGTGTGTAGAAAATTATATAGTTATGTACAGCCTAATAAAGACTATAAGCTTATTATTTACCTGAACTAACTGCTCGGTGCCTCTGCTGCTCACTTAGAGCCTTTAGAAAACGAAACATGTGTTCTTTGATATAAAGGTGGATGTGCTGATTTATCTATCATCTATCATGGAAGCAGCAGTACTAAAAAAAAAAAAATTTCCTATTTCAATTTCAGTGTCATGTGAGTAGACCTTTCAGATATGCTACTAGTAAAGAAAGAATTTTAATTGTCCTTTAAAATTAGTTTGATGAGGCCCAAATAATCTCACTAGACTCTTGTCTGAACAGACAGTCTAAGATTTTTGAAGACAATCAGAGATTTAATTCATCAGTGGTAGAGATCTGAATTAACATTCTTTTATCACTAAAATTAAAGTGTCTGTTTTCCAGTAGGGTTTCAGCTTGTTATCTTCTTTCCCTTTCATATGGCTTAGCAGAAGCAGGTGGTCTGGCATTAATAAAAACCACCCTGGGGAAAATTCTGAAGAATTTTTTCTTTAAACATGCTTCATTTTGTCTACTTTACATACTCATTCTCCAAGATATCCTTATACACATTGAGATCAATACATTAGAGTGTCTAATTCTTATTACCTACACAAATCACTCTTTTCATTAGCATCACACTTACATTAGCAATTATTAGCATATTACCATAATTACATCATTATTATAATTTAAACTTGCAGATAATTTATTGCCCAAAACCAATTCTATTAAGCAACTCAGATGCTGAAGCTTGTTATAAATAACACGCCTCTGTTCTCCTTTCTAGCCAACAAAGTTACTTTCTATCACAACCTACATGCTGAGTACTAGGACAGCTTCCTCTAACGCCATGCCCCTTATTCAGTTTTCTCATCTCAATCAAGGTGAAATTTTGTTCTACTAGGCAAACTTCTGTTGGGCTAGGAGTCTTCTGACCTGTTTCCTTCTGGAGCAGATGCATTTGTAATATCAAAATCTTATGAGGCAGATGGTGTGGCCACCTCAGCTGTGGTGACTCACTTGAAGAAGAAAAGTTAATATTAGGAAGAGGTAGAGTCAAGCTGAACAAAAGAGAGAAAAAGTTGTGACTAGCACAGGAGGCCCCCACTCTGTAGGAAAGCCAGAAGTGAGATCTTCAGAATCATAGGATTATCTCAGTCCTCGAAAAGAACATGAGGTCAATTCCTCTTTGAGTTCAGGTCCAAAGGCACGAAGGAGAAGGCATCCATCAGGAATAAATAAGATGGATTCAAAAAAGGGTCATTCATGGTTGTCCAATGTGAATGGCTAAAATGAAATGACTAGCTACATGGCCAGGTAAGAGTGGTGTAAAATACATTTACTGAGGGTATATATGCAACTGAATTTACTACAGCTTTAAACATCTGCTCGGTCCCCTCATTTGGAAGTTGAAGAAGTGGTAAGTAGATGGAAGACGGTCTGGTCAGCTTTATTCAAAGGGAAAAGCATATTCATTTCCAATCTGGCTTTCATCCTCTGATGAATGTTTCAATTAACAACTCCAGGGACAGAGACTTGAGAGAAACCTTAAGAAGTTCATCAGGCAGCAGTGCCAAGTTCTGCACCTGGAGTGCAGTAATTCTGTGCTATAGGACAGACTACTGGCTGAGGATCAGCCATCATTAAAGGCTTCTGAGGATTATACAGGTTTGTGCCAGTTTGGGCTGGGATAGAGTTAATTTTCTTCATAGTAACAAGTGTGGGGCTATATTTTGGATTTGTGCTGGAAACAGTGTTGATAAAACAGGAATGTTTTAGTCACTGCTGAGCAGAGATTACACAGAGTCAAGAATTTTTCTGCCTCTTACCCCACCTCACCAGTGAGGAGACTGGGGTTGCACAAGGCTCTGGGAGGGGACACAGAAGGGACAGCTGACCCCAGCTGATCACAGGAATATTCTACACCATATGGCATCATTATCAGAATACAAAGCTGGGGGAAGAAGAAAGAAGCACAGGGCATCTAGAATGATGATGTTTGTCATCCCAGGTCACTATCACATGAGATGAAACTGTCCTGGAGATGGCTGAACGCCTGCCTGCTGATAGGAAGTGGTGCATTAATTGCTTGTTTTGATTTGCTTGTGTGCACAGCCTTTGCTTAACCTATTAAACTGTCTTTATCTCAACCCATGAGCTTTCTCACTTTTACCCTGCTGATCTTCTTTCCTGTCCCAGCAGTGGGGGAGAGTGAGTGAGTGAGTGTGTGGTGGTTAGCTGGGGTTAAACCACAACATTCAGCTCCACAGTGAAATTCCATTGCAAATATCAATATAATTCTAATACATTTGTCTATATTTGCAGAAATATGGCTACTATATGGAGGGAAGTTCTGATTCACCAGTTGCTGGCACTTCTAAGGCCAAATCTGATCTGCTGCAGCCAGTACTGGTCCTCTTTTTCAACACGAATGTGGAAAACCAGTTGGAGCACCAACAGAGAGTAGAAATGACAGAAGCTTTGCACAGGGGAGAAATAAAAGGCTCAACAAACTGAGCTTCATTAATCTGGTGTAGAGGTGATTAGGAGGTGACCTAAGAGATGTCTGAAATTACTTGAATGGCAGTTACAAAGAAGATGAGATCAAATTATTTTGGTTAGCTGCAAACAATAGAAGAATGGACAAAGATCACAAAATCTGACCTGGTGGTTCATGTTGGGCTTTTCATTCTGAAAAACAAAGTCAGTACAGGAGCAGGGCAACACTGAGCCAGATTACTCAGAGAGCTGGTTGCATATTAAATGTTGACAAAAATTTCTGTTGTAACAGAAACTTTTACAAGACAGAGATAAAATTATTGTTTTACTGATCATCATACCATCTCATGTGTGTTTTACTCCTACTAATAAAGTGATTAATGGCCATTAGATAGTGAGATGACATTCTGAACCTAAACTCCTAGGTAAATTTCTACAATTAAACTTTGCTGTGGAGAATTGAAAGGAACATTTATACTTTCAGCAGGGAAACACAAAATTCTATCCTGAAACGCACTATTTTAGAAAGCAAACATTTCTCTAGTGCAAGAATACCGAACTGTATATAATTTGGTTTGGTGCACTCAATTTTGGTTTGTTGCAAGATGCCAGGTTATTGAAAAGAGAAAAGAAAAATAATCACAGCTGAAAGTTAAACAAAGAAAGTTAAATTTAAATAAACATTTGGACGATGAAGATTTTTTCACTTCTTTTTGACTTGTATTCAGTTGTTTGATTGTTTTCAGCAGTAAGTGTAGAATTTTGTGTTACAGATAATTGAAGTGTAAACATAGGCTAGTCCTTTAATTTGTCAATTATACTTTCAATTAGTTTTACATGAAATCTTATTTTGTATAAAAAAAAGTCACAGAAAAATGAAAAAACATATGCTCTGAATTAATGACAGTCCAGTTCCCAGATGTTTCCAATCCAAATATTTGTCAAGGTCATAAATCAGGTACATAAGGTGCTGGCCTAATGAAGCAGGTTGCCACTGTCTTCTATTTTTTACCTCATCTGTCCAGTGCAGATATTGTCAACTACATCTGTACTAGATTGGAAATATTAACAACACATTCTAAGATATCTGAGAAAAGTTCTCTTCTGTCTTTAGGTTCAACTTAATTGTTCAGCTATAATGGAAAAGATAATTTGGCATCACAGTCTTTAGGATACATACTTCCAACTAAAATATCCCACTGGGATCAAGAAATAATATAGCAGCTTTTAATTAGGGTATTTTGCATGAAATGTTTTGCATAGTTAACTAATATAAATAAGGCTTTATTGCATAAACTATGGAAATCAGAGTATTAATTCAACAAATGCATTAAAAATAGTATTTTGAAGGACACATTAGGAAAAGCCAAATAAGCATATAAAAACCTCAAAAGAAATATGCCTTCCTTTTCCCTCCTTTAAAGAAAAACAACAACAACAACAACATCTTAAAATTGTTCTATTTTGCATCTTCAGGATTGCCTGTAGATGGATATCCCAAACCCAGCTCATTAAGACAATTGATATCATGAAATGGAGCCACTGTCCTCCATGTCAGAAATTAAATCATAGGACAGAATAATTTAAAATCCCTAAACATGCACTCCAGGAACACCCCAGCTCCACACTAGAGGCAAACCTGAGAGTGGTCTGTCATGGTCTAACTCCAGCTGGCAACTAAGCACCATGCAGCCACTTGCTCACTTCCCCTTCAGCAGGAAGAGAACTGAAAGGGTAAAACTGAGACAAGTCATGGTTTGACATAAAAACACTTCAACAACTGAAAGAAAATATAGTACTGCTACTACTATCCTTACTACTACTGCAGCTATGATGTTTCTGATGTTGAGGTAACGAGAAGACAATAAAAAAGAAAAATAAATGCCAAGAAAGACAGATGATGAAAATTGCTCACCATCAACTGATGCCCAGCCAGTCCCCAAGCAGTGGTTCCCTGCCACCTCCCACATAATTTTATTGCTGAACATGATGACCTATGGTATGCAATGTCCCTTGAGCCCCTACAGCTGTCCTGGATGCATCTCATCCCAACTCCTTGTGCTCCCCCAGCCTCTCTGGTGGGGTGGGGTGAGGAGCAGAAAAGACCTTGATGCTGTGCAAGCCCTGATCAGCAGTGACTAAAACATTCCTGAATTAGCAAAACTGTTTCCAGCACAGATCCCAAACACAGCCCCACGCTAGACTGTGAAGAAAATTAACTCTATCCCAGACAGAACCAGCATATGGATATTCTCATATTCACATTCTGCATTCATTATTTCTTTTCCAGTAAAAGGAACCCTGGGTAATAGCAGCATGCAGGAAGCAATATTCTACAATGGGCTCCAATCTGGATATCTAGGGACCAGGAACTGCAGATATTGTTCATCATATACTTGCAGAGCAGGTAGTAAGTTACTGAAAATCTCTTTTCCAATGGTCAAGAACTCTCTTTTATTATCTTCAAAGTGTCTCTGTATGTGTAAATTGTCTATTCATAGTCACATTTCCATTTGTATTTGAAATTACTTGCTGTCTTTTCATGAGATAAGTACACGTATTCAATAAAAACTACCTTTCATATGCAGCATGACCAGTGCAAGAAATTTGCTTTGGTGTACAAATTCCATTCTCACTTTCACATTTACATTGATGTGGAAACATTCCAGCTAAATCAATGTTGCAACTTCTGCATTATAACACTGTAACATATTACTATTTAGTTTTTTATATCCTTGCAAATCAAATCTTCAGAATATCCTAAAGGCATAAGAAAGGGCATTCCAGACTGGGGCTGTGTTTCAGTGTTTTGTCTCCAAGGTGTGTGTGTGTAATAACAGATGCAGAAAATATGTATGCCCATGCATACATACATATATATGTACATAAATACACATATATTTTCAGAATATTTTTATTCTGCTGTTTCTGTTCCCTCTAAACATTCACTGGGAACGGTTTGCACATTTGCACAGAATCACAGAATCATTAAGGTTGGAAATCACCTTTAAGATCATCAGTTTCAGCATTGCCAAATCCACCACTAAGCCACATTCTGTATTTATGCCTGTCTTTTAAATATCTCTGGGGATGGGCACTCCATGTCTTCAGTTTTGGGCTCCTCACTGTAGGAAAACACTGAGGTGCTGGAGCCAGTTCAGAGAAGAGCATCGAAGCTGGTGAAGGGTCTGGAGCACAGGTCTTAACGTGGAACAGCTGAGGGAGCTGGAGAGTTCAACCTGGGGAAAAGGAGGCTCTGGGCAAACTTCCTCTCTCTCTTGTCAACCAGCTCCAGTTATAAAACTGTATTTACAGTGTCATGTTTTAGTCCCATGTTTAACTGTATTCCAGGAGATAACGTGTATGGATCGAGAAACTCTCAAGCGCAATTGGTTAGAAGTGTGCAGCTGAAGGATGGTTAGATACCAAAAAAAGAATTGGGGAGTAGAAGCTGGTCCACCTAATCCTACAACACATTTCTATAATACAGAAGAACATTTGCTATTTTAGGAGGGTTGGTGTGCAGACAGAAAACTCTTCTTGTGAAAAGGTCGTTGCATTTGATATATTTGAGGGGTGACGTGAAGAAGCTCAGAGTATCAATGAAGCTCCCACAGCAAAGTTCTTGTTCCTGTGAGACAGAGATAAAACTTTGTGTCTTTGGTAGAAACCAAAAATCAGACAAAGCATACACTGGGTTGCCAGAACTCCTAATAAATATGATTATCTATATAGTTATCTAAAATGTATCTAATGTAAATATCATAGTTGAATTCTAGGCATACATAACCATTTGGGAAGATGTTATCAGAGAAAATGACCCCATTTAATAGAGAGACCATGTATCTTTGCTTAGTTTTTCTGTGTCTCATCTATATATTAGATGTTTGGAAAGATGTAACAAATATCTTATAATTCTAGGCAGCTGAGATCAGTTGCAATTCACAAAAATTTATGACATCTGTGGATCTGTTTCATTTATTTAGAATTATGAATCCATAATTTAGATTTTGAGCTGCTATTTTTTTTTTTTTTTGAGTTTTCCTGTGTAGATTAGGAATAACTACACTGAAGTAAAATCTCAGTTCACCCCTGGTTGAAGTTATTGCAGTGAATCTCAACCTATTTAACAAAGATACAAACAAAGGTTTGAATCCCTGTTAGACATACCTGCTGGCAAGCTTCCAAGAAAGGTAATCATTATATACAACGAAGCTATTATCGTGGAATATAGTGCTAATGCTGTGACATTTCACAGTGTCTCGTGTGTTAGGCTGAGATATTTTCTCTCAGGACTTATATTTGTTGGCCAATTGAAGAAGATCTTTGGAGGATATTACTTGCTTATGTGCCTTTGTTTTCAAGGAGCAACTGCCAAAGCCCAAATGAATAGTGATGGTGCAGTTGAAACTTCTCTGTTGTAGGATGTGAAGGTTTATAGACGAGTTTATAGAATGTCAAGTCATATTATCAGCTACACGAGGATATGACCTGATGGGCAGAAATCACATCTTCAAAGTGTCATCCCGATACACTAGAGACTGAGAGCCACTGCCCTACCTTTCAGTGGAATAAAGTTGTTTGTGGTGATATAAAAATAGCTTCCACTCTGGATACAAAAAGACTACAGCTTGAAAGGTCAAGAAATTGATAATAATTCTTGAATAGAAGATCTTAGGCATGAGGTGCAATGCTTTTCAATTCCTTTTGTTTGTTCTATTATACTAAACATAAGTGTCTTTTGCTGGGTTAGTAGGAGGGGCATTATTTCAAAATTGACTCGAGGCTGCTTTTATAAAGACAACAGCAGCATCAAACTTCTATTTAAAGCCTCTGAGCTCAAAATTAAGGCATTTGACTTCAGACAGCTTTCAGGTGGTATATGGGAGTGAAGACTGAGGGAGTTGGGGGAGGCATTGCTGTCACCCAGCTCCTGTCCTACATGCATCTGGTGGCTTTATTTTAGCCGTACGGTCTTCACCTGTACATTCAAAAACGGAGTTCTGTTCACACCAATGCCTAACCTTGGAGGCACTTCAAGCATGTAAAGGACTGCTGTCAACAGGGACATTTTCCAGGAAAGTGAAGTTTGGCATCTGAGCAGTCCTGGATTCTTCTTCAGTGGTCCCCCTGGGGTCCATGATTTGGCTGTGAACCTGTCAGTGTTATTCACGCCACACTTACTGTAGCAAGCCTTGCACACGGCGTACGTGACACTTGTACCACTCTTGTTCCTTGCTCAGAGCTTCTGTCCCAGGAATAAGAGAGCCAGATCCATTCCTTCCTTTCTTTGACGGAATTACAGGTAATCTCCATTCTGATATGCTTTTTGTCACTTTTCTTTGATGTTTCTCTGCTTAGAATTAAATAGAGCTGTCACACAACTGCTTTTTTAAAGGGTTTGAATTAAGAAGAATTTGGGTCAGCATGCTGTATTTTTTCAGGGTTGTTTTTTTTAATTAGTTTTTGATTTTGGGCAGTAAATGTCACTAAAAAAAGCCTGCAAAGGCACCCACACCCCATTTCTCTGCCTCCACCACCCTCTGCCCCTCTGAGAGCAACAGAACTTAATCGGACCAGAAGCTCACCCTCAGTGGTGCTCAGCAGCAGATGTTCTGGGAACTAACATTAAGAGCAGGGTACACATAAAGTAGTACTTTCCTTGCTTCTGTTCTTGCAGCTTCAGGCTCTCTCTAGCTCAGGGACCTCCTGAACTAAAGCCAGAGGCCGTAATCAGACCATCATGTTTAGCAGTCCTTGGTGGAGCTTTCCTCCATTACCTCGCCTAATCAACTTTTGAACCCATTTCTCCTCTTGGCAACCAAAACATCCTGTAGCCACAGGTTCAACAATCCATTTAAGTATTGAATGACAAAGGGATTTCCTTTGAGTATTTCAGAAAATTTTCTTTGTCATTACATTTGAGGTTCTCTCATTTCCATGTCATCAAAACCAAAATACAATTACCCATTCCATATTACTTATGTTTTTACAGATCTCTGTTTTATCCCAGTCATCTCTTGTCTGAGTTGAAGTGTCTCAATCAGTTTAATATTTTTGTAGGCACGCTTTACATGTCTTTCAGCCTTCCAGTGGCACTATGTTTGTTTCTTTTCATATAAGATGACCAGAACACTATGAGGTTTTCAAAATGTGAGTGCGCCAGTGATTTGCATATAATTATAGAATTATAAGGTTTTCATCTCTTTTTCAGTTCTGCTCTCTATCCTTCACTCAGCTGTTCTTGACATCGTCTTTTACACCACAGTTAAGTATTAAAATTAGACTTTCAGAAAGTTATTAACCATAATTTTTGGTTTTGTGATTTTTTTTTAATCTGGAAAGTTTATATGGACTTCAGTGCATGCAAAATTTAATGTATAGTTAAATGAATAAATTTTAATGGACCCTATGAAATAAATTATAGAATTTTCATGTGAACTAAACTGAAAATTTAACATTAACAGAAAGATGTTAATTTTTTAACAACTTGAATAATACAAATTAAGGTTGTGTGGAAATCAAACCCATATTTTTGTTTATGCTGCTTCTAGTAGACAAGACTTTTAGAGTTGTAAGCAAAGTTTAGCTCCCTTTCAGTGCAAGTATGACCCTAAAATTCTAACAAAATTTACAGATTAGGACAAAATTAAGGAAATTAAATACTTTTGCACGATTTTATAGACAACATAGAAGCAGAGAGTGAGTTTGCTATACCATAGCAAAAGACCTATAAATCTTTTGGAAATACATCTGAAAGTTCTGAAAATCTTAGCCAGTGTTATATCCATAAGACCATCCAACCTTGTTAAAAATCCTAAAGAGAACCACGACTTTCCTATCTGTTTACTCATTCAGAAATATTCTTATCTTATTACAGAGAATATAAAAATTTGAAAGGTTTTTGAGTTTTGTTAACTTTAGAATGATTAAAATTTTTAAATGGGTTTCCCTGTTTTGTCTGTTACAGGAATTTCTCTTGTTCTGCTCCTCACCAAGGAAACAAGGACAAACACAGTAGCAGAGAATAGAAAACAAGTGGTCCTATTTCATGTCCTTCACACCCTGTGCCTATCTCCTGGTCACTGATTTGATGCACCGTATCTGTTACAATTGATTCCAGCTCACATGAAATCATGTCGCTACTCAGAAGATCCTTTCTTGCAAGACTCTGGACCAGAAATGAAGACAAATATACCCAGCTGGAACCTAAGAGAAATGTATTGATGGCTGGAAGTAAACATTCTAAAGAATCTGAAGCCAATTCACCAGCGTTGCGGAATTTCCTATGGAACTTTTAAAGGCCATGACATCACAGAGACTCAGCTTTGTAGATTTTCTCTGGGGGAAAAAAAAACCCCAAGAACAAAGTCACCTGTTGTTTAAAATATGCGCCTGCAGGTTCTGGTGCTGNTATTTCTGATTTGTGGTGCAAGAATACTACTCTCTAAAATGCTAACACTGTTTCCTGCATTCTTGACATACCTTTGGAGGACGCATTTCTGTCCTAGTCATTGTATCTGCAAATGTCATAAACCAGGACAGGAATTCTACTGAGGACATTAACAACTGCATGGAGACGCTGTGGAAAGATTTATGCCATTGGATGTTTTGCTTGCTGTTAAATTTAGCCTACTACTCTGTCTCTCACTCCCGCCTTTCACTTGCGATATTGGAAATATGCCAGTTCTGTGAGAGTTTGCTTTCCTTTTTCTGACTGACACACACACTCAGTTTGAAGAGCAAACAGCTCAAAAGGTAATTTCGGGATCAATATAAATAAAACTGGCACTTCTCTGATGGCAAGTTCTTTGTTATTGCTCTGGGTAGAAGCAGTAGTGGACAGGCTTGGAACATGGTGTGGCATATGATGAATCACTTCTTCTGCGTTGATATTTTCTTTGTCTGATTTATTATATTGCCAAGATTAAGATATAGATGTTCTATGTAATATGTTGCTCTGTGCATGTGGATGCAAAAGCATGACATGTAGTAAATCCATTTATAGTTCACTTCTGACTTTTAGGCCACATGCTCTCTTCCACTAATTCATCAACTTCAGACTTATCCTACTATTACAAAACAGTGAAAAGCCACCATCTTTCAGGAGGAGACAGCAGTCTAATACCTCATTCTCTTCTCAGATGTAGAATTTTCTGTTTTATAAAGCACACTAGGTTTATGATGGAAAAGGCAGACCAGAATATTAATTCATTTTTCCTGGCATAAAAACGTCATGTTTTTTAAGTAATGTAAAATCTCCGAGAAGACCTAGTTTTAGGCAGACAACACTGAATATTATGGGGAGACTTTTTTTAGCATGTTAGAGATGAAGGTAGATTGAGGGCATTCTGCTCATCATTGAAGCTGGCAGTCCAAGATCCAAATTCAGTCTGAAACTCAAAGCTGTGTGACTGCCAAGCTGAAGCCAATGAATCCCATCTCTCAGTAGGACTGTGCTCAGTGCCATACTGTGTGTGGATATGCATTTCTGATTTTCTGGTAACAGGGTGGATAGCAAGCCCGTGACCGTCTGCATTTCCACATGAAACATACTCCATGTACTCTGAATGGATCAAGTACCAAAGGAAAACATAGAATAGTAGAGAAAGCAAGAGAAATAAAGGCTTAATTAGTGGAAATGAGAACTGCACTGTGATAAAGGGAAAAGGCATAACTACAAAACATGCGTTTTCAAGATTTCGAGAAGAAGTGGAAAACTACTTTGCAGTTGTGCTTCTGCAAGTGATATAGAAACTCTGCATTTCCAATAACCAGCTGAGGACTAAGGAAGATGCTAGAGTCAAAAGCAGAAATGCTGTAATGTTCTTACCAAGAAATGCTTTTAGTTCACTTACTGCCACCTAACTTCTAAGCAATTCACAGAGTGTTCATCACTTTAATGTTGCAGAGCTGCTGTGGAACTTTTCCACCAGAAAAAGCATACTGGAAACACCGGGTTCCCAGGGCAGGCTGCTAAGATCATTCAGACCCCAGACAGCAAGAAAGAATTAGCAGTTTTATGAGGCTTCTCTCGAGCAGGCTATAAGAGTTTCATTGACATTTATAACCATTTTTTATTAGATATAAAGGGTGTCCAAAATTTCTTCTTCTTCTACTTAGTAGTATTTCTTGTTCCCATCTCTACCCAGAGAGTCTTCCTATGTTGTGTTCAAGTTAAAAAAAAACAAAAAACAAGATGGTGAGTTGGCTTTGCTGGACAAGTGTAAAAAACCCTATAAAATGGATTCTGTCTCTGTGCCTAGTAAACCTTGACGGGACCTAATATTTCCTAGGCATCATTGTCTCCTCAAAGAGTAAACAATTTCTGACATAAATAGAATCCTGATTTTCCTATACACTAGTTGTACAAAAGCTATATGAAAAACCATGAAGTTGATGGAATCAAACAGGACTAAGACATGCAATGCTGAATATCTGACGCTGTCCAAAACACAGCTGGAGCAAAAGCCTACAACTCAAGCAGGGGCATAACTTCTGCACAGGCAGGAAAAAGTTCACTGGCTAAAGGTTTCATTTGGTAAAAGTTAAATAGGAAATGAATGTAGAATAAGCAGTTACACACACAAACATGGATATTTATTCACAGCCATATTATGTATCTTCAGCGTTCAACAGGCTAATAAATAGCACAATGAGCTTATTCACTGTGAATCACTGATAGAATTTAGTTGTTGTTTTCATAGCAGACACATCAGGGTTTCCATGATTTTTTTGTTATTCAAAATGATTCACTGAATGTCATGAACAAATAGTATTTCGGCGTACAGATTTTCATATTTATGAATATTCATGTATCATTTACTGTTTTTAGCTTATTTGGAAATTCAAATTTCGTCTGTTTTTTGACGTGTTTACACGTGTTAATATATCCCTATACCCTGTCTTATATTGACAATACTTACAGTTGGATTTTTGGGGCAAATATTTGCATTACTATTATATTCTGTGCATTATTATTCTGAAAGAACATGCTTAAAATTCTCTGGATACTGTTTTCAGAATATATATTTGAATAATTTTCTCTTTTTGCTTGTTTATTTACAGAAAATAAATAGAAGCAGTCCAAGTAAAACTGGATGGAAACTTTCCCACTATTTCTCCCTTCAGCAGTCTTATTCAAAGGTTATCAGCACGTGGAGTGTATTGTGGATGGATTGTTTTATGACCATTATTAACACATGTAGTTAAGAAACCAAAATGAACAATCAAACTTCAATATAAGGTTCATTATTTTCCCTTGAAAAGGTTTCCTTTGAGTTTTTTCCATGTACCATTCCATACTTTAAATTAGTATTTTTACTAATTTCACCCCACTCAATGTATCCAGTCCTAAAGAACTTTAGGATCCATTCTTACATTTATGTCTCTTAAAATTTCCAGTAGTTGCTCTTAATTCAATACTGATCATCGTGTTGTGACTATAGATTTTACTGATGTGGGCAGAACAAAGAGAAGACTGAGAAACTCATATGTTTAAGAGTTTTCACCACACTCAGATCAGGGATGATGAGGTGTCATAGGCGTATATGTTTATATAGGTGTGGCAAAGTAGATACAATTGGTCTACTATTAATCTACACGTTGTTGATGTTTTATCAGAGGATAAAATCACACAAAGTAACACTTGTGAAGGCACGTCTCAGGTATTGCTGTCTAACAAAGCTTGGGGAACGTCACTGGGCTTCATGTTTGACTTTTCTATATCAAATATTTGTCTAAACTCCTTTTACTTTCTTACAGTACAGCAGCATTATAAATAAGAAAAACCAGAGAAACCAAGTGCTAGAATTCAGACATAGGGATTTTTTTTTACAGAAGTGTGATGGCCTCTTAACAAATCTTCAAGGAAGGCTTAATGTGAGTATCATCCCAAGAAAAGTTGCATATCAGAGAAGCTTCTATCCTGGCTTTTGGTCTTATGCGTTAAAGAAAGATGCGTTAATGAAAAGAAGAAGAAATTCAGATTTAGCCCAAATGTAACGCTTAAGCCTGCAGATGGATTCCCATGTCTGGATTTATTTTTTTAAAGCTTTCTCTCTGCAAGAACAAAATTGCTATTATGTAATATGTTGAACACATAGAATAATATAAAATTAGTTCTACTTCCATCAGGCAAAAAGTTCACCTTGCTCAAAAGCCTGTCTCACTCATATCTATCCATATTTTATAAAGCTATATATAATATTATGGAACATATATTATCTGCTGTCAGCACAGCACTTGATTCCCTTACAGGTACAAAACGGGGAACCCACAAATGGTTTAGGTTGGGTCTTGTGGCTAGAATAATTTCTGGCCAAGAGGACACTGTTGTCCCAAATCCCAAATGAGAACCACCCCTCTTCAGGTATCATTTGTCTTCATAACAAAATGGATTTAAAAAAACGTTTTGCTATTTATCACAAAAGGGATCCTACTGATTCTCTTGTTGAGGAGTCTTTGCATCTCTTCCAATACTGCCATGCTCAGCTGAAGTACCGGTTCACAAAACAGAAAGATGGGTAATACATTTTTGCCTCTCACAAATATTAATTTTATTATAGTTGTACACGTTGATTTATCTTTAGATTTGTATTTTCATAGACCTGTCCATCTCACATTCTTTTCTACATTTATCTTCCTGTCATTTAGTCTACTTATCTTTAAGGAAACAGTTGTTTATATTGGGTGTTTTTTTTCCCATTTTTTCTGTAGAATTAGTCTTGCTGTAATTGCTTTTAATTTTTTAATTGACATTGGTGTTGTTTTCTAAATGTCTTCTTCATTTATGATTTCATTTATAGCAGTTCTGTTTAACATACTCCCACCTCTGAGCAGATGACAGCTTATCAGGGGAACAAACCTTCTTGCCCCTTCTTTTTGATGCCAATATCAAGATAATGTTAGCCTTATGTTTTTCTTTTTTCATCCCCTTGTTCTTTTCAGCTGCCTTCCTCCTTCACTTCATCGTTGTTGTCTTGGTACATTAATTATATTTTCTAAGCCAATAGCCCTTAAAATTGAGTGAGGGAAAAGGTAAAAAAATTAGCCCCAAAAATTCCTGTTCTGTATTGTGAGAAAAAAGTGTTTAAAAAGTAGCTATATAGGTATAAGTAATCAAATTAAAAGAAAAAGGACTTTGTCTATATTGGCATATTTTTAACACAGCTAACTACAAAGCCAAACCTGTGTAAACAGAGAATACAAATAACAAATATTTTCAATTGTGCTTAAGAAAAAAAGTGGCTCTGAAAAGGATTGATTTTTTTTTTTTGTGTATAACTCGTTGTATCTCAGCTGCTGTGTTATGCCATAGCTAAGAGGGAAAATGCCTATGGCCAGAATAATGTGACCTCCTGGTGTTTCAGGGCATTTTGGCCAGATTGCAGAAAATACCGTGGAGAAAATGAACGTTTTTAATTTTTTTTTTTTTTAATTTCTCCAGCAAAGCAATCATGCTCAACTGGAAAAGACTCTCAATAGAAGATTCAGACTTCTTTAGCCTTTTAAGGGTTTCAAAATAAATGTAAGCATTATTTTACAGTAATAATTATATCTTCCAGTTTGTGTTGGTTATCAAAATTAACCCCAAATTCTGAATGGTTGCAACAGAAAAGAAGTTAGACTCCTCAATAAACAAATTATTGCTCAAAAATTTTGTTCTGTTTTTTCCATAGACGTAAAATCCGAGAACATCTCCAATAAGAGACCATTATGTAATTAAAAAAAAAAAAAAAAAAAAGAAAAAAAGAGGGATAATGATATCCACTAGATGGGAATTGTAACTAAGTAAATTCAACCCAGGAAATAACCTTCTCTTTCCTCTTTTTCCTCTTTCCTTCTCTCTTTACCTCAATTAAACATCAGAACAGTGAATCTCAAAAAAACCAGAGGTACAGGAAGGTGTTCTGAGGTCTCCCCAGAACCTTGTTTTCTCCAGGCTAAACAACTCCAACTGTCTCAGCCTGACTTCATTGGAGATGTTCTCCAGCCCTCCGTTTGTCTTTGCAACCATGCTTTGATTTCACTCCACCAGATCTTTGTCCTTCTTATGTTGGAGATTCCAGAGCTGGATGCAGCTCTCCAGCTGGGGTCTCACAAGGGCAGAGGAGAGGGGCAGAATCCCCTCCCTGGCCCTGCTGGCCACTGCTTTGGATGCAGCCCAGGACAGGATTGGCTTTCTGGGCTGTGTGTGCACATTGCTGGGTCATGTCCAGCCTCTCATCAACAAGTTGTTAATTGCTTTTGGTGTTACTGCATGGAAGAAACATACAAAGGAAAATTGAGTTAGAATCAAGCTAGAATGATTTGCCATGGAGAGAGAGGTCAGAGATGCAAAAGGATAAGAGCAAACCTCCGATTGAGAGATGACGTTCAGAGTGAACCCTCTTGCTTTCTAAACTCCTGATGGACCTTAGGGGTGGCTAAGTCCAGCCCTCATCTCAGACGTGAACAATTTACACCTAACAGAATCAGGTACATGGATTTAATTAGTATTAATTCAGCATTCTATCAGTTACTTATGGAGGATATACTGTGATTAAGAGGTCTCTCTGTCCTGGGTAAAGAAAGGTCTCCTAGTCTCAAGTAAGGAATCTCAAACGTTGAGAGGCATCCGTGCTCAAGGGAAGAGTCACTTGGCATGCAGTCCAGTTGCAATTTAGAGAGAACCCAAATTACACTCATCCAAAGAAGACTGTCATTAGTAGAAGGTCTTTCTGCCTTGAGGAGCAACTTTGAGAGGTGTCCCATGGTATCAGCCACATTGCCTAGCAGGAAGGGCTGGAGGAAGGCTTCCTTAGTCTGTCATATTTACAGAATGAAGTGGTTGGCTCCCAGTCAAATTGCATACAATGGGAAGGTGTGCATGAGACCTGGTACCCACAACTTTCTGTGTTTCTTGCTAAACAAGTCTTGGAAAAGCAGATGGTTGGTGTTCTCAGCTCATATGCATCAATGCCTGCTGGGTTGCACTACTCCTTTGGAGTTTTCCTGGAGGACTCCTTGGCCCAGCTCTGGCTCAGACCTTTATCTCCTTTGAAGCCTGCACCAAAGCACTGCTGGTTGGGTTAAGGGGCTGCATCGATCACAAGAGTTCACAAAATCATTAATTCCACAGTCCTTTTTATACTGAAAGTAATGGAAATTTTATACTAATGATAGGTCTGTTCTGATTAATCATACCTAAGTTTTTATGACACATAACTTAAAAGTTTATCTTGTCATATTTTGCAGCTTTCTCTCCTAAATATACTTTTATTCCTCCTTTACAGAATCTTACTGGAACATGCATTTTTTTTTTCCCCTGGGAAAAAACCCTGCAAAATCCTGGAAAATCTCACCACAACTGTCAAGTGGCACTCCAGCTGTCATTAACATAACTGCATGTGGCAGAACATTGTGTAGGTGGTAATGGGACTGTGACACATATAAGTGCCCCTTTTCTAGGAGGGGCAATATCTACACTAGTGAGTAGTGTAGAGCAGTCAGAACAGTTCCAAAGTTTTCTGAGGATTCAGTATGGATTCCACTTTATTTCAGACTAGCTCCTCTCCAGTACTGTGCACTAAATGCCTGATAGTTGTTTGATGTATATGTAATTCCGGAGTGAATCTTCTAGGTTAGTCTTATTACAAATAAGTCTAATTTATTAGCTCAAAGATTACCTGAAAATATAAATTTTAACATTATAAATGGATACCATCAGGAGATTTCCTTCCAAAGCACTCTATTGGTCTGACCTAAAATTCTGACATAACTGTACTCTGCAGCATATCTTTTTTCCCTCCTACCTTTTCAGCAAAAGATTGGGAGTTCAGAGATCTCTTTTACAGACTTAACTTCACACTTCTTTCCTTTAAGAAACAAGAAAGCAATGCAATCCTCTGAAGCAACTTCAACCTGTTAGGATTTCAAAATTAGACCTGAAAAGAACACACCTTTCTCCTCTTCAGAGATATTGACACTGGCAGCGTTCAAGATGGTAATAAGAGAACTGCTTTTGTTCAATTGCTGCTGCAGAATACAACAGTGAAAGAGGCAGGGTGATTAATTGCACTCTTTTCACTTTCACAGCTATTCCAGAAGCTGGTAGACATTTCCCTATGAAATGTCAGTTAGAGATTCCTAAATTATGTCTATTTTTGTTTCATATTAAAAATTATTTTAATAGGCAGTATTAAAAGCTGAGTGTTCAGTACAGAACTGTCTCTTGATGTAAGCCAAAACTGTAGATTATCACACGTTAAACACTTTTACCCATCAAAAACAATTCCATGTATAATGAAGTAAACAAGCAAACAAAATTTAAAAAAATATAAACCAAAAGCACCTCAAACAGATAGATTAGGGGTATTTCAATGCCTTACGTGATTATGAGATATTTTTACATCTTCCTCAGAGACGCTTGCACCTTTTCCGTTACAGCTGCCTTGATTCCAAATTTGACTGTAGTAATTCTACCTCCTTCCTAAAAAACCTCCTCTGGCTTTCTACCCTTTGGTCCTATCTTCAGCAATTGATGTCTGAAGCCATTGTGATGCTTACCTCCAGAAGTATTTCTGCATTTACTTCAGAGCAGAACTGTACTGTATATGGTGTGTTTGCTATAAAATTCATGTGACTTGCACCCTTCTCCATAGTCCTGTTCATTTCCAGGTGTCCCTCAAGTGTGAGCAGACATATTTAATAGGACAGAGGCAGTCAATGTCTGAGACATGGTCATGCTCAACTACATAATAGAGTGTACAGCAACTGCTCCCTGAGTTGTGTGATGGTGTCATGACAAGTGTACAGATGGTGACATGGTAGGATGGGATGGGAGTGTAAGATCCTTATGTGACTATATTAGGCCCACTCCAGGAAATATGGTGCTTTAAAGATAATTGCAAAAAGTGTTACCAGCAGAAGAACAAAACCTTCACGTTCCTATATAAATGCCTGTAACACAAGGCTCCTGTTTCATTCTCCAAGTACTCCCTTCTTTCTCCCTCTGTGAATTCAAAAACAAGGAGAGAGGAGACTGATGCTTTCTGACAAGGCTATCTACAGAATCAAAACATTCCAGAATAGCTGAGGAACCTCTGGAAATTGTCAAGTCCAACCTGTGCTGATGTGGGTCACATAGTACAGGATGCTTAGGTCCGTGACCAGGTGGGTTTTGAACAACTCTAAGGTGAAGATTCCACAACCTACCTGCTACAGTGTCTGACCACCCTCATAATAACTTTTTCCTTTTCTTCAAGCAGAATTTCTAGTTCTAGAATTTCAGTTGATGTTTAAATCATTGTCTAGGTTCTATCGATCGTATTGACCAGCTTTACACTGACAGAAATGAGAGCTTAGATATTCAGCGCACATAAAGACACCTACATATGAACATCTAAATGCAAATGTCTAATCTTGAACTGATTACCATTTCATATATCTGTTATTTAAGATCTGTAAAGCTTAGGGGCATGAAACTTTAACAGCTTGAGAAAATCAAATAGGTAGGTAAACAAAAAAAAGGCACAGCACACAGGAGAACATATTAGCAATGGTTACTTAGCAATGTTACTTGCTTAACTGCTTAAGTAGCAAACCCATATTAAGATTTAATTGGAATTTTAACTACAAGACAACATTAAGTCATGTTACTGCTGGTTATTCACTAAAGCAAATGAAATTGGTTTATTACCAAAATTATGAATGTAAGGTAGTTTCTCAGAATCTGCTCTGAGAGGTTTCCAGATGGCGTATTTCTTCAGGTAGTAAAAGAAACCATATGTTTTCTGTCTAAACTGTTTTTTGCTTTAAACAAAAGAAAATAATAACAACAGAATGTAACATAATTAAAGGGAAAGGTCTTCACCTTCATCAGTTTTTATGCAAAATAAGGATGTACATGAGTTTCCAGGGACTCACCACATCCTTCTAAATAGACGAGTGCAAATAAAACTAAGTGTTTTACCTTTGCATCTCTTGAAAGTTTGAATGATAAGGGACCCCAATGCCAGTAGAAGCCATTAGAGGCTATGTAGGTATTTCTGATAAGGCAGCAAGTTTTCAGACTGAGAGATATGAATTGGTGTATTGGGTTTGCATTTGCCAAGCTTTGGTAGAGGGGGGCTACAGAGGTGGTTTCTGTGAGAAGTTGCCAAAAGCTTCCTCCATGTCCAGCAGAGCTAATGCCAGGTGGCTCCAAGATGGATGAGCTGGTCAAGATTGGATCAATTAGAAATGGTGGTAATGCCTCTGTGATAACAGATTTAAGAAGAAAAAGAAAAAAAGTTATTCCACAGATGTAATTACTGCCAGAGAAGAATGGGGTGAGAACACGTGAGAGGAACAACCCTGCAGACACCAGGATCAGTGCAGAAGGAGGGGAGGAGGTACCCCAGGCACCAGAGCAGAGATTCCCCTGCATCCCGTGGTGCAGACCATGGTGGGGCAGCTGTGCCCCTGCAGCTCATGCAAGTCCACAGGGATGCAGAGATCCACCTGCAGCCCATGGAGGAGCCCCACACTGGAGCAGGTGGGTGCCTAAAAGGAGGCTGTGAGCCCATGGGAGGCCCCTGCTGGAGCAGGCTCCTGGCAGGGATCTGCAGACTCATGGAGAGAGGAGCCCATGCTGGAGCAGTTTTCCTGGTAGGACTTGTGATCCAATGGGGGATCCATGCTGGAGCAGCCTGTCCTTGAAGGACTGCACCCCATGGAGAAGTGACCCACATTGCAGCATTTCATGGAGAACTATTGCCCATGGGATGGACTCAAGTTGTAGCAGTTCATGGAGAACTATCTCCCATGGGAGGGACCCCACGCTGGAGCAGGGGAAGGACTCCTCTCCCTGAGCAGCAGCAGAAACAATGTGTTATGAAGTGACTGTAGCCCCCCTGTCCCATCTCCCTGCAATGCTATGGATGAGGAGGTGGAGCTGGGAAGGAGAAGAGGGGAGAAGATAGTTTTAAAGGCTGTTTTTACATCTCATTATCCTGCTCTGATTCTGTTAGTAATAAATTAAATTAATATCTCTAATTTGAGCCTGTTTTGCCCATGACAGTATTTGGTGAGTGATCTCTCCCACTCCTTATCTCAACTCATGAATCCTTCATTATATTTTCTCTCCCCTGCCCAGCTGCAGAAGGGAGTGACAGAGAGGCTTTGGTGGGTGCCAGGCATCCAGCCAGGGGCAAAGCACTACAATTGGTTTGCATCTTCGTTGCTTAGGATTAGTTTCATTTAGAGTAGATTTTTCTCAGAGAGCTGCAGTGGTTCAAAATAGTGTGAGGGAGCAAGATTATGATTAAGTATAATAGTCAATCAGGTCCTGATTTTACTCCTTGAAGCCTTTTCATTTGAAGATGTGGATTTTATGACCTTTTTTTGCAGCTCGGTTGGTACTTAAGGAACAGCACTATGAATGAGAATATGGTTCATAATCATCTTTAGAGGTGTTGGGATTTTTTTGGACATAGTGCAATCCGCCAATATTAGAGATTCCCAAGCAGTCCCTGAATAAGATACCAGGTCTCTGCAGAGATATTAGCTTGAGGAGTATAGTCATTTTAGAGCAGTGATTTGTCCATTCTAATTAGCCCTGCTTAGGCAAATGAATCCAGTAATTCAGTTATACTTCTTCTAATAGTGATACTTTGTTCAAATTATTCCATTCAGATTTCATTGCTGATAATATTTTAGTAAAATATATGATGTATGTGGGGACAACTTCTCAGTAGGTTATAGTAAGTCTAAAACCAAAAATGGAGATTTTCCATGTGAAGTAAATCATTTTGCAAATGGGCATCAAAGAAAGCACCATTTTAAGCCCCAATTAGTACAAAATTTCACAGAAATGAGAGCATACTTTGCGTCCTGCAGAGATATAAAGCTCAGCTCCGTTCCAATTATAAAACACGATGATCGGTATCTTTGCAGCACAGCACACATCCAATGATTATACAATAATACTGTCACTAGGAACTGTTTACCCAGTACAGACCAAACATCTGTCTCTTGTCCAAAAAACCCTATAAAACCTACCCCTCGTAAACCAAACAATAATTCCATAAATAATGTTTTAAGATACTTTTTAATGCATAGGATTTAGGAGCCACGTGTGAAACTCTACCTCAGTGACCAGACCCATTATCAAATTCTATAGCTGACTCCAAAATGTGTTGGTGACTTGTTCTGTTAGAGCCTGACCCATTTGTATTCATTTAACAGCAGCTGCCAAATGGAATCCACAGGTAATATAGCACAGCCATAAGCTGCAATTAACCTCCCATGGCAGTTCAGCAGACACAGAGAGTCCTGTGTTTCATTCCTATTCTGTGCCACTATCAAAGACCCTGTCCAAAATGACCTAGACACAGGCACATCTGATCAAAAGGGTACCTAGAATCTGAATGTGCTATAACCAGCCTGCTTGCTACTGCTGTTGTAACGGGCCCTGAGGCACACCAAAAAGTCACTTGTCTTCTCAAAAGAAGACAAATGTAAGATTCTATTTAAATTCTTCCTGCTTCAGTTTCCATTTTGCCTTCAGTGATATCTTTTACAGAAGATAATTAGCACCATGAATGAGCCATCTGCATCACTCATGTTGATTTTGCAGTCCCGCTGGAGCTGAACCTTTAGCCTTTAGCTTAGCCATTTGGTGCCTGTGAGACTAGCCGTATGTCATGGTCATTGACAAAGATAAATAAGGATGCCTTACTGAAGTAAGGAGAAGTTATTAATAAAAATAATGTGAAATGGGCTGATCTGAATGCTTCTTACTGGTAACATGCTTAAACAAAAGCTTAGTCTTTTATTAGCACTAAAACTTCATCTATAGGATATCAAAAAAAGAAAGGAAAAGAAAAAAATGGAAAAAATTATTTAAACGTTACATAATCTGCTTCTATCTCTGCATAGGCTTTAGCTGCAGTATTCATGAGAGCATGTGTAGCCAAAGAGAATGTTGCTGAATTTTTGACAATGTCAGTCAGGGTGCAAGCTTTATCTTTACTGATTTCAGAGAAAAATGCCAGCCAAATAAGAAGAGCTTTTCTTGTCTGCCACTTTGAAGAACCATATAGAAAAGGTTTCAAAACAACCCCTCTTCCAAGTCTGTTGTCCTTAAATCAGTTCCCTTTTAGTCAGAAGAGAGAAACATCAAAAACGTTATTCAAAGATGATTCTGTATCAACATGCCTTGTCATCCAACAATTTTGTTCACTGTTTTTTCACCTTTTACAAGGCTCCAAGATTTCATATCCCAAAGTTTGTATCAGAAATTCTCCTGAAATCTTTACCAGGATGCTCTGGTCTCTATATGCAGTTTCTTGCTCAAACAGCCTGGAGAGCTGGTAGCTGTCGAAAGATTAACCCCTCAGGGTCCAGTCCAACATATAGTAGGTTCTTGATTTAACTGGAGACTGAACTGCACAAACAGCAATAGATTTTGACCAAAAAAAAATTAAAAATATGCACACTGTTGCCTAATACTCCTTACTGGAAGAGAATAGCAATTGGATGGTTAAAGAGATGTGTTGATCTTTGTCACAATATTATTGCAAAAGAAATTTTCTTAGTAGGAGAGTAGAGCTTGGATCAGAAGAATGACAATAAATCGCTGAGAAAAAAAATCTTGTGGTACCCAATGTTTAAGGCTGTTCTTATACTGATGTTAAGTCTGACAGGCAGTACTGACATTTAGTCTTTTGTGCTTTATAAAGAAGAAGGAAGACCCTCACCCAACAATATTTTCATTCATATTTATTTTTCAGATGTATTAAATTCATGCGACTTACATGTTACAGCTGCTATTGCATCTGAAGTCAGTAGACCAGCGAACAACTTAAAACGTTTGACATTTGAGGCTGCCAGACTGGTGTTCAACACAATCAGTGGGGACAATCACTCACTGCACGTAACATAGAAAGCCAAGGCTTTGGGGCTTGCACAAATTCTGTCTCGCCATAGACAAGTTACCGCAGTGGCTATTTTCATGCCAATAACATTTTTATTACTCCAAGATGAACCACTCAGACCTTTACTGGAAAGCAGATTTAACTTTCCATTCATGTTTTTCTTTTATTTGTTTACTGTTTGTGGCTGTTGAAACATCAGCTATCAGAAGAAGCATTCGAATGGGTTGCTTTTTAAGTCAACTTCAGTAGCACAAATTTCAGCTCTTGTATACAAACTGCAGTTTTGGGAGATCTAAGACACATTGAAACTGAAGCCTGCAATACTTAAATAAATAAAATGTCAGGATGTCTGGTTTAGGATGCAAGTTAATAAAAGAACAAGGAAAGAAGTGCTACCATTTCTGACAGTTCCAGTCCCAGCATCCTCATTAATAGAGCGGAAGATGATTTTTTTTTAAACACATTCATAATCATCTCTGAACTACTCTCTGAAACTGCAACTGTTTTTGCTTCCTCAGTGGTTGACATTACCTTCCTGGATGTTTTGATTCCTCACAGTAGAGACTTTGCGATGTGCCTTGGGTTTAGGCTTTATGGTTTTTGTGAAAGGCACATCAAAATACATAAAACAAAATCAAAGTGTCAGAACATCAGAAAGATATAACCAGATACTTTAATTAATGTGAGAGTGTAGAGAGGGAACTAAAGTCTAGATTTTTTTTTCCTTACTGAAGGCTAATTTAGTCCACATTATTTATTTATTTAATTTTGGAATCTTCAGAAAGCATGTCTTATGCAAAACATATAAACAGCTAGGGAAAGATCTGAGCAGTTATTAAAAAAATTGTGTTCACTTCTCTGGGTACATAAAACCCTTAGCTTTTCTTGAAAAGGTAATAGGGTGTAAGGAGAAATTAACAGTTAAAGATTACATAACAAAGTTTGAAAAATTAGCACGCTATTGTTGGAATTACAGGAATGCCATGTCTGTAGGACTAAGAGAACAACATCTCAACTAAAATGGGCAATGTCTCCAAGTATGTCCTAAGTAGCATAGAACAGGTTATTAAAATATATATCAATAAATGCATTGTGCTAACACCACATGAAAAGCCAGGAAATTTGGCAGCTTTAGTTTATCCATCACTGAAGCATAGTAAAAAGAGATGAATGAGATTTGTGTGTGTACCTAAATGATCTCTCTATCAAACCCAAATTATTTTTAACAGACCATTGTCTAGTCCACTTTACAGTGACTCACAAATATGTCTTCCTAAACAAACCACGGAGACAGTTTCATGATATAATAAATCATATGGGACTGGTTTAGGATATTTCATTCCACTGTAAAATAGAAATTAGGATACAATTCAATCCATTAACAGAGATTTTCTCTACAAATTCTGCCATTTTTTTCCTGTTTTGTTAAGTGCCAGCTTATTGCTTCATCACTACTCCCTTTCATTATTCCTTCCTTAGAATTCCCTCCAAACCTAAACTTACTGTATTCATCCTTATAACACTCATTATCGTCATTCAGCAGTTCTGCATATTTTTTAGTTCAAACTGACCTTTAAATATGTTACTATGTTTGAATAATTTATTCTGCCCACTTTTAGAAGAGTAACATCCTAAGGAAAATTATTTGGTGGGAAAGGTTTTGTTCAGCTATGTTTTGGGAAAGTTTGCTATGAAAAAAAAACAAAGAAAGAAAGAAACTCATTCCAGAAACCAACAAATAAAGAAAAATCTTAGAAAGATCCTAAATTATTTTCTATCAGATTTCCAGCCTTTCCAGATGGAAGTAAGATGTGTAAATTTGGATAACATCTTTTGTTTATCTTCAACAGTTTGGATGATATTCCTCTTTTTGAACTCTTTATACAACTTTGCAACAATACTTGCAAAAATTTATTTTTTTTGTTCAAATCTAACTCATACCAAGGAAAGGCCTTTCCCTGAAATAGACCCTTTTCAGTACTAACTCCGTGCAACAGAATCTCCAGTTAAAATTGGGTCTATCTCTTTTTTTCCATGTCTTTCCAGATTTACCTTGGAGGAGCACATCTAAAACTAGTGGAACAGGAATTTAGTATTAATTTTATAATGTCTTTAAATCTCAAAGAGTTGTCTCAACCACATCATTATCATTAGGTATTTGATCAATAACAAGTGACTGCTCACTGCTTAGTCTACCTACACATCTATTATTCTATGGATGCTTTGTATCATTGACTACATAAACTCATTACATAATGATTCATATAATTGATTATCTAAACCATGCAGTAGTTGCCTGAGTGGGTAATCTAAGTTTCTTAAACAGGAAGACTTTTTTCCTACTTCACTGAGCCTTGAAATGTTCAAGACCAGTTTGTGCAGATTGAAAGAACTTTGTGCATTTATTTTTTCCTATTCCTTCCAACAGAAATACCATCAGTGGCATTCCACAAGCCTTCAGGCTGTTACCCGAAGTAGTAACTAAGGTAACATTTGACTCAATAAGTCAAATGGAATTTACATGCACTAAGGCTCATTTGTCGCATACATAAGGCTTTATTTAGTGAGGAGTTTGAGGGTTTGTTAGTGATGAAAAATGCATTTATTTTGTTGAGAAAACATACCCTGAGACACATAACATATTCAGGTTGCCATATGCAGTCTTGGACAGCTTGCTGGCAGGTCAAAAGAGTGTTGGAGCATCAGCGCTCATGATACAGCTGGAAGGAACTGAGATTCTTATTCTGACAGCAATCTTGCAGCTTCTACCACACTCTCCCCCCATTCAGTGACATTAACCTTTGTCACTGAGTGCTGAGTTCTTACTTATAAAATTGTTTGAGTTTTATACCTTTGGACCTTTGGCTAGACTGTAGTTTGGCTACTGGAATACTCTGTTCATAATGATGGAGGGCTCTACATATCCAGGCTTCACCAGTTGCTGTGTTCCATTTGCTCAGCTACTATTCCTTCCTTCCTTCCTTCCTTCCTTCCTTCCTTCCTTCCTTCCTTCCTTCCTTCCTTCCATTTTTCCAGCTCAAGGCTGTACATATTCCATTATCAGTAACTGAATCACTAAGTCCTCTGGAAGTCAAACTGCCTTAAACACCACATTGTAACAAGAGAGACCAGATACCAAGTTCCTGTTACTTGATTCCCACAGCAAATTCTCATAACAAGTGCTCTTCATAACAAATCAAACAGGCTCTATCCCTGATGTCTTGTAAAATCAAGGGGAGGAAAAGTAGTGTAATGCCTGCAGCCTTTTACTTACAATGGCTGTCTGGTATTTGTTGAGCCATAAAAAACCAAAATCTGAACATGATGGAAGTTTGAGTACTACATGAAAACATACATGAGAACAGTGGGCAACACAGTGCCTGCAATTGTGTGCAACAAGACCAGTGAGTTCCTTAACAGGACCTGCCAAGTTCTATATTCCCAGATTAATACGCAGAGTTTGATTAAACGCTGCTGTACAGACAATTCCATTGTCTCCTTAGCATAAAACTCAGCTTTTATAAAACTGTGTTCTCTTCTGTTTCTCTAGATCTGTGTACCTCAAAGGAGAAGGTTATTGAAGTTTTTAAGTTGTTAAACTTTTGATAGACATCAAACTGTAGTAATTATGCTTTTTGTTTAAAATTAAAATTTTCTGTTGTAGTACTCACACAAATTATATTAACTCTTTGCAATGATCATTCCAGAAGGATTAATGCCAGAGGGATAAGGTATATGAAAGTCTAACCCAGACAGTAAAGCTTTTAATTGGTAATTACTGCCCTTTTTTTGCCATCATTATAAGCTTTTAAGGCCTGTTGACTTTTAAGTCTTCTCTAGCTTTATTGCTTGGTTTGATTCTTAGCCTGAGTCTGTCTCCTGACTTCCTAAGAGTTATTTCAAGGAGTTATTATACAAATTATTCCTACATTGACCTTTATGAAAGCACTGTGATAATTGCATGTTTTCCTACAGTAAATCCTCATCTAAACCAGTGTCATCTGCAGCAATAAGGAAACAGCTCTTCACGGGGAGGGTAAGGTGTCCATCATAGGCAATTGAACTTGGCGTGTCACTCACATGAAAGGAGTTCACATCCAGGCTCCATCAAAGGAGGGTGGAGGCTTGAAGCCTGGGCTGCAGTGCCTGTACCAGAGCCATTGAACTACAGGGTGCTCTGATGCAGCAGTGTTGTTTCTCAAAGGGGATAGAGCAGAACCTCTATCCCCTTTGTCGAGAAACTTGGAATTCTTTCTCAAAATTTATATTCCCTATGAAATGTTCCAAATAAGGTAAAAGAGATGTCTTTTCCTCAATTTTAATATTTTTAATAGAAGACTGGTAGACTTTTGTTTTTAAACTTGTCGTGTACAGAATGGGACTGAAGAGTGTCATGCACTAAAAAAAGATAATAAAATGAACCTTAGAACTGATTCCTAAATCAATAATAAAGTTTATTTTACATGTACAACACCTGCAGAGACAGTCATGAGACCTGTTGAGCACCTGGTTTACCAAAGTTAAGTGCAAAGAATACAGAAGTTTTAGGGCCCAAAGGGAATCAATTTTAAATGATTTAAAGAACTTGTGATCCTAGTCTCTCATTTAGAAGAATGCTTGCTGCTTGCAACAAAATACTTAAAGATAGTATTCAACTCCAAAATTATAACCGTAAGTGCATAAAGAAAAGGACAGAATTAAAATTGGTGGCATATGCTGGCACTATGCAGGTTGGGCTTTGTTTGTTTGTTTGATTTTTTGTAGTTTTTTAAGTTCACTTTGCAGAAGGCTTTTATGCATGTAACCATTTTTACAACCAACCCCAGGAAAGTTGCATGGATGCATTCCTATGCATACATGAGCATGAAGAGAACTGTTTATAGTTCTGCACAGCACACTACACAATAAAAATTGAGTCAAGTGCATGCTGAAGTCAACAAAGATTTTCACGTAACGGTCATTGGGTTGCCTTGAGCTTGTCAGTATTAGAGATTTTCCACTTCTACAAAAGTTGGGTCACTACGTGTAGGACACTGTGGATGGCAGTGAGGACATAGAGGGTGGCACCTGTGACCAGGTGAGAGAGGGGAGAATTGAGCGAGCAGCTGCATGGTGCTTAATTTCCATCTTAAACTTGGATGTGGCTTAAACCACAACAATTTTCCATTCTGTATTATATTTTGACTCAAGCAGAATTTCTTCCACATAAACTGGATGTTTACTCCCACAAAAAAGTTGCCAAATAAAATAGTTTGCAGTAGAAATACTGTTGCTCTGACTGTCCCCTAGCAATAAGGAAGGAAATAATATACTGTATTAAAACTTCTAATCACAGATTTCTTTTGCCCTTGAAAAAGCTGGCAGACGCTTTATTAGAAGTTATAATGGCACTGTAAATCAGATAGCAAAGGGTCATACATGAATTATGGGTTTCAGAAGAATTTCCAGAAGACAACATGCTATGTTAGTTGAAAATAATGTGTTCACTGCTTCACTGATTTGCACCTTTTGTGTCCATTTTCACCCCTGTGCAGGAAAGCTAATAGTATTAGTGGCACTTTATATTCTCTGTACAAAAGAGAAATAGAAAAACCACTAAATTTTGACTACTTAATTTTTATTTTAATAAGCCTAAATTTATTTTTATTTTTATAATGAACAAGATAATCTAAAGTGAATTCAAAGGAAAATAGTTCTTCAGCTATTTCTATTTGATGACTGAAAGACTTATTGTGAATATCAAAACTGCTTTACGATCCTTACTTTGCATTTTTGTACCCAGAAAAGCTCATAGTTGAATGTTTTCTAAATAGGTGTTAATTCACTAGTGTTCTTGATTGTATAGCACTAACATAGTACCAAGAAGAGAAATTTCATTTTTATCTTAGCCTGTGATTTTATTCTTCTGTGTGAGGATGAATAGCACTCTTGATTTCAGTATGACGAGTGTAACAGCCAAGGGTACTCCAGCTTACAAATGACTGTAGACATATATATGTATAATTGAAAAGCAGTTTGCATAGAAGCCAAAAGTAGAAGACACTTATTCGAATGAAGGTTGACAAAAATCAATAGCATGCAACACCATTCCTTTCAAAACAAGACTTTTATACTGATTTATGTTTTCATCATGAGCTACATTTACATGGTGAAAGCATTTGGAGTGTTAACATATTTTTGGTGTTTCTAAACTTTGAAGCCACGGGACATTGCATTCACAACAAATAATTTAGCTCCAGCTTGCATACAGTCTCACAGAGGTTTAGTCTCATGCCAAGGATATAACACAAATTAATCTGCTCTTCCCGTGTCTTCTGTTTTAATGAAAGCTTTGTCACAGGCTGATTCTCACAGTAACTGTACTTTTTAAAGTATTTTGTGATATTAGGTGAGCGCCAAAGAGAGTAGGTGTATTTCATGTGAGAAAACAGAGACGCGGCATGGTAAACACACTGGGAAGATCAAAGCAGTTTTCAATGCAGAGGGAAAACAAAAGCATTCTAATATAAAGGTGGGGGACTTGCAAATAATATATTAATAAAAGATTGAGATAAAGGAGCAAAGTAGAAGCAGAAATCAGCTGATATCTCATGTCCTTCTCCTAGTAAACTCAAGAAGAAAAGCACACGAGGAGCACAATTGAATCTATCACTTAAGAAAACAGATAAAAAGAAAGCAGAGAGTGTGGTAAAAAATAAAATCCATAATAGGATCATAGCAGAATAATATTATTTCAGGTCTAAATATTGACAGACCACTACAATGAGGTCCACTCTGAGATGCATTTCGTCAGAGATACACACTGTAACACAAAAGTCAGGGTGATTCCCTATTGTTAGGTCACAAAAGATTTTTGGTGAACCACTTGAAAAGTGAAAAAACTCCAAAGTCCACAAAAGGATCTCGGAATCAATGAGAATGCTGAAATAGAAGGATTCTGTATAGAGTGCCCAGGCTGAAGACAAGAGTATTTTTTTTATTTTCTGTGTGTTGTGTCTCATGGCAACAGGCATGACAGAAAACAAGAGAAAACGATTAGAATGATTCAGTAGACTCTGCTTGTGTCTAGACTTGGGGCTGAGTCTCAGAACCATGACCCCAAAGTCAGAGACTGCACTAATTACTCATTGATCCATGCATTTTAAGAGTATGCTGTTGTCTGACCATCTGCATGCAGAGACCAAGACATCTCATCAAGTACTTGTTTTTAACAATCCTGTGACTTCGGATTGTACTTCAAGAAAACTAGTGATGACAAAGAGCTTGCTGAATCTCTATTCTAAAACACAGATCCTTGTTATTTAGGAGTTCCTCATATTTTATTTCTGCTTATAAATCTATTCAGGTCAATATGTAAATAATGACTTCTTATTTTAATCAAAACATTCTGTAGAATCACCTAAAAATGTCAGTAGTAACGAGTTTAAGTTTTCTTTTAAGGAACTGATAAAACCAGAAGCAGCTTAGGAACAGACCGAGAAATGGCAGAATTTGTTATTTCACAGAGAGCTGGAAACCGTGTTCAGAAATACACCGGCTGTTAGAAGCACTGCGACAGTCGTCAAAGCAGAAGCCTTTAAATTCAGTATCTCATATGTGATGACAGGTAATAACAGATGCATAGGTGAACGTGTGAGGAAAAGACTAGCAAAAGGAAAAGTTTTTTTACTGGAATGGTCTCCAGTACACTCAAAAATTTGCAGATCACGAACTTTTTGAAGAAGTTGTATAATTTTGTGCCTAATAGCACTCAATGGGGAAGGTTCCTATTAATTTCTCTGAGTTTCAAATTGTTTTCAGAAGCCTTTGGTGCCTCTTGAAATTCAAAGTAAGTTGTGCCAGACAGCTCCACTATCAGTTTAATCTGATGCTTCCAAATGTTTATATTTGAAAAGACAGTGACAAATATTTCCCCATTCATAGCCTCCATGTCATTTATGATTTTGTATATCTCTGTTGCATCTCCTTGTCCATTTCCTCCCTGTATCAATTTAGCAGACTGAATAATATCGTTCTCTTTAGTGGTTCCTTGCATGGGGAATGATTCCTTACTGTCTTAAACGAAATCATTCCTGTCACTTTTCTTTGTGCCTTTTCCTTGTAAAACTGCTATATCCTTTCCTTAATAGGGGATTCAGATATCTAAGTATCTTTCAAGGTGAGGGCATTTGGATTGAATAGTGGGACAAGTTTTCTTTTCTCTAAAAAAAACCCCAAAATAACCCCACTCTGTTCTTTTAATTCTTAATAATTCCTAACAGTTTTAGTTTTGCCTTGCTACTGATCATTGGGCTGACATTTACACACAGTGAAATCAAGATCTCTTTCCTGAGTTCTAACTGCTCACTTAGAGCCACAAATGTGTATGGAAAGCTTGGATTATCTTTTCCCTAAGGGGGAAAAATATAGATATATATGCATTGACTTGTTCTGTGCGGATATTCAGCATTATTAGCAGACTTTATCACCTCTCTGTCTCCTTTTCCTGGAGTGTTTATGAATAGCACAGGCACCAGCACAGATCTCTGTGGAACCTTTCTCCATTAGTGATCACTCTCCAAGGGGAAAATAGACCATTACCTCTTACTTTTGTTTCTCTTTTTTTTTCTTGAAGAGGCATTCTTCCATGCAATGACCTCCTCTTTTATGCCACGGTAGGTTAATTTCTTGAAGAATGGGTGGTGAGGAATCTTGTCAAACATCTTTTGGAAATACGAGAAAACCACATAATTTTTGTCTGTGTGCTGACTCTCACAAAAATTCTACTGAGTTTGTCAAGTACTATATCCCTTTGCAAAGAGGGGGAAGACTGTTTTCCTGAATTTCACATTTATCCGCTAACCTTTTCTTACATTTTTTTTACCAGTCAGAAAACTAGAGACAAAATATGCAATTGTTCACGGTTCTTGGGATTCTTCATGGCCACCACTAGTAAAACTGGTAGTAGTAACTAAAGAAGTAGTCAAAGCAGTCAGTGGCAACCTAGGAGCAAGTCAGCTGCCTGCCATTAGGCAAGATTTAAAGCGCTTCTAGAAGGTGGGGTTGAACATCTAGCTTTATGTGTAGATACCTACTGTTGATACCTACATGTAGGAGACCAAATCTGGAGCTGAATATCACCTTTTAAGCTGTTGAAATCTAATTTCTTTGGCTAATGTCATTGCTGGGCTACTTTTGTAGTTTTTAAAAGGTTGTGAAGATCATGCAAGGGCCCTGGTTGCTGAAGAAAGGCCATTACTGCTCTCATATCCAAAAAAAGGCAGGAGGGACATTCCATGGAGCTGTAGGCCACTCAGCCCCAGTTTGGTCCCTAGGAAAATCAAGAAGTTAGTCCTCTTCACAACCCTTGTTGTGAACATAAAGGTGGAGAAGGTAAATGGGAACAGTACACCTGGATTTAACCAGAAGTCTGGACTAAAGACTTAGTGAAGCCCTTTCCATTCTGAGGAAGTGCACAATCCTGCAATTCTGTGGTTAAAATCCTTTATTGCACATAGTGAACTCGTTCAGGGATCGTTGCAATGCTAGTGAAATACACTTCAGAGATTTCTCCTACTGGAGCGAGACCACTGGAATATGATGTATCATAGCCTTACAGTGTCTAAAGTGTTCTAGAAATTTTATAGTATAACACAGTTCCTGCCCCACAGAACTGAAACACAGGTAGAAAAAGCAAGATACATTAAAGAAACTGGGGAAAATGTGAAATATTTGACGTTAGGTCATGTTTGCGGCTAATATATGCTACATTATTATATCGTAATCAAGTAAAATAAACAGACAACATATCTAATCTTTTAATGAATCCAATTTAATTTAGTTTAATTACTCATTTAATTCCCAGATTAGAATCTGTAAAGCCAGATGACCTAGGTTTTGTACTTTACAAAACTGGACACAATCAAATTCCAGCAAATTTCAAATGATGAATGGTTATAATAATCTCCAAAAGAAATCAGTGCTGTAAACTTTTTTCAGAATATTATCCGCACTAAGAAACCTTGGTGATGTTTGCTCACCATATTGAGCACCAATAATGCTTATTTGTTTTCAGAAGAGGTAGTCAGAGTACTAAAGATAATACAGTACCTACATACTTGCTGAAGGAAAATATTTTTGTAGTAGATGCCTGTTCAACTCACCATTAAAATTTATAAGTGTCACACTTAAAAATGGCATTCCATTGAAAAGTGCCGAGTTATGGCAAAATCTCAGCAAAATGTTTAAATTAAATATAGTTTGTAAAAGGCAGAGTTTTCTAATCTCCCCTACTTACACTCTGACAGACAACATAAGAAGATTTTCTTCTAATTAAATATATATGGGACAAGCAGAAAACATCCATTTCATCTAGTCATCTTAAATATTCAGAGGGAGTTAACGAAAATCCCTAGAGGGCTGTCATTCTGGGGGAAACAGGTAAATCACAGGTTCACAAAATGACTTACAGAAGTTTTATGGTTTCTTCTCCCATCCTGTGTCAGAAGATAGTACATCTGATTTGTTCTAGCCTGATGTCTGTTTGTCTAATCTGTGTTTATCTTCATGATGTGAATTCTACAGCCCTCATTACTTAGAGCTCACCTCTACTCATAGAATGAAAAGCCCTCTAAAAAAATTTCTTTTTCTGAAAATTGAAATGTTAATTTCTCATGCTGTTTTGAAAGTACACATAGAACAAGAAACTTTCATAAGTCCATAAATGGAAAACTTAATTCTGTGAATGGTTTATTCTCAGCATATCTGTCAATGGTAAATTCTCAGCATGTCCTTCCTCAGCTGAAGAAAACCTGTCCGTCAGCACCACCAACATTTTCTTTCTTAGTTTTGTAAGGATCATAGTTTTATTTGCTGTTCTGTCTTGGTCTATAGTGTTATGCATGTTTTGCAACAATTTTTGCTTAAAATTAGACATTCTGCTTCCTGAAGTCTGCTGCAAGAGAAGCAGAACTCAGAAATCATCTCTGATGTCTCTCAGTGCTGTTTATTGATCCCTTCCAAGATGGGAGGTGGGCACTGCCCTTGTCATTCCCACATTCACTGATTTACTTCAAGATTCCACTTAGAATGAAAATTAATAATTAATAAAATATTGAATATTATAGGACAGGATATTTGACTCCTTCTTAAAAATATTAAATAAGTGCTACATCTTTATAAATACTGTCTTTCCAATTTGTCTGCAATCACTCTGACGTAATATGGTCACGTCTATTACAATTTCCCATTGAAGCCATACAAATCAGTGTAAAAATGCTTATCAGATTTTCAATCAGAATTCAAAATTCTTGATTTTCTACATCAGTTACTACTTCACATCAGTTACACTTCAGTATGCTTTGATACAAATGTCTGTCAAGATGTTTATTCTATTATCATCTTGTTAGTTCTTAAATGCTTACAGATTACTCAGTGCTTTCCCTGACATATTTATAGGATCCAGAAATAATATGTATATGGCTCTGCTCACAAAGGTTTACTTTGCAAGGCAATTACACTCGTCTATGTTCTCTGGTCTTGTGGGAGTTCTTAAAGATAATTGCTAATGGGTTAGAAATTGATTGGCACATTTCTTAAGTACTTTAGTGTGGTCTCTTGCAACTTGTGGCCTGTGGACTACTGGAGGTCTGTAAGACACCAGATAATAGTTACTTCTTTATCTGTTAGACAGAATAGACCTTGAAACAGAAAAGCAGAGGAAAGAAGACAATTCATCCAGCAAAATTTCTATTAAAGACTTAACCCCTCCACCAAAAAAAAACCCAAAACCCCCCCAAAAAGAGTACATAAATAAAATGGGTAAGAAGTAAGAGATAAATACACAAACCATGATGACAATATTATGGAAGATGTGCTATGAACTTTTTTTTTCTGAAATATTGGGGAGGGATGGAGAGGGCAGGAAATGTCTTCAAACTGTGCCCAGTAGTATTGGTAACAGCAACCTACAGGAGTGAAAACCATAGCTGAGAAAGTTAACTGATATCAAAAAACAGGTTGCCGGTGGATAACTCCACAGTGTTTGCTCAGCACAGTGAATCACTTCATCTGGTTCAACATAAGATATTTAAACAAAGGAGTTCTGAAATGAAAGAGCAGTTGACAATGGTACATTTCCAGAGCTTTAAGATTGTAGGGCAAAGAATCTGCCACATAAAACCACATTAAAAATCTGTCAGTCATTTATTCATCTGCTAGCTCTCTTCATGGTGCATGGTGGGATTAGATAATTTTCCTTTCAGAGATAAATATATATCTTCAGGTAATTAGGTTGACAGAAGAAAATGTGCAAGAGGGTAAGATACAGAGCCAAGTGCCACCGTTCTCCTGTCTGCTTCCTTGGCCAGAATTCAAATTTAAGTGGAGGAATAAAAAAAAAAATGCACACTACCGCTCAGCTGAGAGAGAGCAGAGGAAACCCAGAAATGCAGTTTCAATTTTCTTTCCTTTGTTCTTATTAATATTTGCATCAAGGATAACCAAGACTTTTTAAGAGTTTATGTTTAATCCCTCTATGCACTTTCTCCAGAAATATCTGTAAGACTTCCTTCCTCAGATTTCTGCTAATATGAAATACATGAATAGCTAATTTAGCTGTCAGTGGAATAATTTCATTACTTTTGCTCTTCTGCCCCTTTTCTCAGCTATTTAAGGATCTAGGAAAAAAAAAAACCGACAAAACACCCAAACCCTTTCTAAATAGTCTGTGTGTTCTGTTGTATTTCTGAAGGACAATTAATTATATAACACAAAAACTTGAAATGCCATATGACATATTGACCAGCCTGAAGTGAGAATTGATGCTGTGCACTCCAACAGTTATAAAAAGTATAGTTTTGATATACTTAACTGCAAAATAGTAAAATAACTCTGATTAACTGATGTCTAAATTTCTCCTAATATATTCTTATTTCTATAGCAATTTCCCAAAAAAAAAACCATCGACAATTTTGTTTAAGAACATTTCCAGGACATGTCTGGAGGCTGTGGGTTTTGATGATCCGTATTCTGTACAGACGAGTTCCCAAGTCACTTGAAGATTCTGTTTCAGGACACCTACAGGTGTACTGAATTACACAGGTAATTCTGCTTTAATAAGCAGCTAAGAATTACGGCGACTTAAACCAACTTAACGCTAATTTACTTTCACATAGTGGCTTGGATGTTTGATGAAGATGAAAATCCAGTTTCAGGTTTCTCTTTAGCCTGAGAAAGTTCAGACTGAAAACTTTACAAAAGGGTGAACTAATAACTCTGACATACATTTAGGTATCGAAGAAAACCCACTGCACCTATGCCACTTCTCACTGTGAAGCAAAGAAAACAAGTTTCATTGAAGAAAAGAAGGTAAAATGATGCAGTGTGAGCTTAAACTAGTTCAATCACTCAGCAAGGAATAGGGTGTTTGCATCCTAAAGCATGTATTTTCTATTTAATAGGCCTCTTGACCACTTTGATACCACAATCATTCTGGAAGACAGATCAAGGAGGGCTCGGGCTTTCTGAACAAAAAAGGTGTGTTTTATAATTACAGCAGAGAGAAGACTGGATGCCTGTTCTACCTCTTCCATGAAGAGAAACATGTTACTTTGCTTCAGACTGGTATTATTAGTTGCACTTAACTTCAGGCAGCAAAAAAAAAAGAAGAACCTTTATCACAAATTGTATTCATGTCATGACATTAAAATCAAGCATGATAAAATAGTGTGGAAAGACAGTGAAACTGCCACAGGCTCCGATCATATAAAGAGTGCTGAGCAGGAACTGAAGTGCACCCATGCAGAGCATTTCCTTCGGGTACTTGGCAGGGATGAGGTGACTGTGTTCTTTCCTGGAAATCAAGAAATCTCAAAATATTTTCACTGAATGCCACTTTTTTTTTTTTTCCTGGACTGCCAATCAAGTGTCTTCTAGCATGAGAAAATAATGACTTAACAAAGGGACAATATTTCAACTCACTTACCTGTCCTTTCCCTGAAAGTAATACTTATTTCCTTCAAAGCATACAGATCTGATGCTCAGATTTCTGGGGCCGAATTGTCCTTTTTTGTATGTGTTTGCTGATCATCTTGCACAGCAAGGAGCTAGTCAGTGTTTTGGAACCTACAGCCTTAGTTCTTTACAAATTTTTCCATACCATTGGATGTCTATCCTTATTTCTTTCTCATCTGACAAGAAAAGTAAAAGCATAATTTTTCTGGACCCTATAGAAAAAGAAAAGTAGAAATGGCTGACAGCTTGTCATACAGTACAGCATACTGGAGAATGAAGATGTAAAAGATCATAGACCTTACCAAAGAGAAGTAGGAATACATACCTTGAAAAACATTCATTTGGAAAGTTGATTTTATAATAGTATTTCTTTCCAGCAAATCTTCTGAAGGATGGCATGGAAGAGAGGAATTAAAAAACAATAAAATCATTGACTATGACCTACAGTTGGCTTTCCCAAGCATTATTTCCATAGCATTGTGTTGATATGAGGGAAAACAAACACAATTACCATCATTTTCTGTGTGTTTATTTGAAAGATTCAGAGTTCTATAGCAGTTACATGGCTCTCTCTTCAATGTGTAAATTTATCCCTTATGTCTTGGAAAGTCTAATGTTAGTAAAGAATGATGAAACAAAAAACACTGTGTTCAAAACATTTGGTCTTTTACTAATTAGCAAGTACATATATTAAAAAAAAACCCTCACCTAAAGTGAACAGCTTGTTTCATTAACTGAAATTTTCACGTCTAACTTTTCCTGAGATGTAGAGTATTGCATGTAAAAATTGGGTTCTTTAGTGATGCTCCCCTGTTGAGGGCAGCCTCTACATACATAAGGTGATTAAAACCTTTAGTTGCAGTGAGATAGATGTTATTTGTGTATCTGGTCCAATTGACTGGGACCCGACTGAATCATCATTTTACTAGAAGACAGGTATGATGATTCAAGATGTACAAGTTACATATTAAATTACCCACGACTGAGCAACATTTAATCCAACAAGAAGAAAAATGGCAAGATTTCTTTTTTTCTCATTAAACGCTACTTATATTTCTTATCATTCTATATTCAAGATATTGTCAAAAGAGAAATAATCCATGAAAACAAATTAGATAGACATCAGCGCGATAGAATTTTTTTTACATGATAATATTTATGACTTGTTTCATTTTTGGAAGCAAGTAATGATAAGCTATATGTCGCCTGTACATATATTAGGTAGTGATATACCGAAGCAGTCACACAACTGCTCCGATTTAGCTTATCACATGACAGCTAGGCAAAGATACTCAATGGCAACTGACAAAATGGAGAAATATCTAATTAACCCGTGGAATTCATTGCTACCTCACTTTACTCTTCCCAGTGAATTAGAAGGTTGCACAGAAGAAAGTGTGATGTATATCAGAGGTGCAATATCCTCGTACTTCTGCGTATACAGTCAGAGCTTGCCTGAGGATAGAAAAAACCCATCCTTCATTTTGAAATTATTTTAGAAGAAATTCTTATATGCAAATCATAGGGAAAGTTCTGACTGTCTCTGAAATATTCAACACCTGACTACTGTTGCAAAATAAATTGTCTGAATCCTTAAAATTCTTTCATCACTGAAAAAGGATGTGGTGAAACCAAACTGAAGTATGAGAGACAACTTCGTGTGCATGGGATGAAAGGACTTCACTCTAAAATGTGAGCCAGACCAAACTCTAAAAACTGACCTTGCATGCTGTGAAGAAACTTTTCTTGGCTGTGTCAACCAGAATAAACAACTGTCATGATACAGAGTTTCCTCAAAATTCATGGAATGTACAAAGTTCCCATTTTGTAACTGCACATCTTCATCTATTTGACACAGCTTAAAGGAAGGTTCTTCTACCCCTACATTATCAGCTGCTCTTTATTATATGTAGTCTTGATGGACTCCTTCAACAGTAAAATATAATTCATTGAATATGATAGTGTGTAGCCGAAAGTGACTATCTATTTCCCTCCCCTTGAAAAAGCTTTTGCAGGTCAGTGTTGAAGTATATATGTCAATGAATAAAGTAATTTCATCTTCAGTATTATCAGTCTGGTATCTTTCATGAGTTATAAATCCACTCAGAATAAAAAAAGTTACATTCTTGGTGACATCATAAGGATCTCAAGGCTATTTCCTAAAATTGACATATTTCAGCAAAATGTTTATAATATTTATATTGTTGAAGAACGCTCCTTTCCTTTCCTTCTCTGAACTTGTCTGGAAGGCAAGAATTTTTAAGCAGTTGTACAGATAACACAAATAAATTTACAAAGTCAGTAAGAAATAACTCACAATTTCTCTTTCCTGGTAACTATAATCACAGAGACAAAATAGAGGTATAGACACAAGATTTAACTGGTTTTTATTCTTCCACAACAAATTATACTTGGTTTTCATTCATGTATTTATTTTTAAAACCTAAAATAAAAATTTCTTTCTGCCTTACAAAGATTCTGGAACAAAAGCTAAGTCACGATAGGACTTACATATACACATAAGAAGAGATTTTTAAAGTAATTTTTGTACATAATTTCCAATAATTTATGACATCTTCTCATGATTTCCAGAACTGAAACATGAAGTGGTCTGATTAATTTAAAGTTATAAGTTCTTAAAGTAAAATAAGTGTTTTAAAATAGCTAAAAGTACAGTTCATGGAAGTTTAGAAATAATTTTAAACTTTGGGGATTAATGAGCTCTAGTTGGTTAAGATTTCAGCTGGTTTTAACCTAGTTTAGCAGTGTCCAGTGCCTCAAACTTGTTACCCTTTGAAGGCTCCTTGGCAGTTCAATTGGAGCCATCTGTTAGACACAGTTTTCTACAGAAAAATTATCCATATAAAGAAAATCAGCCCAATGAAAAGAAACCTTGTTATCAGCCTCAACTAAGGCCATGGAATAAAATAGCATGAAGATCATTAAGGGATTTTTTACCTTGCTGAGATTAAATCTGTCAGAGGGTTCATAGAGAGAGGAAAGGAAAGAAGTAAGATGGAAGAAAAGAGGATGAAATAGTCCAGAAAACACGGTTTACAGCTTCAGAAAGAAACCTTACCCAGAATAATTTTAGCAACATAAGAAAAGATTTGTAATTAAAACATATGGAAGAAATACTATTTATGAAGCTACAGTAAAGTATTTTGAGATATCCTGATTTATTTAACCCACTCAGATGTTTTCTGGAATATCTCCAGCAGCACACTGCAAGTAAATTGCAGAGATGTTCTGGTTTTTGTTACTGATATTGGCATGACAGAAAGCTTATTCTCTTCCTAAACTTGGAAGGATTTCCATCTGGACTTGTCCTGAAAGGCACCTGTGACAAATCTTCCATCCCTAGAACATTAACTTAGAGTGAAAAAGCAATGCCTTGCTACTTCCCATACTATGAAGTGTTAATGAAAAGCTTGCAGAGCTCTTGTGCTTAAGGCTGGTTCCAAATTACTCAGTGGTTTCCAACCAGCTTCCTGGTATTACTGTGATTAAATTTAGTAGTATTGAATTAATGTGAGTAAAAAAAAAGTGTTTCTTTTGCTGATACCGTGTGCTGCATGCAGAACAGAGAGATCTTAGGGCCACTAACTTCACCAATGAAAGAAAAAGAGAAAGAGAAAGAGAAAGAGAAAGAGAAAGAGAAAGAGAAAGAAAGAGAAGGAGCAAACTTTTTAAAAACTGGTTTTCTTAGTGGAATAAAAGTAGGCGGCTTTCAGGTTGTGTCAATGCACTCAAAATTATTTAGAACATTTTATTTGTCTTCCAACAAATGTACTGAGGAAAGATTGGAGCAACATGCTGATTTGAAACAGTGGATGAAGAGAGAGTTCGTGATGGTCAAATTCTATAGGACATCGGTGTATGCTTGCCTGCCACCAAACATCTATTCTTGAAAGGATAAAATGCTTTCAATGGTCTCTTTCCAGATGATCTCTCTTCCGTCTTCCTCATCAAGTCCTGAACAAACTCTTAACAGAATTTGCAGTAAATCAAAGCTATTCACCAGCACATCTTTCAACCTTCTCAATTCCTTCATGTGCATCCTGTTCCTTATCACAATTATTTAATCAGCATGTAGGTTTGACTTAACCCTCCTTTCGGTCCATTCTTTGTTTGCAAAAGAAGGGATGATGACTTTAATTATTATACTCATTCAATCACACTTTTTTTCAGGTAGATATCATTCAGGCTTTGAATCAGAAACCCTTACTGTCCTTATTCTAAAAATCCCCTCTTTCAAATATGGACAATAAGAGAGTCTTCATTTGATCTTTTAAAAGCTGTTCACAGAGCTGAAAAAAGGCAAAAATCTGAGAAATAAGGTTGGAACATTTCCACATTGCAATGAACTACTGGATACTGGAGAAGAAAAAGAAGAATCTCAACTTTGAGTCAGAAATTAAAAATATGGGCCAGCTCTTTCCTTCCAGAGCCTTTGAAACAACAGAAGAAAAGAGTTCATGAATAAGATCTTGTAGTCTTACTCACTTTGTGTGGTAGCTATTCTAAATTTGTGGTATATCCATACTACATTTGTAAGTGGTTGGTTTTGTGGGCTGCAGCACAAAAAATAACAAATTTCTGCAACAAGGATTAGTTTCTAAAATTCACAAAATGTTTCTCAGCTGTGTTCTTTTTCATTTAAGATATTGGATCTATGTTCTTTTTGAGTAGCAGTTTACTTTTCAGGATCCAGAGGAATCTGATGAATGAATGGCTTAGAATTTCCCCTGTGGACTGACAGTGCATCCTTACTGAGAATCACAGTTCCACATAGATCATTTTTGTTTAATTCATGACGTTTTTCCAGCAGAGGCTCTGACAACACAGCCTCGAGCTCAGCCAATTTATGTCTGGGTATTCTTTACATTCGGGTAGCATCCACCTCTAGTCAAGATCGGAATCCCTTTTCTCTGGAGTCAAACCAATGATGCAACAGAGCTCTGCAATTGTTGACCTTGGTTTACTGACACCAGATAACAACATAATAAACCTACTTTTTCCATTTTCTTCATTTCAGTGGTTCAACTGTTATCCTCATCTGAATCTTCACAGAAAAAACAAAAATACCACGAGATGCTGCTTCTCTCTTATTAAAACATAATGAACTCACTAGATTTTGACCATGTCATGTCATGTAGATATCAGTCCTGCTGTCTACCCAAGAGACAGAGCTTTACACAACTGTTGCTAACACGTTATAGGCCAATGACTAGTTAATTACGGGTTTTGTTGTTAAAGCAATCCATTTGATAACACCGATTAACAATTCTTTTGAAAAAAGGGCATGCTGTAAGAAAGAGAAATGAGTTCATTTCAGATTGAAGTCTTTACAGCAATTAACCTAAAGTTTGGGGTTATTCAGGCTCAGTAAAGAGCAGAGCACACACTTGTTATCTAATCCAGCTTTGACCTTAGTGTATGTTGCAGATTTGAAGTCTACAACACTTTTGCTCGGACCTGCATTCAGGAAATAGAGTAAATATAAAGTGGATTAGGAATGGAATCTTAATTGTGCTCTTAGTTTATATTTAAAGTCAATACAAACAAAAATAAGTGAAATATTATTCCCCTTGTGCCAAAGTTCCTGAGTTTCCAGTTTTGAACTCTAAAATTCTGAAACAAAACCTTCCAGAAGACAGACCAGATTCCAAACTGTTTTAGTAGCTATGGCTCATTTCTAGAAGAACCATGTTTAAGTTCATAGTAAGAGTCCAACAGAACAGAAAATTGAGCTTCAATCTCCTGCAAAGCCAGCAAATATACTTAGCACCATGCTGTTGCTCTCTCTGAGTGTAATAGATAATAGTGCACCTAAAATGTGCACAGACAGCTGTGTGAGCAAAAATCTGCCATTAAACTCTGACACCTCCCCCAGAAATTCAGAAGTTCATTAAAATATTTCTAATAGACATTAGTCATCCCTCTCTAAGGAATACTAGCTTTCTTGCAGTGCAGAGATATTAAAGACAGAACTTCCACACCAGACAAGCAATTAGACATGTGCAGACGGATCACCTAGCTGCTCGTTTATTCTTTAATTGATTTGAGTTAAATAGATATTTTGAAAAGGACCCAGTAACGGAGAGGAGTAGTCTGAGCCTATAGAAGGACCTGCATTTTTATTTATCTTCCTGTACTCTCATCCCAGATGAGTAGAAACAGTAATGCACATAGTTTCCATCTTGTGCTTTAAATCCTTGCAGGCTCGTAGCTTTGCTTCTAGAGATTAGTCCTACATACGAAATAATTTGGCAAACCACATGATAAAGAATGACTACAGGGAATAAAATAAGAGTGTCCTATGTTGTCTACTTATCCAGCACATTTAGGGAATCAAAATAATAGGAAGTTGAAGAACACATTCTAATAAGGAATGAGTTTAGCCTCATGATGATACTAAAGGGTAGCAATAGCTATTCTGAATTGATGCTACTTATTATTTCGCATTTACTGTTTTTAAGTGCAATTTCTATTTTTTTCATATCCCTAGGACTATTTTTTTTTCAAATGCTGACCTGTCGTATCAAAGCAAGGATAATGCCATACAATGTTATTTTAAAACAGACTACAGGCTTCTAATGTAGATTTTACAAAATGTTTAAAGTCAGCAGCCTTTGAAAATTTCATTGGCTAATGGTTTCCATTCCATATACAGACAGCCAGCTATGACATCAAAAATTTATCCACAGCTAGATTTATGAAACTTTTAACCATGATGAAAATTCCTTAAGTTTCACTGTAATATGAATTAAGATTAATTCTGTAAATCATAAATTCAATTTACCCAGACTTGTTTTCATATGGTATATATATGGTGAAATTTGAGTTCAGAAAAAAACCTGTGGTAGCGGTGTCATCCTTTCACCTATACGTCAAAGAAATCTGAACATTTTCTTTCCTTTCAGCAAAGTTTTTCAAACCGAAGATATATGACATTGTGAAAAGTTATGTCCACAAGGATTTATTACTATTATCCAAGTAGTGATATTGCTCAGTCTTTTTCACAGATTTTCCTTTAACAGATGGAATTCAAAATGGGTCCTATTACTCATCTGAGTGGATGGGCCCTTTCATCCACACATGGGTGCATTGAATATCTAAGTTGTGCTCTGCTTCTTTAATTTAGAGTTCTGGTATTTTTTACCAACTAGAAGATGCATATGGAAGCAGAAACGTGTGACATATAAAGTAAAGCAAGTAGATTTTTTNNTTTTTTGTGGATGAAACTTAGTCTGCAGAAAAAAACTGAAGGAAGAAAAGTGTTTAATAACATCCTTGCTTTGTGTGGTACTTTAACTAGGAATCCCCTGGAGTAATGCTAGCGATTATTTAACATCGCATCTTTGGGCAATATCCGAGGATGACTTGTCGGCAGTTGGCAATGCAACACAACACAGCTGGACACTTACGTAAAGGGTGCAGGAAACCAAGCAAAATTAAAAAGGGCAATTTTAAGCTTCAGCACAAGGTGTGTTTTACATATTCTTTTTCTGTTCTGCAAGGGTTGGTTTTGGAAGATATTTGGTGAAGCTTTTTTTACTATAATTTGTGCTTTTTTTTAATACTTTCAATCATAGTCATAAAAAAAAAAAAAAAAAAAAATCTTTCCTTCAAGTTTGCGTTGTAATTCCAACGAGCTACATGTCAGATATCCAAAAACATGTAATTACTCCCCAGAAAACTATGTTCCTAAGTTATTAAGCTTGTGACCAAAGTAATCAAATACTAAACCACTTTAATAAGTTTTTTCTAATTTTTCAATTAAAATAAGCACCAGCTTGAATATGTCTCTCTTGAAAACAGTGTTATTTCTCATTAGGTGGAGCAGTGCTATGTTCATAGACAGTATTAACAAACAAACAAAACACCCTGATAAAAGTGGGCTCAAGGTGAAATCAGATTGTCTCACAGGTAAACAGATGTGTCCTCTGGTTTTTTGATAGTCTAGTTATCCGTGTTAAGGACCTGGATTAACCTTGCTGTAGCTCATCCCTGCTTGTTTACCAGATTTCCTCTTATTGCTGCCATTTTGGTCTGGATTTACCAGGGAATGACTAGGGAAGCGACCATGGTTTAGATGTAATGTGAGTGGTTTCCCCAGCACGATATGCTAGGCTAGCTGATTAACAGAATCCAGCTATCCCGAATCCATTCTACACCACATCCATTACAGCTGGGCTCACTACTGTAGCCTTGACACTCATAGAGGTAATCTCTCTGGGAAAAATATGTCTATAAACCCAGAATGTTCTCAAATAAAACATCTGAGCATACCTGAGGCCAGATTTTAGAAAAAGTGGCAGCATCTGAATAATTTTCTAAGTGGTACAAACCTGACATCTTAAACTAGACAGGTCAGGATCTCCTAGGGAGCTGAACTGTTGGTACAGTACCTGGTGGTGTTTTGACCCACTCTTAAAAGAAGTGGCCAGACATGATTTGGAGCCTGCAACAGGTGGTGTGAAGGCAAACTCCTATTTTAGCTCTATGGGCACAGGCTATGTTGTACCAGATAGCCTCAAGGTCAAGTAACAATTCCCATTTTGTGTGCACTAAAAACCACATCAGAGTTGCTGTTACTCATTCTCTAAATTCACATTTATACATCTATGCGAGAGGTAGCAGGCGATAGGGGATACACATGATAAAGTCAGCCCAAGACATAGATTTTCACAAGAAACTATGTTTCTGTAGGTTCTACCTAAAGTTTTCACTATTTTCACTAATTTTCAGAAGCAGATAAATAAATTTAGGACAAATTGATCTGATACACAGTTACTAAACTGCTTAGCTAAAGGGACTACCCACGTGTAAACTCTTTGCCTAAAGCAAATGATTATAATTTGGATCAATTTTAGCCTCTGTTTTTGTGAGGTGTGTTTTAAGCTAATTTCCTTGTGTTTTTATTAAGCTAAGATTATAAATGCGTATGGTTAAAAGGGATCTGCTGAGGAATCATTACTTTTCTTCAGCGGAGATCTCTTGCTTTTGAAAATGTTTCTTTGTGATCTGTCTTACAATGTTATTCTCAAAAGACTTTGGATTTTCTCTGACTGAGTCATCAGTTATTGATGGTACTGTATATGTCTGCTATAGGAATTTTTAAATTCATGTATAGGTTCCATTAAAAAATTCTAATTGATTACATCTGTCTCTATTTGGTTCTGTGGTAAAGAAGGGCAGAAAATGTGATTAAGTAGTAAAATTACTAGTAATACAACTTCCTTAGGGCAGAAATCATGTAGATTTTGCAAACAAAACCAAATGTTTTACTCAGTCACAGTCAGTCACATTGAGTTCAAGCACATTGAATACGATGAGAAATCGAAATTTCAATCAACAGAAGTCACAATTATGTACTTTTCTGATGTTTTAATTTAAAAAGGATATGTCTGACCTGCTTTTCATAAGCCTGTGGGTTTCTTGTGGTCAGATAATAACAATTTTATAATAATTTCTTCTTTTAAGCAAAACTAACACAACTCTGGACACTTTAAATTACCCTAGTTATTCTTTCATTATCCTTCTCCATGTGGGCTGCTGCCCATTCACTCAACAATCTCATCTTTAATATTTAATATTTATCTCCCATTTTCCATTTGTATCTTGTTTGCATTCTTTATTATTATGACCAGTACCACTAGAGAACAATTCTCTGTCCTCTGATAGTCCAGATTACTGGTGTTCATGAGCATGAAAAACCAGCCACGAGTGAATGGAACTAGTAGATATGAAGACGTGTGCCACAAGTTCCATCCATAGTTCAACAATGCTTTTACTACAAAACTAATAAGTTTTGCTGTAGAGAAACATATTTTATATATAAGTGGTTTATATACATATATATATATATATATATGAATGTGTGGGTATGTGCATATAGAGTATGTGCACGCATACTCTAAATTTTAGCCTTTTCCAAAACAAATAAGACAGCTGAAGATCTAGACAAGTGTACTAGTTTTCCTAGTGTAGGATTTCTGCCTCAGATTTGTTCACTTATTTAAGCAATTTAATTTATGCCGATGTTCTCTCATGGGGTGGATATGCAGAGGCACATATTTTGCTTTGCTCACCGTTGTAACTGGTTATGCTAACGTTTTACTTTGCTGTCCAACTCGGTCTGTGTTTCTGGTTTCACCAAGAAAAGATAGTAATTTTAGAACATGCTGACAGCTATTTGTAGCCTTGTGGTCACTGTTTAGAGCAACTCTTGACATACCCTTTTCTCGAGGCAGAGTATTGCATGGAGGATAATGTTTAAATGTAATACCCTGGGGTTGGTTTTGGAATATGGACATAATCAGTGGAATTAACAGCATATATAAATTGTCAGTACTTTTTTTTATATTTTATTACACCGTGGAGTTCTGCTCACTTAGACCATTTAGAGAGAATTTTCAGCTCAGAAAGCTTCTTGTCAGGTTCCCAGTTAAGGATGGTATAATATATGGAAAATAAATCTCTGGATGGAAAAATTTTATGTCAAAAATATATGTCTATACTAAAATAACCATTATCCTTAGTGTAATATGAAGGGGAAATACAATGCTAGTTTCCCTGTTCTTTTTTCTTTCTTGAACTACCTGTGTTTATAACATCCCGATTTGTTGGGACATGCATCAGTCCTGCAACATTTCTGTGCAGGCTACTTACATGATGACTGCTTACCTAGTATCTGAAAAAGGCACCATGCAGTTAGTCTTATGGCATACCTCTGAATCACAAGATGATAATATTCCTGTCTAAAAGAAATGTGTGTGGTGGTGGGTTGGGGGAAGTAAAACAAGGAGCTAACAGGTCTGTAAATAAATAGGATATAAACTCACAAACAGTTACCTGATAAATCAAAGGGTCTTTCTTTTATTACTCACAAACTAAAGTGATGCTTTGCAACAATTTTGTACTGCATATCCCACAAAGAAACCACAGGGTGAAAAGGTGCAATTAGCAATACCTGGTGGTTTAAAAAAAAATAGCAGGTGCAGTTATGATAGTCATATTACATTTATAGCACTCCATTGTGCAATCAGCAGCTCGTAACACAGTACTGTCCCCATGCTAATGTATTTGTACTCTACTGTATTGGGTGGCAAGGTTTGGGTAGCAGCGGGGATACAGGGGTGGTCTCTCTGTGAGGAGAGCTGGAAGTTTCCAAAATGTTTGACTGAGCCAATGCCAGGTGGCCCCAAGATGGACCCACCCACCAGTGTCCAACACCATCAGTGATGGTGGCAACACTTCTGGGATAACAGAGTTAAGAAGGGGAAAAAAACCTGCTGCACAACAGCAGCTAAGGAGAGAATTGAGAAAATGTGAGAGGAGCAACCCTGCAGGCACTAAGGTCAGTGAAGAAGGAGGGGGAGGAAGTGCTTCTGCAGCCCACGCAGCAGACCGTGGTGAGGCAGCTGTGTCCCTGCAGCCCATGGGGGTCCGTGGTGGAGCAGAGATCCACCTGCAGCCCATGCAGGATCCCACACTGAACAGGTGAATGCCCAAAGGAGTCTCTGACCCCACGGGAAGCCTGTGCTGGAGCAAACTTCTGACAGGACCTGTGACCCTGGGGAGAGAGGAGCCCACACTGGGACAGATTTGCTGCAAGACTTGTGACCCTGTGGGGAACCCACGCTGTAGCAGCCTGTTCCTGGAGGACTGCAGGGTGCTGAAGGGACCCATGCTGGAGCAGTTTGTGAAGAACTGCAGCCCCTGGGAAGGGCTCATATTGGAGAAGTTTTTTGTGGGCTGTCTCCTGAGGTAGGGACCTCATATTGACCACAGCCCCCATTCCCTGTTCCCCAGTGCCACTGGCAGGGAGGAGGTAAAGAAAGCAGGAGTGAAACTGAGCCTGGGAACAAGGGAGGGGTGGGTGGGAAGGCTGTTTAAGGATTGATTTTATTTCTCATTATACTATTTTGATTTGATTGGTAATATATCTAGCTAATTTCTCCAAGATGAAACTGTTTTGCCCATGACAGTAACAGGTGAGTGATCTCTCACTGTCCTTGTCTCATCCTTGTGTGAGGGGCTGAAGCACATGTCCTGTTAGGAGAGGCTGGGGTGGCTGGGCTTTTTCAGCTTGGAGAAGAGATGACTTCATGAGGACCTCACTGCAGCTCCCAGTGACCATAGGCAGGTTGAAGTTGTTCAAGTTGGAGATGTTCAAGGCTCAACTGGATAAAGCTCTGAGAAGCCTGGTCTGACCATATAGGTGATCCTGCTGTCAGTAAAATTTTTTTTAGATTATAGACATCCTGATGTCTCTTTTGGCCTGAGTTACTCATTCTGATACAGTGGTTCCACTTTCTGAAAAGCTTGAATGTTCTAGAAATTTGATTGAATAGTGTTTGATGAATGCAAAATGAATTGACCTTTTCAGTTAAGAATGCAGATGCTTGGCATCACAAAGTGCTATGTATCATACAATTGCATTTTATTTATTCAGCCTGAAAATGCCCTCAGTAAGTATAACAAAATTGAACATTCACAGAGCTTAGATAATGAATCACGAACAAGTGAAGCAGACAGATCACAGTAATACACATAAATAAACTCTCATGAATGTTGTGGAAACGATCTAATAACAACTAAGTTTACAGAAATTTGAATCAATTTGAAAATCATTTCCAACAAGCCTGAAGTCTAGATTAATTAGATGATTTATTAATGAGAATATTTGATGAATCTTTCTATCTACAAGTTGCGTATGGTAAACAGTTCAAGTTCACATGTGCAAGTGAAATGTCATATTTCTGCTGTGGATGATTTGTATTCACCTGAAACTGCTTTAGAGCAGGAGTTGCTATGAAAACAGATTGCTATGCCTTGTCAACTTTCATTGCATTTTTAATTGCTGCCTAAAGTTACAGAGTAACACTCATCTCTATTTTTCTACTAAATCTACATCATCTGACATGACAATCTTGTCTAACAATGGTTTAGAGATTCCAGGAACACAAACAACCTCACTTTTTCTTTTCCAAATTACTGATTGCTTGCTGATGGAAAAAAAGCTATCCAGCACAATTTGTTTACTTTTGTTATAAAGCAAAACCATGTTGGATGCTCAAGCATTTTACTGTTTCAGCTTTTCTTATTGGCAAACAATGTGCATCAGTTCTTTTAACTGTTCCACATCAGAAAAGTGACCATCAGGATGTAACCCTTGGAGAAGTAATAACGAAAATAATAGTCCTTTTAACCATGAAAATGTGAGCCCAAAACCACTAGTAGTAGTATTAGTAGAGAGACACGATCCTCCAGTTCTTCATTCTCTAGCTATTTCTACCTAGGCAGATGTGTCCTCTTTTTCACATTACTCTAAAGAATTTATGCTGTCCTCTGCTTTTCCAGATAATATCTAAAGTATATGCAGTCATAGCCTGAGCCTGTGAGTATCTAAATCAACTTCTAATTCAGCATATCTTTGAACCTTTCTTACTCACTGACATTTACATGGTCATTTATTTATTTATTTAGCTGATTATTTATTACTTATTAGGTACTAGATTTTTAAATTTCTTTTGCTTTTTTTCACTATTGACATTCTACAGGGCTCCATCTTAGACCCGGTGCCCTTCAACATCTTCATAAATGACTTTGATACTGGACTTCAACACTAAGTTTGCCGATGGCACTAAATGGTGAGGAGTTGTTGACTCCCTTGAAGGCAGAGAGGTCCTGCAGAGACACCTCGAGAAGTTAGAGGGCTGGGCAACCACCAACAATACAAAGTTCAACAAGGGAAAATGCTGGATTCTGCACCCGGGATGGAGCAGTCCTGGATGTATGGACACAGTGGGGAAGGAGATTCTGGACAGCAGTGCCATGGAAAGGGACCCAGAAGACCTGGTCGATGGCAAGTTGGACATGAGCCAGCAGTGCCCTGGCAGCCAGGAGGGCCAAGCGTGTCCTGAGGGGCATCAGGCACAGCACCACCAGCCAGGCAAGGGAGGGGATTGTCCCCCTCTGCTCTGCACTGGGGCGGCCTCACCTTCAATGCTGGGGGAAGTTCTGGGTGCCCAAATGTAAAAAAGTTATAAAGCTGTTAGAGAGTGTCTAAAGGAGGGCTATGAAGATGGTGAAGGGCCTTGAGGGGAAGCCGTGTGAGGAGTGGCTGAGGTCACTTGGAGTGTTCAGCCTGGAGAAGAGGAGACTGAGGGGAGACCTCATTGCAGTCTACAGCTTCCTCGTGAGGGGAGAATGAGGGGCAGACACTGATCTCTTCTCTCTGGTGACCAGTGACAGGACATGAGGGAAGGGCCTGAAGCTGTAACAGGGGAGGTTAAGGTTAGATATTAGAAAAAGGTTCTTCACCCAGAGGGTGCTTGGGCACTGGAAGAGGCTCCCCAGGGAAACCCAAACCTGACAGAGTTCAGGAAGCATTTGGACAATGCTCTGTTTGGAAAGTATTCTGTGCAGGGCTAAGAATTGAACTTGGCAATCATTGTGGGTCTCTTCCAAACCAGGATACTTGGTGATTCTGATGTAAAAATAATGAGATAATGACTCAGAAATCAGCACAGCATTACAGAGACCATTAATGAAACCTCTACTCTCTTCTATAAAATCTATAGTTTAAGCAGGACCCATATCAAACACCTGTAAATACAGGCTGTTTGAATTGACTCTTAACAGTCAAAACTGCCTGGAGAATGAAACACTATTCACTATGGAAAAGTAAATGCGAAAACTAAAAATGAGAATGCTAGAACAGTTTTAAGTATTCTTGGGGTTGGTTGACTGGTTTGGGAGTTTTAGGGACTTAGGTGACGCTACAGGTTCTTTGGAGGTTTGGGGCGTTTGATCATTTTGTGGTTTTGTTTTGTTCGTGAGCTTATTTTTCCATTCAGAATGAGAAATGGCGGCTAACATCAGACCTCTTAGAAACTTGAGGAATCGCTGTGTGTGATTAAACACTTCTAACACCAAAACTGATTCAGCATAAATTAATGCAAATACCAGCCATCTGCTATCCAAGGAGATATAAATCTCTTTTCAGGCAACTGAGTCAATGGGTAAGGAACATGAACAGGAGCTCTGGTTATTTCTGTATTATATTGCACAACTTGTAGCTCAAAGTTCTCATTATGACAAAAGCCTCTATCCTGAAGATATTCAACATATAATATACTGATGAAAATCTGAGATGTTTAATTTAAAAAAGGCTGATATATTCAAGAGCAACTAAATATGGATATTCTTAGAGACAGGAAAGGATTATGTTTGCCTCTTTCAAAGATCTAAGGAGTTTTATAAAGACCAGACAGCTGTCACAACATGCCTATGTCCTCTCCTGGCTGTTTTGAAAGAGATTGGTAGCTGAAAACACATTTTATGAAGAATTCAAACCTATAACTTCATTAAGACTTGGACAACACCTGGAAGATCGAAACCTCTAAAGGAGATAAAGGGTCAGATTCTGGAACCTCATTAGTTCAGTGAGATCTGAGATTACATTTTGCCTAAGTTGTGACATTATCATGCTTTTGCTGATTCCAGAGAACTCTAGAAATCTACAGAGGTCTATGTTATATATGTTTACGGGATGTGAAGCTTGCTAGGATTTGACAGGACTTGCGTAGCAGCTTTCACAATCAAAAGTCTCAAATTCAGAACCTAAGATTTTAAATAATTTCTACACTTTCCATCTTCCTTTTTCAGTGAAACCTTTTTTTTTTTTTTTCAATCAAACATGAGGCCCTAAAACCATAGAAAAGCCCAAATAAAGTTCTGTGAGAACATATCACCAATAGAGGTGAGGCGAAACAAGAGAACAGACAATCTTCCCAGAAATATGTCCTATAAAAAAGGTAAATCAAGATCAATTTAATAATGGGCTAAAAATGGACCCTATTACTCTACAGTTTTTCAAAAGGAAATGGTCCAAAGATACACAAAGGTTTAGTTTTACTGTAGTAGCAATTGATCCCAGGACATCCCAGGGCATTTAAAACTAAGTTTATGGAAATATACATTAAATAAATGTCCCTTGATAATTAAATTATCCAGACACAATCTACCATAAAAAGAGTAAAATTTTCTACTATCAACCAGTAGGCAGTGCACACCATTTCTAGATAGGACTTGGCTTGCTTGCTAATTTTTCCCCTATTTTTGCTGTGGAAATAGTGAAAGGCTAAGAGCCACCAGGGTTCTGTCTTAGTAGGAACACATAATTTACTTCCAGTGTTTGAAAGAAGAGTATGATTACATGTGAAGAGGTGTTAATGTTGGTAAACATAACTAATCAAACAGAAAATATTTTCCAGTGCCCATCATGTTCATTAACAGAAAAGTCACATTTTGCATATGTGTCTTCTCTTGCATTTGCAGGGCACCGTGACTTTATCCTGGTGACTCTGGCCACCAAGCTGAGTGAATCTGACTTCCATTTCAACTTACAGACAATTGCATGCTTGTTTCGTTTGCTGTTAATGTGCACGCCAGCACATTCTGTGCACCACTCACTGGTGTGATAATCGTCTTCAAACCACCTTAACTGTTAAAACAACAGTATTAAGGGTAAGCAGGACTTTTAAAAGCAATCAGCAAAGGAGAAATGTGCAAAATCATACCATTTAGCAGCGGGTCATAATAAATGAATGAAAATTCTGCAATAAACATCTTGCTTTTGGAAGGCTAGATTAGAGCCAGACTTCTACAAGCAGGAGAACTCGTTCCAGTGTTATGTGCAGAAAGAGGGATGACGGCAGCCTTTGGCATCTATTCTATTACAAATGATGCTCAGTGTTCTGGTCAGTTTATAGTACGCTAATAAGAGGTACTGTAACAAATCCTTGCTTGTCATAGGGGAAAATGAAGGAAAGCGGAGGGCAGCAGTGCTTTCAGTTTTTGGAGGTGTGGAACTAAATCCAAGGAAGGACAGAAGCCCTTCACTGTGTCTCATAAGGCTCCCTTCAGTCTTTCTCATTTGAAATCTATAACCCTGAGATAAATGTGTAGTCTCTCTCTGACACACTGCAAAGTATTCAGAGATCACGGCAAGCAGAGATTTTACAGGAGGCAGCACACAGGGAGCTCGTGAACATTACTAAACAGCCCATCCAAACAACTGCTCAGATAGCTGGAATAACTTGTCTTTTCCAAAGGCCTGCATTTCAACTGGAAAAGTAGTCCAATTTCATACTAGTAAAAATGGAATTACAGCAGCATTTTTTGGTGTTAATCTGAAATAGTTTTTCAACAGCCAATAAAAAAGCTGTTCCTCAACATGATCTTCCTTGAGAATAGTATCATTCACAGAACAAAATATCTGTAGAGGAATAAATCCACTTTTCATCGGTATACTATATGATTTCTAATCTAATATAAATTGCTCAATGCAAAACAACTCTATAACAACTATTTCCCCTTTCCTATAACCTTGATAAAGAGAAATATGGATCAATGATTAAGTGAACAACCCAAAGAAGGCCTATCCTAACGCTAAACTATGGAGACAATTTCATTGTGAACAGGCAGTTGCCTCCAGGCTGTCTGGTAAAACCTGTTCTGAAATTACCAGGGGGGAAAAAAACTCACTCATAAAATTCTTTCTTCTATTACTGCAGGAAAGGTTTTTGGTAATACACAATAATCAAAAATATGGAGTTCATAGTTAGTCACTGAATCCTCACTAAAATATGCAAGCTGCTTTTCACCATCTGTTACATTATACCCACAACTGTAATCTGAACCTATATTCATCATAATCATCATCATCGTCAAAAATTAAAAATAAATGCATTTTGGATGGAAAGTAAATATTTTTAAAAGTGTGCCCAGAGTCCTCTTTTCCGGATTTAATGAGAACATTTCCACTTTCAGTTTTCCCAACCTGGCACAATACCTTAGCACCTCCTCTACCACTGTAATTCTTCCTACAGATTAATCATTAAAAAATTTCCCCTTCTTGTTCCTTGCTCTCAAATCATCTCATCTCCTTTTTT